>CM040128.1:39148942-39525680 GCA_022559845.1 Amorphophallus konjac | reverse complement strand
CAGAAATAAAAGAAGAGAGAGAAGGGGGCCACCACGGGAGATTGCTCCGGTGGGGCGAGCGGGACAAGTGTGATATAGCAAGATATGGGGGTTAAACGGCCATAGCGGGAAGTGACTCGCCGCGGCCTCGGGGGGACGGGAATGGTGCAGAAATTAAATAACGAGAATTGAAACGGCCATTGGGGAAGTGACTCGCCGCGGCCGCGATAATATGAGCAGATAATAAGATGACAGAATATAAAGAGAATACAAAGAGCGGGAATTCAAACGGCCATTGGGGAAGTGACTCGCCGCGGCCTCGAGAACATAAACAGATAAGAATATAACATATAAGAACGTGAATTTAAACGGCCATTGGGGAAGTGACTTGCCGCGGCCTCGAGAATATGAGCAGAATATAACAGAGTATAAAGAGAATATAAGAACGAAAATTTAAACGGCCATTGGGGAAGTGACTCGCCGCGGCCTCGAAAATATGAGCAGAATATAGCAGAGTATAAAGAGAATATAAGAACGGAAATTTAAACGGCCATTGGGGATGTGACTCGCCGCGGCCTCGAAAAACAAGATGTGATCGCCAGGGGCCGAAAGACCCCAAAATAAGAAAATGATCGCGCCTACCTCAAGAGCGGGAGATGGCGGGTTGCTTCTTCCTCTCCCTCCGGCCGGCCGACGGAGAGGGCTTTCCTCGGCTACCCTTGCAAAACAACGACAAACAAATGACAAGTGGATTAGAAAGATGGAGGTGTAGTATTCAAATCCTTGTGATAAAAATAATGAAATGATGGCAAGACACACACCTGGTTGGTGTTATCTTTTAAACCCCTCTCGGACTCGAGTAGGAGGGAAATGAGATGATGGATGTAAGAAGTGTATAAGAAAAAGCACCCTTATGAAGGGGGATAGTGGATGCAAGATGATGAATGCAAAAGAACCACGAAGAAAAGGAAAGAATTGGCTTATTGGATGTGCCGATGGTGAAATCCGGCGGAGCTCCGGCAGCGTGGGGACGACGTGGAAGCGCGGTGGATGAAGACGACCTTCCTCTCGCGAGCGTGGGGCACCCGAGAAGCCGGCAGAACCTCCACCTACAAAAGAACCCACGGGTTAGAAAATGACTCCGTAGCCTCTGGGCTCCGGCAGCCTATCGGATCACTTCTGAGCTCTCCCAGAACTGAGGGGGTGGGCCTCTATTTATAGGGTTCCGGAGGGTGGAGGCGTCCAGGACCCTGGACACCTCCATCAGGCCGAAATAATATTTTATTCCATTTATATATATATTTTTAGAATACTTTTGTGGAGGCGTCCAGGGTCCCGGACGCCTCAAATAGGTCCACCGAAAACCGACGACGGCCGCACGCGGTTTGGCACAACGCGTGATTTGTGAGCGGCGCCTCGTGATTTCAGAAATGGGCGCGTCCAGATGACTGGACGTCTCCATATTTGGATTTTTTCCACACACGACAAAACGTCGTTCGGTGGCCGGCGCCCGTGAGGGTTTTGATGGAGGCGTCTAGGGGCCTGGACGCCTCCAAAATTATATTATTATTTTTTATTTTTTCTTTTGACTTTTATACTAGGGCTGGCATTTTGATTTTTTTTTTATTTATTTTTATGGATGCGTCCAGGGACCTGGACGCCTCCATTAATATATATTTATTTTTTATTTATTTATTTATGCAACTGACATTTTACAAACATTTATTATTATTATTTTTATGGAGGCGTCCAGGGTCCTGGACGCCTCCATTAATATATATATATATTTTTTATTTTTTATTTTTTATTAGTTTTGGGCCCTGAGAAAAGAAATAAAATAAATTAGAAATATGGGGGCGTCCAGAGGCCTGGACGCCCCCATTAAGACCCACCCGGGTCCTCAATCGGCGGCCGCCCGGCAGTCAACATCTTGGTTCCGAACCTCTTGATGCGTCTGACTGGTGTTGACGCTGTCCGAATGCCGTGACGGGACGATTCCGAATGCTGAAAAGGGCAGAAGAAGACCCAAGAAAAGGAAGCACTCGAGTGATTTAAAATGCGTAAGCCGTTGCGGGCGTTGTATAGTAATATGAGACTTTCTCAGGAGACGTCAGGAATGACGTGTCTACAGTTGCCCCGCCTTGGCGTCTGCTTTGCAAGGGAGCGACACGTAGTGGAATGGTATCGAAGTGGAGTGGAGTGAAGTGGGAGCAGACTGATAAGTTGATGCCAAGGTGTGATGAGACACGCTTTTGACGTTACTATTTGGAATCTTTCCTGGAGTTTCAATGAGGCGACCTTGAAGAAGGTCTTTCAAATATTGACGATTGCTTGGACGGAGATCAAATAAGGGAGGGTGAGATGTGCGCTCAGGCACGAAACAAAAGGAGACCAACTTCTCGGTGTGAAAGTACCTGGGTCATAAACCGGAGGTTTCACCTTTGGGGAGCGTTACCAGCCAATGTGGAAGTGCTGCGGCCAAGGTGGGTCAAAAAAGGTAAAGGAATATCTGAGGGTCTGTCCAAACAAGGGTCTCCTTTGGAAGAGCAGCGTCGGGGCTGTCTCAAGGAAACTCGGTATTTCATTCGGAGTGTAATATCTCATATTTGTGGGAATTGAAACACAACGGCTTTCACAATCGAATCACTTGAATGATCTTCCGCAATAAATCAAAGTCCTATATGAATGCATGCTGGGTTTAAAGAAAAATTTAAAACAAACTAAAATAGAAAATAGCCAAGGATAATATTGTCAACTTGTTAAGAACGGGTCAGGATACCGATCCGGTGAGCCGACACTGGGCTGGGGCCGTTTATCCGCGCACCAACTCACTGAATGGAACCGTCGTCCCCATGCTACCACAAATTAACGGCCTATCCGTACAACCCAAATTCTTCCGGGATCATCACTGTTTTTGTTGAAGGGGAACTCAAATCCCAGATTCGTTCGGGCCGCAAGGTCATTGACATGTTCTAGTAGCGTAGGTATCATATACTATGATGCATGACTTGGTGGGACCAACCATTGAAAGGTGGGACAGAAGATAGGACAAAGATGTCCGTTAGTAAAACCTGCACAGGCCAGCATGGATCAATAACATCAGAAAGTAGCAGATTTATAACAGAATCACACCACAATGGAAAGGAAATCTAGCCAAAATCCTGACACTGACTGCTGATGTGACATGTTCCGTCCTGTAGCGATCTTCCCTTCCTATAAGAACTCCCCTTAGGCTAGTTCATTCAAATGCACCAAGGTGGGTTTTGGAAGCTCAGGAGAGGAAGGAGAGGAGAATCTAGAGATTTCAGGATGGAAGGAGAGTCTTCCCCGCGTTATGAAGAGGAGCAGGCCTAGCAGCGAGATCAGGCGACTCTCCGACCTCGAGGGTCATCTGAGTGGGACGATCTTGTCGCATATGGTAAGATGATTCATTTCAAATTTTTCATGTGAACCTTCTTCTTACTTCCTTCATTTCTTCTTTCTTTCCTCTTCCAGCCATATCCACTCTTCCCAGGCCCGAGGAAGTTTTCCAAGCTGCCATGGCTTTCAAAGTTGACTTCCAATATCTCCATTAGCATGAGGGCCATACTCTCGAAGTGGCATCTGCAGGGGCTCCTTATTCACGCCAAGCATTACGAGAAGATTCGTATGGACTGGGCGGCTATGGGCGCACTAGTGGAGATCTGGCATCCCCAGACCCATACTTTTATCTTCCCGACCTTCGAGGTGACCATCCTCCTCGAGGAGGTGGAACTTCTGCTCGGATTGAAGAAATTCAAGAGTGACGGGAAGGTGAAGGCTATGCGGATGCTGACACGGGGGACTTCTGAAAGCGTCCTTGGAAGCTTCATGCCGCCCGACGCAGCCAGAAAGGTCCGTACTCAAAAGGGGATCGATCTCCAAAAGCTTGCGGAGTGGGTTATGGACGCCCTGAGAGGGTCACCAGACGATGACTATTTGGAGGGAATCATGAAGGGGGTTCACTATCTGTCTGGCGGGTGCTCTCTTGTTTCCTCATACCGACAACATAGTGGAGGAAGACCAACTGAGTGCTATCTGCGGGATCTGGCGTGGAAAAAGGGTGGGACCCGCTGTCCTCGCCTACCTGTATAGTGGCCTTACTGCCTCGAGCATGGTAAGCCTCCTTTGGTTGCGCACTTGTCTTGAATTGCTGGCTTGATTTGCACTTCAAATTCGACCACCGCGAGGGAATGCCAACTGCTTCGAAGTTCTTCCAACAAAGCCCGCTTCACCACATAGCCGACGTGTTAGGCTTCGGTGGTACTGTAGTGAACTGCGTTCCGTGGCTGAAGAAACGTGAAGACTGGCGGTCTCACTTCCGCACCGTGACACAAGGCTTCTTTACTTACGCACCGGCATGTTTACTTTCGCTAGATCTCCTCATGAGGCCTTCTCCCGAAGTTGATCTTCAACTGATCGGCGCGACCGAGTTCGTCCTTTATAATGCGCATCGGTGCTGCCTCCAGATTGGCATCCCCGCCATTCGTTCCCGCCACCGACTGGCATCGTTCCTTTGAAGAAAAGGGAGTTGGGCACTGAAGTGGACGCGAAGGAAGCGAAGGCCATTAAAGCTCCCTGGAAGACAAGTGTTGCGGGAAAGGCCTTAGCGCACGTGGTGGAAGAATGCGAGCCGTGGAGGGCTTATGTAACCGAACTGGGGAAGTTAAGGCCTAAGGCGCCTAAGCCCCTGATGTAGTTCATTCTACTTTTCTGATGGAATAAAATCTGGCATGGATGTTTTGGACCTCCGTTAATTATTATCTTTTTTGTGATTTTTCTTTTTCTTTGTATTTTTTTTATTTTGTTTGGATTATATTCTTATTTTTTTTTCTTTTATTATATATATATTTTTTTTATTATGGGGGCGTCCAGGGGCCTGGACGCCCCTAAGTTTTATTTTTATTATTTTATTTTTTTTTGACAATTTATTTTTGGGGGCGTCCAGGGTCTTGACGCCCCTATTTTGATTTTTTTTATTTTTTTATTTGTTTTATTTATGGGAGCGTCCAGGCGTCCAGGGGCCTGGACGCCTCCACCTTTTCTTTTATTATTTATTTATTTACGTAAATAATAAATAAAATTAAAAAATAAGGAGGCGTCCTAAGCCCTAGACGCCTCCATAAAAATATACATATTATTAATAAATTTTGTTTTGGGTTTTTGGGTTTTTTTTAAAAAAGAAAAAATGTAAATTGGAAGGAGGCGTCCAGGGCATTGGACGCCTCCACAAGACAATATAAATATTTTTTAAAAAATAAAATAAAATAAAAAGAATAAGTAGTATATATACAGTGTTATTGTTATTACTGTTCATGATGCTGATGTGTTCTTTGTGGGTTTCGTGGTTTGCAGGGCGTGATGAAGGGCCGGATTAGCTGGTCCCTGGTGGTGGCAGCATACCGTGGGCTGCCAGATTTCCAGAGGGCGCGTGTGGACGCCATGGGCTTTGGAGCTTTCCTTAGGATCGAGCCCTTCCGGCTCGACCTTCCTCTTATCCAGGCATTGAGGGAGCGGTGGCACGCACCGAGCCGGGCGTTTTTGATGCCCTGGGGGCACATGGTGCCGTCACTGGAGGACGTGGCTCGGATCACCGGGCTACGGGTGGACGGAGAGGCAGTCAGTGGGGTCACCTACCCCGACTACCGAGAGAGCGCCCTGGACCTACTGTGGTTGGAGACGAGTGTGACTGATAGAGACAGCAGGGTAGTGGGTCGAGTGGAGATCATGGAGGCGCTCGGATTCGTCGACCCGCGCCAGCGGGTTAGCGAGACCGGAGCGGAGTTCTTGGCTCGACTAGAGGGGGACGCTCGCGCTGCTTTTACCCAGGATCCGAGTGAGCGGGAACTGGTGGATCTAGACCTTCGGAGGTTTCTTTCTTCTTCCTGGGCCGCCTTCTGCTGGGGACGAAGGGGATGGCATCCACCTGCCGCTTCCTCGGGATTCTGGCGGACCTTGACAAAGTGGGGCACTATGCGTGGGGGGCGGCTCTGCTTGCCCATTTGATTGCTGATCTCTCCCAGACTTCAGAGAAGGAGACGACAGTCAGTGGCTTCGCACCTTTTCTTCAGGTAAACATTTTATTTATGCATTCCCACAGTTAAATATGCAATTATTGTACTAATAATGTATGATGGATGCAGGTGTGGAGCTATTACTATTTCCCGATGGGGAGGGCTAGGCATGGGAACAGGAGGGCCGTGCCTCTGGCGCGACAGTGGAGACCGGTCGTGGTTGCAGCACCCCACGGCTACCAGCTGGCGTCACTTCGTCAGGAGCTGAGCGAGTATCCCGAGGCCATGGTATGATGCGTATGATTTTTTTTGTGTTTATGCGTGTGACTGAATGGTAACTAATATGATGTATGTATGGTGATGCAGGTGGTGTGGAGGCCCTACCTGGGCATGGGCGACGCTGGCCAGCCTTGGGTTGTAGCGGGTCTTCCTCGTTTCAGGCGGGACGTGTGGGTCCATTGTCTGAACGAGATCGAGCCGCTGCGGCTTAGACTGGTCATGAGGACGTTGGGGCTAGCCCAGGAGTGGGTTGATGTAGATGCGCCGGCCCGCATTGGGGCGGAAGACCAAGGGGAAGGCGAAGGTTGTGGACTGGCGTACGCGCTTCCCAGCACAGTACCAGGACTGGCAGCAGGGCGGGGTCCCAGTGGTGTCCCATGTACAGGACAGCACAGACTACATGAGACGGTACCGAGCTACGTACGGGGACCGCCTCTCCTTGGGTGGTATGGCAGGGGTAAGTGAAATGAAACTGCTCCACCTTTCTATATGTATATGCATGGGATACTAACTTATGTGTAATGCAGGATGCTCGTGATACCATGATCGCCGACCTGCGGGCCCAGTTGGCGGACGCCAGGCGACAGTTGGTGTCCATCCGACAGGAGTTGGAGATCCTGGTGAGTTTATGTGATGCATTTTTTGTGACCTGGATTTTTGATGCTTAGCCTTTGACTGACGTTTGCCCCGTGTTTCAGCGGGCCCACCAGACAGCGACAGCCGGGATGGCTGGCGGAGCGGGTTCCAGTTCGCGGGGCCCTCCTCCGGAGGTTTCTGCCCTCCAGGAGTAGCTGGCGTACGCGGTGGCTCGGGCTGAGGAGGCCGAGCGTGACCGCGAGGCTCGAGTGAGTGTTTGCTTGGCCCCGATCCTTTTCTAGCTGCTTTCCTTCTATCACTGTTCTCTTACGGTGCATGCGTGCTTTGACAGGTGGCCGAGATTCGGGAGGCCCTGGCCCGTGCTGTTCGTGCTGAGCAGGAGCGCGATGCCTGTGTGGCAGAGCGCGATGCCTGGGTGGCAGAGCGTGACGCCCGGATTGCGGAGCTGGAGGAGGAGCGTCGACGGGAGGCTGAGGAGCTCCCTCGTGACGTGCTGGATCTGCGGATCACCCTCGAGCTGTCGAGGATGGAGGCGGTGAGAGAGAGAGAGGAGAGGGAGAGGGATAGGGAGACCATGGAGAGAGAGAGGGAGTGGGATAGGGAGACCCTAGAGAGAGAGAGAGAGAGGGATAGGGAGACCATGGAGAAAGAAAGGGAGTACAGGATTGCAGAGCGATATCGAGATTGGGACGAGAGGAGAGCTCTGGTGGCCCAGGTGTCGGAGCTCCGGCTGAGTCTTGGCACGGCGGAGGGGAGACTTCGGGAGAGTGAGGAGCGGTATCAGAGGGCGAAGGAGCGTGGTGCGCGACTTCGTCAGTCCGGTTCCTTTTCTGTGGGCAGTTTTCTAGTTTCCTCGGTCGAGCAGCGTCGCCGTACCTTGGAGGCTGGCATGGTGCCACCTGGAGAGGCGAGCACAGCTTCTCAGGGTTCACAGAGGTCGCAGAGGCCCCCTAGGGATCCCCGTCAGAGGAGGGAGGAAGGAGATGACCAGGAAGGTGACGGTGAGAGTTAGAGAGTTGCTTGTACGTCACCCTTCTCACTGTATGATGTACTTTCGGCTATTATATGAAATGGAAATGACTTTTTTGTGTTGTGTGTACTTTTCTCTCTCCCACACTTTCTTCTTTGCACTGAGTTGTCCTTTGAGGCATGCTTCGCGAGACCTTGCCTTGAACAGCGGGGAACTACGCTTTGCACGGGGGGATTTTGTTTCCTTTTCCCCCTTTTGGGCGCGTCCAGGCGCGAGGACGCGTCTTAATCCTTGATTTCAAATTTAAAGCGACGGGTGGCCTTTCTTCTCCCGTGCCTTACCCGCAAACGAGCCCGCCTTCTGCCGAAACTCGCTTGCCCCCTTTCTCGTCTTCCTCCTCTTTTGATCGATGGAGTTTGGTGGGCCCGACCACGGTGAAGGTGGAGAGGGGCGAGGAACTCCTCGCCCGAGGAGGGACGCGCCCGAGCACGGAACGACGTCCATGGAGGAGGAAGGGCCGCTCCGGGCCCCCGAGGGACCTGAGGGGCCCGATGGCGTGGGAGGAGGTGAACACGGTCCGGTAGGTGCTTCGATCTCTTCCTCTTTTAATTCATTTTGGGTTTTGAAGCGAGCCGCGCGAGGGGGAAAGGGTTCGGCGAGTGTTGCACTCAAATGATGGACGCGTCCTAGACAGGGGACGCGTTCCTTTTGACTGATGTGGGACCCCTTTCTTGGTGCAGGACATGGCAAGGACCCTGGGTCTGGCCGATGAGTGGGCGAGTGCGGACAAGCCGAGCCGCGTCAGGAGGGAGAGTCGCGGCAAGGCGAGGCTCGAGGAGTGGCCCGTACGTCTCCCTGGACAGCAAGGTGGTGTACTAGTGCAGGACAGTGCCGACTTCCTGCGGCGGCAGAGAGAGAGTTACGCGGGGCTTCCCCAGGCTGGGGACACGCGTGGCATCGGCGGCTCGCGCGCCCAACTGTCAGAGACTAGGCGGCAGCTGGCCGTCGCTCAACATGAGTTGTCACTCCTGGTAAGTTATGTGCCGCACTTTTAACTTCAGATTTTGGAGTTTCACTGACGGCCGTTGTTTATTTTGTTCCAGCGTGCCCAGCATACAGCGACGGTGGGAGTGGCTGGCGGATCTTCCAGCTCCTCGGCCCCTTTTCTCGAGATTGCCTCCCTCCGGGAGCAACTTGCCGGTGCGGTGGCCCGCGCGACCCGGGCGGAAGAGGAGCGTGACGCCTGGGTGGCGACTGTAGCGGAGCTGCGGCATCGCGGTGAGGAGAGACCTTCTCCAGACATCCTGGAGTTAAGGGTTCTTCTGCAGATGATGAGGAGAGAGGCAGAGAGAGAGAAAGCCGAGAGAAGGTCCGAGTGACAGCGGGATCTGACCGAGAGGAGGGCCTTGGAGGCCCAAGTGAGGGAGCTCCAGTTGGGCCTTCAGGCCGTCGTGCAGAGGCTAGGAGGGATGGAGACGCGCTACGAGAGAGCGCGAGAGTTCGGGGAGCGACTCCGCCAGTCCGGTTGCTTTGTCGCCAGTGGTTTCTTTGCCACGCCAGGGGAGGAGCAACGAGTCACTGCTGCGGAGCAGGCGCCCAGAGGCGAGGCAGGTGCTACTGCACGGGGATCCCGGAGGCTTCTGAGGGACCCTCACCTCGGGGGAGAGGAGGAGAGTGCCCAGAGAGATGAGTGATGGTGAGGATTGGCGAGCTAGTGGACCCGCCACCTCTCTATGATTGTAGTGTTTGTGACAACTTATGTAGAATTATGAATGGAGTGATTTGATTTTCTGCTGTTTATTTGTTCTTTTGTGCGTTCCTTCTTCCCTACATTTCTTCTCCTTTGCACTGTTCCCATGTGATAGGTCTGTCGAGACTCCGCCCCAAGCAGAGAATCGCATCTTGTTGTGACCATTTTCCACGGGAATCTGCCGTCGAAGTCAATAATGACGGCCCTAGTTCCTTTTCCCGGATGTTATGTCAAATTTTACGGACGTCCTCCAAATTATGATAGGGTATCCCTAGACAACATAGGGGCTATTCGTCCTATTCTTCGTCCAATCAATCACCCTGTGCGAGCGGTGAAGCGACACATGGGACCGCTTGGGCGGTGCCTCATTGCGAGGGCTATTATTGACAGGTGATGGAGGCAATCTTGGCCCGCACTCCTTCCATTTCTATAAATTCTTGTCCCTTTTATTTTCCCAGGTATATCGAGAGCTAACTCGAGGAGCACAAGTTCTCACGGGAGAGGAGGAGTTCAAAATTCTGAGAGTTGGATGGAGGGCGAATCTTCCCATTCCTCGAAGAGAAGCAGGTCCAGTGGTAGTAGTTCCAGGAGGCTTTCGGACCTCGAAGGGCACTTCAGCGAAAGGCCCCAATCACAACTCGTAAGCCAAGTTTTCCTGTCCTTTTTTCCGTTCTTTTTCCTTCCTTTCTTTCTGACCAAACCTCCTCCCCATTCCCTGTATGCGTAGAGTGTGATGAAATCACAGATCTCATGGGAGTTGGTAGTGGCAGCGTACAGGGGCCTCCCAGATTTTCAGAAGGCGAGACTAGACGTGATGGGATTTGGTACCTTTCTTCGGATCGAGCCGATCCAGCTCGATCTGATCCTGATCCAAGCCTTGTGTGAGAGATGGGACCTAGTGAGTCGGGCATTCCTGATGCCCTGGGGGCACATGGTGCCCAGCTTGGAGGATGTGGTCCGGATCACAAGGCTGAAGGTAGAGGGCGAGGCAGTGACAGGAGTCACTTACGCGGACTACAGAGAAGGTGCCCAGAAGTTACTGGGTTTGGACCTGGATGGTCGGAAAAACAGGTCGGTAGCTAGGGCGTCCCTGATGGATGCATTAGGGCTCACCGACACTCGTCGGCGGGACGATGAATCCTCAGAAGAGTTCATGGAAAGGATAGAAATAGGATGCCGCGCCGTGTACTGCACAGATTTCGTCGACTGGGAAAGATGCAACATAGATTTGAGGAGATTTCTCCTCTTCCTTTTGGGGAGATTGGTACTGAGCTCGAAAGGGGACGGTATCCAATGTTACTTCCTGGAGCTGCTGTCAGACCTTGAAAGAGTAGGGTATTATGGCTGGGGAGCCGCCATGCTGGCACACTTATTTGCAGGCCTATTCCAAGAAACAGATCGTGAGATGACTGTGAGTGGTTTCACGCCATTCATCCAGGTATTTTTTTTGGTTTTGCTTGTTTTGTATTTTTTTTGTGTTTTTGCAAAGTACTGATGACCTGTGCCGAGCAGCTATGGAGCTATTATTACCTCCCTATGGGGAGAGCTCGGCATTGGCGACCCGTGACGGTGCCGTTAGCCAGGCGGTGGGAACCCATCATGAGTGCGGCACCCCTAACCTACCAACTGATGGTGCTAAGGCGGGAGCTACAGGAGTTCCCTGCAGCGACGGTAAACTGGAGGCCCTACTCGGACATGGTTGATGCCGACCAGCCGTGGGTTCTAGCAAGTCGTGCCCGGTTCGGACGGGAACTGTGGATGCACTGCCTGAATGAAATCGAGCCGCTTCGGCTATGATTAGTTATGAGGACTTTAGGACTGGCTCAAGAATGGGTGGATTCAGCTGCGCCACCTCGTGTCGGGAGAAAGACGCAGGGACCAGCGACCTGCATTGACTGGCGCGTGCGATTCCCCGAACAGTATGAGGACTGGCAACGGGGTGGCACGATTGTAGAATCACAGGTGCGGGACAGCGAGGACTACTTGCGTCTATATAGGACAAAGTACGCAGAGCGGCTCCAACCCCGGGGACTTACGGAGGTAGATTTCCCCTTTTCCTCTTTTCTTCTTTCTCCTTTTTTGATTTTCTGGTGGAAATGCTGACTCGTAAGGCTGCAGGATGTCCGGGATGCCATGATAGCGAATTTACGAACTCGCTTGGCAGAGATGGCACAACAGTTGGGTGATGCCCGCGGAGCTACGAGCGCCTTGGTAGGTGTACAGTACGTTCCTAATTAAAACCCCAGATTCCAGATGTTGGCTGCTAATTCACGCGGTCGTAGCATGCCCAGATTGGCGCGGCTTCCCCAGCGATGGGAGTGGGTGGTGCCTCTTCCAGCTTGTGGATTCCCACCTCAGAACTTGACTCGCTTCATGAGCAACTTGCTCATGCCACGCAGCGTGCCGCAGAGGCAGAAGGGATGCTCTGTATACAGGTAAAAGTTTCAGTGTTGGGTTCTCTTGGTTTACGCCTTATCGCGTATCTGAGATGGTACATTTGGCAGGAAAAGGAGACGGAAGGAGCGCTTGCCCAAGCTGCGCAGAAGGAGGCTAGGATAGCAGAACTGGAGAGGGAACTGCGGCGTCATCCTGATGACGACTCCTCTAGGGATGCCGTGGAACTGAGGATCACTCTCCAGTTGGAGAGGGAAGACCGTGAGAGAGAACGTGCAGAGAGAGAAAGAGACGCGGAGAGAGAAAGAGCCAACAGATTGACTGAAAGGGAGGAACGAAGGGCCATGGAGGCCCAACTATTCGAACTCCGAATCAGCCTTGGCCTTGCTGAACAGTGGCTGAGAGATGGTGAGGAGCGCTACCGAAGAGCACGAGAGCGTGGCTTTCGTGTTGGTAGCTACTCTACTGCTTCCGTAGATCAACGCCGGGATGCGGGAATAGGAAGAGGAGTACAGAGCGGTAGGAGTACCGCTTTTCGTAGTTGGGTAGCACCTTTGAGAGTGTTTTGTCCGGAGAGTAGTGGGACGAGTAATGCAGAGAGAGAGGGCGGAACTAGATGTAATTTTTTTTGATTTTTGGAATAAAACACAAGGTTCGGTTTGTTTGTTTTTCACCTATGCTTCTGTTGCCTGCACACATCACTGAAACAAACAAATCAGAATTTTTGTTCTGACTTGGCCCCTTGCTCAATAAACAAATGGTCACTGTGACTATCCTTGATAACTGGTCAAGGGGCCAAACCTTTATTTAACAAAGGCAAGGGAAAGATGTGGTGATGATAAATGCGATAGGCAAGCACACGAATGCAAGCGGTATTAAAAGTGAGATGCTACACGCAAATGCAATCATGTAAAATTAATTTGTTTTCTTTTTTATATTTGGCATTTTTTTTATTTTATCATAAAAAAGATTTTTTTGTTTGCAAATATGTACATTTTCTCTTTTCCATTTTTTTGTTGCTTTTATCATTTCAATTTTTTGTTGCTAACGCCCGGCAAGCACCCAAATGGCACCTAACCTACGCGAGACATGGGTTTCTTACTAACCTCCCAGGTATCCTAAGTGCACATCTAGGTTGATTTGAGCCTCTGGACCCCTCGAATGATGATCCCGCCGGCTAAGAGTTACCCTGATGACAATACCGTCATGCCATGCTTAGGCTCCCAGTTGCTTCCGACCACAGGGATTCTCCCAAAAGATGTTTGAGGTAAAAGATTTGCCCGACCCGGGTCTGTTTCCTCACAACTCTAGATGGTATAAGATGGAACACCCTGGAACCCTAACGACCAACCGCGCGACGCTGACCCGGAATCAGACGCCGTCGCACCCATAGGTGACGCGCTTGCATTGGCCTAAGCCCGAGGTTAAACAAGAAGACAACAAGGTGGTAAACAGGGGTCTTGACCAGCCAGAAACACGGAGACTCCTTCGCAGCGATAGCTTTTGCTTTTCAAAGTGGGCAACCAAATGTGTATATTAAAATAAGGTCGCAGACCCTGGGCAGTTTTCACCTTTCAGAAATTCCATCGAACCTTCATCTTTAGAGGGAGAAGGAAGAGTGTAGGGGATAAACCTCCTGAGAGGACCGGTAAAGCCGTTAACCCGGCGAGCGAATAAGGGCCCATTAACTCTTTCCCTTCGGACAACTTCGGATCAAATCTCGAGCATTTACATTCCACGGCCCCTTTTGTGGATTCAGACTTTTGCTTTGAGGGGTTTCATTTATCGTAACAGGCACGGTCACGACCAGGCTTTTCTCTTGATTTTGATTTCATATTTCTTTTTGTGAGGGAGATATAGTCGTTTGACGTTTGTGGGCTCCCTTTTCGTATGCCTGCGGGGACACTGCCCTCTTCTCGTGCTCTGATCGAGGCTCGAGGAAATGGATCCTACTCTTGCCTTTGGGGTTTGAGTTTTGGTTTCTCATGCTCAGCGTTTTAAGGGCGCCGACTGTCTCATTGGGTCGAAGAGAAAAGAATAAAGATTACAGCTTCCGGAGATCTTCTGGGTGGGGCCCCACCGTAGGTGATGCTACCGACTTTTTTGAATACATAAGTGAGCACATGTTGGCTTCCTTCGAGCGAGCATAGGCCGACGTGGCCGGACAGGGATCTCCACGGTTCTGGCAAACCAAGACACGGTGCCTACCAAGCCTTAATGGGCCCTATCCTAACATGAAGATTAGATGCAGAGACTTAACTATATGGTGACTGCCGGGCATCGGCATCTTGAATTTTCCATATTTTTAGTAGTTTTCGATATTTCTTTATTTTTTGATGTTTTTATCTTTTCATCATTTTTTTTGTTGTGCTAAGGGTAGTATTTCTTAAGATAAAGCCCATTCCAAGGGTGGGATAACTCGGTCCCTTCGGCGTTGACTAGCTTGTAGGCGTTGCCAGGGTACACGGCTTGAATTACAAATGGTCCTTCCCAATTGGGTTGGAGCTTAGAACGCGGACCTCCAGGTTTGACAAAAATTCTTTTTACGACCATCTCACCGACTTTAAATTTTCTCTCAACGACTTTCTTTTGGTAAAAGCGAGCGAGTCTATTTTGATACACACGCGCGTGTTCGGCAGCGGCCAGCCGTTTCTCATCCAAGAGTTCCAACTGGGCGAGGAGTGAATTACGACGATCGTCGAGGGGAAATTCCTCGTCCAATTGTACCCTGAGAGAAGGGATCAGAGTCTCGTACGGGACTACCGCTTCCATACCATAAGTAAGGGCAAATGGAGTCTGCCCGGTGGGGGTACGGATTGAAGTGCGATAGGCCCATAGAGCTTCGATAAGCTTTTCTGGCCAGTCTGAAAACTTACTAGACTCGCAGGTTTTCTTGATGATTTTGAGCAATATTTTATTGGTGGCCTCCGCTTGGCCGTTACCTTGTGGGTAATAAGGCGATGAATGATGTAATGCAATTGCGTACCTTTTACAGAGGTCCTGTAGGTCCTGAGAAATGAACTGTGGCCCATTGTCGGTGACGATCGTGCTTGGGATGCCGAATCTGGCGAGGATGTTCTTCATGATGAACTTGCAGACTGTTGATGCCTTGATTTCCGCGTAAGCTTCGGCTTCGGCCCATTTGGTGAAGTATTCCGTCGCTGTAAGGATGAAAGATTTCTGCTTGGTGAGGGAATTGGGATCACTTAGGGGACCAATGATGTCGAATGCTCACATAGAGAAAGGCCATGGGGAGGATATTGGATGAAGTGAGGAAGATGGTGAATAGATTTTATCGGCGTGAAGTTGACACTTGACACACCTACGGACATAGACAGCACAATCATCTTCCATAGTGGGCCAAAAAAAGCCTTGACGAATGATCTTCTTGGCGAGCATCTGACTATTCACGTGGCCACCGCACACACCCGAGTGCGTCTCTTCTACACATTTCCAAACCTCATCGTCACCAAGACATCTTAACAGAATACCAGTAAGGCTCCTCCTATAGAGTAGACCTCCAACCAATGTGTATTTCTGAGCCACCCTTCTTATGGCTTTCTTGTCCTCCGCGGTGGCCCCTTCAGGATAAGACTGATCTTGGCAGTATTTAATGATTTCATAGAACCATGGTTTCTCTTGATCAGCCAGTTCTTCTTCGGCCTCTGCCAACATGATTTCTCTCTTTTCAAGGATATCTTCCTGCAGGATCTTCCTTGCTATCCTGTCTTTGATATTTACGTAGGAAGCATCATCGATTGCAGGGGCGTGAAGTTTATAGATGGAAATGGACTTAAACCATCTTCCTAGAGGGAACCTTATGGATGATGCCAACGAGGCGAGGGCATCGGCGAGAATATTCTGATGACGAGGGACATGAACAAAGATCAGTTTGGCGAACAGTTTGGCAAAGGCAGTAGTGAGTTCTTGGTATGGCTTGAGTTTGAGATCGCGAGTGCGATATTTAGTGAGCACCTGGCGAAGGATGAGTTGACTATCACCTACGACTCGCAACTCAGTGATACGAAAAGAATGAGCGAGTTCTAGGCCAGCTAGAAGAGCTTCATATTCGGCTATATTGTTGGTGACTGGAAATTTGAGCTGGTATGCCAATGTGAATGTGAGGCCTTCATGCGACAGGAGGGCGATGCCGATTCCTCTCCCTTGAGAATTCAGAGCTCCATCAAAATATAGCGTCCACATTGGCTCATCTGATTGGTTGATGGACATTAGTTCCTCATCTGGAAACTTTGATTGGACGGGATCGAACTTGGGGAGAGGATGATGAGCGAGATGCTCGGCTATGGCATAGCCTTTAATCGCCTTTTGCTGGATGTAGGTGATGTCGAACTGAGAGAGAAAACTTTGCCAGCGTGATAGCCTATCCGTAAGGACGGATTTCTCCAGAAGGAATTTGATAGGATTCATTAGAGCAATCAAGTGGACCTCGTGAGCCAAGAAGTAGTGTTTCAATTTCTGCACTACCCAAACGAGGGCAGCACAGGTTTTCTCCATGACGGTGTACTTCTGCTCACAGGGATTGAGAAGTTTGGACAAGTAATAGGTTGCCCGTTCCTTGCCTTCTTCATCAGCTTGTGCGAGGACCGCTCCCACGGAGTCATCCAAGACTGAGATGTAAAGGATCAGAGGTTTTTCTGGTTTAGGTGGAATGAGAACGGGTGGACTAGCCAGATATTCCTTCAACCCTTCAAAAGCTTTCTGACATTTAGAATTCCAGTGGAATTCTACTCCTGGCTTGGTCAACTCGTAGAGAGGTCTACACCTCTGTGAATGTTGGGACACAAACCGACGAATAAACTGCAACCTCCCGATTAAACCTCGGACTTCCCTCAAATTCTTGGGAGGCGGCATATCCCTGATGGCCTTGGCTTTGTCGGGATCTATCTCGATCCCTCTTTTACTCACAATGAACCCCAGCAATTTACCCGACGACACACCAAACACACACTTTTTCGGGTTCATTTTCAATTGGAACTCTCTTGACCTTTACAAGACCTTAGCCAAAACTTCTGGACGTTCCATCCTGGTCCTTGATTTCACCAATAAGTCATCCATATACACTTCCAGATATATGTGCATCATGTCATGAAATATGGCCATCATCGCTCTTTGGTAAGTAGCTCCAGCATTCTTTAATCCGAACGGCATGACCACGTAACAATATGTTCCCCAAGGGGTAGTGAATGACGTCTTTTCCTGATCCTCTTCTGCCAAACGAATTTGATTGTATCATGAAAATCCATCCATGAAAGAGAGGGTTTCGTAGCCTGCCGTGTTATCAATCAGCACATCAATGTGAGGTAAGGGAAAATCATCCTTTGGACACGCGCGGTTAAGGTCCCGGAAGTCGATGCAAATCCTGACTTTCCTATCTTTTTTCATGACCGGGACAATGTTCACCACCCATTGAGGATAAAGAACGACTCTAATGAACCTGGCTTTGTGGAGCTTATCGACCTCTTCCTTCATTTTCAAAGCCATCTGAGGGTGGAAACGCCTTAACCTTTGTTTTACCGAGATGGACCCTGGTTTTAGGGTTAAACGGTGTTCGACCAAGGTTGAATCCAGACCCGGCATATCCTCGTAGCTCCATGCAAACGTGTCCTTATATTCCTTGAGAACCTCAATTAATGCCTCTTCTTCAGAGGGTGGTAGGTTGTCACTTATGAGGATGATCCTAGGGTCTTCCTCAGTTCCCAAGTTGACTTCTTTGGTGGATTCTTCTACGGCGGTTGACGGCTCGTCGAATCTCCTTATTCCACTAGCGTATGCGCCCGCCGCATCCTCATATTCTTCACCCTCATCTTCAGTGGGGCATTCTTCATCCGTGATCTTGTAGACTCCATACCCTTCATCAGATGCACAGTCGCCCTCGCATTCTATTTCGGGTAGCTGGATGGGATCTTCTAACAACTGGGGGATGACAAGAAGGGCCTGACACCTGGCGGCCAAATCCAGAAGGAATCGACGAGGGATCTGCCTACCCTTGGATTTCTTCCTAGGTACTACCATTGGCCTATCATTCCTAGATTGACTGACAATATTTACAGAAGAAGAGGAAGATGAAGAGGATGGTGTAGAATGTACAGGAGAAGACCCCTCAGAGGAGGGGTAGAAAAGGTCGCTCATCGGACCTCGGACGGGTGGTTCGCGAGGCGGTACGCACCCGTGGGAGATGTAGGAGGTTTCCTCAACGAAGATGTGTTGTTGGGGAGTTTGAAAATTGCCGTTTTTTTTTCGTTTTCATTTTTAATGACAAAGCAGTGAAAAGAGATTGGAGGAGAGAGAAAAGGGGTTATGGCTAGAGGATTGTGAGGCTCATAGAGCAGATCATGGTTGAAGACCTGGCGCGGGTTGAAAAGCCCGCACAGGTATGTAAGCAAATAAGGGGACCTGGGAAGATCATCAGACAATTGTCTGGCCCAGGAAGAAGACATCAGCAAAGGCTGAGACGAGTGGATGGAGAGGATGGCGGCTAATGAGCCGTCGACGGTAATGTTGAGGACGGGTGAAGATCCGTTGATGACAGAGTCCTTCTGGCGAGGACGAGGATAGTTTGGAACCTTGGCAAGAGTGGTAATATTCTCTGGTATTTCGGAGATCAATGGTGGTCCTTCAAGCTGCGGAGATGAGAACATCCTTTCCAGTGCAATGGAAATGTCCCGTATGTCGAACCATTTGTCCCACTCGCATTCCGGATCTTTGATCTTGCCTCTTTTGGTGATCTTCGAACATTTTTCTGCCAAATATACAGCATGTGATCCCCCATATACTTCTCGTGGGTGATCTCCCATCTGAACAACGGGCCCTCTGTTGAAGTGGTTTGATAGAGTCCACGTGAGGGGCTTCCAATATGCCTTGAACGCTCCTTTGAAGCCTAGGCCAAACCTGCGGTTCGGCCTAATTTCCTTTGGCGGTTTGAGCATACCCTGTAACTGTGCGCCCAGACCTTTTCCTTGTTGATAGCCGATGTTCCTCATAATCTCCCAACCTTTGGAGTGAAAAGGGAGGCATGATATTGTGGTTGCCCTGACCGGCTCCTTTGGTGCTAGTGGAACATGAGATGGATCACGTACGTCCAGTAGTGACAATATGGGCCGATGAGACGGCCAAACAGAAGGTAGAGAGGTGTTGATAGCATCCACTGTGTGAAGGACAGGTGTACTGACCACTTTAATAATTCTCTCATTGTAAGGAAACTTCATGCACTGATGGTTGGTGGAAGGCACAGCGTCCATGGCTTCGATGTAAGGGCGACCCAGTATAGCCTTGAATGTGGGGTCCATGTCGACGACATGGAATTCCGTGGGAATTGCCATGGGGCCTAGTTCTGCCTTCAGAATAATCATCCCCTGCGGCGGCCTTTTGCTATTGTCATAAGCCGTGACCGTGATCGAGGAAGGTCTTATTTGTTCCTCGTTGACCCCACACAACTGAAGAGTGCTCATGGAGATTACATTTATGGACGCACCCGTGTCCACAAGACACGGGTTTATGGATACCCCATTGATTTTTATTGAAATGCACAATGCATATTTCCGAGCTTCCTTGGGAGCGAGCTCGTAGTTGTGGAACATGATGGCCGGTTGTGTGTCTGTTGGGGTCAGGACTGTCGAAATCTTCTCCACGGGGAGGTCTTCATTAACCATGACTCTTTGAAGGTATTCCATTAAGGCTGCCTGGTGGGATGTGGATCTTTGAAGAAGCTCCAGGATGCAGATCCGAGCAGGCGTCTTGTCCAAATGTTTTAATAGGTCATACTGTGTTCCAGGGATAACTCTTTCTGGTTGTTCTGCATCATCCTTCTCTGGCTGAGATTGCTCGGGATTCTGACTGTTGTGGGGGAAAACCCTGTGGAAAATCCTTCCACTCCGGAGCACCATTACCTGCGGCTTTTGTACCTCTATGGGGGTAGCAGTGGATTTTAACAGGGGTTTGAGGGGTAGTAGTGGAGGAATGGTTGATGAAGCAGGGGTGATGACAGGAGCAGGGATTCTGATGAGGGGTTTGTTAGGTGACGGCATGGTGGAGGTAGAGGGGATATTGCGCGGATTATGAAGGATAAGGGGTCTAGAAGGTGGCGGTGGAGACGAAGTAGGAGTGGGTAGGGCTTGAAGTGGGCATTGATTTTGAAGTGGATGATGGTTAATGAGTGGTTTTGAAGGCATTAGTGGTGATGTGGTGGAGAAAGACGGGGTTATGTATGGTTGACGGATGATAAGGGGTTTAGAAGGCGTAGGGATAAATGTGGTAGAGGTGGGTGGTAAAGTGGGGGAGTGAGAGAAGATGAGAGGGTGTGAAGGCGTAGTGGAGAGTGTCGGTTGATAGGAGGTCGGGGTGCGGATGAGAGGGCGTAATGGTAGTGGAAATGATGATGGTGATACTGACGCGGGTTGATGAGAGAGAGGTGCTACCCGGGCAAGGTGAGGGAGTTGCATGACGATAGGGTTGGAGGTATAAAAAATGGAGGTACTTTCCTGGTGCCACACCTGCTCTCTCCCGACTTCCGGGAAGGAGGAGATGGGGTTAACCTGATGATTGGGCTGTTGGTGCTCCGGTAGTGGATTCTGGATTATGCCCATGTCGGGCTGTTGTTGTGGGGCCTGCTGAGCCTGCTGTTGCTGTTGTGGTTGCTGTTGCTGTTGTAACTGCTGCTGTGGCCTATGAGGAGGTCTCCTAGCCTTGAGAGCCGCGACGTATCGTCTCATCTCATCTCAATCTATTTGATGTTCATCATTCATATCATGGATGTAATCTTTGAAATGGAAGCAGTAATCTACTGTGTGTCCCGGCTGCCTGTGGTAGACGCAGTATTTGGAGGTATCAACATTGGGGGGCCACGCGGGCCTTTCTCTGGGTAGGGCGAGTTGGTTTGATGCCATGAGGGCATTAAAAATGTCTGCTAAGGTTTCCGACAATGGTGGATAGTAGGCTCTCTTGGGACCGAGCGGCCTCCTTTGTTGCTGTGGGGGACCATAGTTCCCCGGGGGTGGAACTTGGTTGTACTGAAGTGGTGGTTGTTGTTGCTGAGGTTGTGGTTGTTGTTGCTGGGGTTGACGTAATGGAGGCATATTATCCTGGGGTGGATTATTTTGGGGTGGAGGACGAAGAGGGAAAGGACCTGGTTGAAGGGGAAGTCGGGGCATTTGTGGAGGCCTTGGGTTGACTGCATAGTTGGTATTGTTGACCGCACTGACTTGCTCATTTGTCACGACCCCTTCTGTGGCTCCGCCCGGGACACCAGCGCCTGTCTTTCTGACCACTTTGGGCTTCGGCGACTCAAACATGTTCATGATGGGGGAGTCTTTTAGCTGGGTTTGGATGTATCGGGCCCTTTCATAGAGTTCCTCCATTGTAGTAAGTTTATTCATGGCCAGGACATGTCTGAACTGTGGGGTTGCATTAGACACAATCATCTTCACTTGTTCGGGCTCGGAGAGGGTATCCCTTATTCTTTCCGCCAGAGACCTCCATCTATTAGCATATCGGACAAAATCCTCGTCGGGTTTCATCTTTTCGGCCACTAGGTCGGTAATGGAGAGTGAGGGACCGACCCTATCCCTATATTTCTGCAAGAACCTTCTCTGGACTATTTCAAAATTCTCGGCCTCGCGGGGCTCCAGAGAATAGAACCACTCAAGCGCGGGACCATCCAATGATCTCCGAAAGAGGTATGCCAGGGACCTCTGATCATTTTGCCAGTAAGAGGACTCATACATGAAATCCTTGAGATGAATGAAGGGGTTGCCGGTACCATTGTATCTGCGGTACGTGGGCATTTCGGAGGGAGGAAGATGAATGACAGGAAGGATTGGCAAAGCAACCTCCGGGGTGGCTTTCACGTCCACCATCCTTCTCAGATTTTTGAAACTGCTCGTCCATGCGGTTGAACCTATTGAGGAGCGATTGGGCGAGCTCCTCTGGAGGGGAGGGTGGCACTTGCCACTGGGGGAGAAACTGTCTCCCGGAGACTTGAGGGGGGAACCCAGAATGAGAGGGAGCTGTCGGACCGCCGACAGTTGGCCCCGGCTGAAGCGGTGTCTGGGGAACAACGGGAGTTTGAGATTGTGATGGGAACTGGAATGAGGGTGGTTGTTGACTCGCTTGTCCTTGAAGCGAGGGAGACTGGATGGCTTGCGCCAATGAGGGAGATGGAATGGCCTGCACGGACTCTTGGAGAGGTGCGATGGCCGGAGTTGACTCCTGGGGCGTGGGGGAAACAGATTTCCCTTTTAGAATGGCCTGGAAGGCCCGGAGCTGTTCAGAGGTAAGCTCCGTGTTGGCGAGGACGCCTAGTAAGGAAGTGATATCCTGTGGCGGGGACGTGTCCCCGGCAATAACCTGCACCTCATGCGAGGGGTCATGAGAAGGACCCGAGTCCATAGCATAGACTCGCGGGTCGGCTGACAAACCACGGCTAGGGTGGTTCTCCTCAAAAGACTCGTGAGACATACTCACAGTTTTCCCAGAACGTAAAAACATACACTAGCAAGTAGGTAGCAGAGATTATCACACAAGTGGATGCCTTTACACCCTTTTTTATGTTTTGATTTTGATGATTTTTTGTATTTTTTTAGCGAGATCCGAAGTTCACACAAAATGGGGACCCTAGTTTATTTTTGTTTCACCGCCGTGTCAGCTAGGGTCTCTCGTCTCACCACGAATGAAATGACTAACTCCGGGGAACTTCAATGGTACAACCAGCCCAGTGAACGAAGAGGAGATTCTTCGATGTCGGGGACTTACGGAGGTCCCAATGTAGGAGATTCTAGTCCGTTGAGAGGAATTCCCAAACGGAGAGTCCTTCCTTCACCGGGAAAGGGTGATCCTCAAAAAATGAAAAAAAATGATAGAAAAGAGGAATGGATGTATGCAATGGAATGCTGACAGATATATGGAGTGGGAAAACAACAGAAATAATAGACATATAATAAACAAAGAACCAATCAGAACTGACGGTGCTGCCGTGAGCACAACAGGGGCGCGCGCGCGGGCACGAAGGTGGAGAGGCACGGATGGTGCCGAACTTGCAAGGGTAGCCGAAAGGAAGCAGTAAGCGGTCCCACCGTGATCGCCAATCTGTGAGCGACGTCACGCGGTTCGGGGAAGAGCGGAGAGGACGCGGAGCGCGCGCGGGCTCCACTTTCTTTTGGTGTTTGTTTGCTGCAACACAGAAATAAGAGAAGAGAGAGAAGGGGCCACCACGGGAGATTGCTCCGGTGGGGCGAGCGGGACAAGTGTGATATAGCAAGATATGGGGGTTAAACGGCCATAGCGGGAAATGACTCGCCGCGGCCTCGGGGGGACGGGAATGGTGCAGAAATTAAATAACGAGAATTGAAACGGCCATTGGGGAAGTGACTCGCCGCGGCCTCGATAATATGAGCAGATAATAAGATGACAGAATATAAAGAGAATACAAAGAGCGGGAATTCAAACGGCCATTGGGGAAGTGACTCGCCGCGGCCTCGAGAACATAAACAGATAAGAATATAACATATAAGAACGTGAATTTAAACGGCCATTGGGGAGGTGACTCGCCGCGGCCTCGATAATATGAGCAGAATGTAACAGAGTATAAAGAGAATATAAGAACGGAAATTTAAACGGCCATTGGGGAAGTGACTCGCCGCGGCCTCGAAAATATGAGCAGAATATAGCAGAGTATAAAGAGAATATAAGAACGGAAATTTAAACGGCCATTGGGGATGTGACTCGCCGCAGCCTCGAAAACAAGATGTGATCGCCAGGGGCCGAAAGACCCCAAAATAAAAAAATGATCGTGCCTACCTCAAGAGCGGGAGATGGCGGGTTGCTTCTTCCTCTCCCTCCGGCTGGCCGACGGAGAGGGCTTTCCTCGGCTACCCTTGCAAAACAACGACAAACAAATGACAAGTGGATTAGAAAGATGGAGGTGTAGTATTCAAATCCTTGCGATAAAAATAATGAAATGATGGCAAGACACACACCTGGTTGGTGTTATCTTTTAAACCCCTCTCGAACTCGAGTAGGAGGGAAATGAGATGATGGATGTAAGAAGTGTATAAGAAAAAGTGCCCTTATGAAGGGGGATAGTGGATGCAAGATGATGAATGCAAAAGAACCACGAAGAAAAGGAAAGAATTGGCTTATTGGATGTGCCGATGGTGAAATCCGGCGGAGCTCCGGCAGCGTGGGGACGACGTGGAAGCGCGGTGGATGAAGACGACCGGATGTAACGCGAGCGTGGGCACCCGAGAAGCCGGCAGAACCTCCACCTACAAAAGAACCCACGGGTTAGAAAATGACTCCGTAGCCTCTGGGCTCCGGCAGCCTATCGGATCACTTCTGAGCTCTCCCAGAACTGAGGGGGTGGGCCTCTATTTATAGGGTTCCGGAGGGTGGAGGCGTCCAGGACCCTGGACACCTCCATCAGGGCCGAAATAATATTTTATTTCATTTTTATATATTTTTTTAGAATACTTTTGTGGAGGCGTCCAGGGTCCCGGACGCCTCAAATAGGTCCACCGAAAATCGACGACGGCCGCACGCGGTTTGGCATAACGCGTGATTTTGTGAGCGGCGCCTCGTGATTCAGAAATGGGTGCGTCCAGATGACTGGACGTCTCCATATTTTGAATTTTTTCACACACGACAAAGCGTCGTTCGGTGGCCGGCGCCCGTGAGGGTTTTGATGGAGGCGTCCAGGGGCCTGGACGCCTCCAAAATTATATTTTTATTTTTTTATTTTTTATTTTGACTTTTATACTAGGGCTGGCATTTTGATTTTTTATTTTTTATTTTTATGGAGGCGTCCAGGGACCTGGACGCCTCCATTAATATATATATATATTTTTTATTTATTTATTTATGCCAACTGACATTTTACAAACATTTTTTATTATTGTTTTTATGGAGGCGTCCAGGGTCCTGGACGCCTCCATTAATATATATATATTTTTTATTTTTTATTTTTTATTTTTTATTAGTTTTGGGCCCTGAGAAAAGAAATAAAATAAATTAGAAATATGGGGGCGTCCAGAGGCCTGGACGCCCCCATTAAGACCCACCCGAGTCCTCAATCGGCGGCCGCCCGGCAGTCAACATCTTGGTTCCGGAACCTCTTGATGCGTCTGACTGGTGTTGACGCTGTCCGAATGCCGTGACGGGACGATTCCGAATGCTGAAAAGGGCAGAAGAAGACCCAAGAAAAGGAAGCACTCGAGTGATTTAAAATGCGTAAGCCGTTGCGGGGCGTTGTATAGTAATATGAGACTTTCTCAGGAGACGTCAGGAATGGCGTGTCTACAGCCGACACCTTTAATATTAAGCAAGCCACCCGACAAAGAAAAGAACTTGCGAGTTCTTAAGGGCTAAGGCCACAGTTGCCATCCGAGCGTCCAGAGACAGAAACAAAAACGAGCACACACAACGGAGAGAGCAAGAATGGGAAGTGTTATTATTATTTACAAAAGGGGGGAGAGTACAAGAGAATCCAGTCGTCGCCCTTAGGGCCAAACAAGTCACGGGTGAGGTTCAGCACCCCCTTGATGTAGTAGAAGCGGTGGACTTTCATCAACGCGGCCCACCAACCCTGTATGTAGCCTCTCTTGTAATCCTTCGATACTCCACCCTTCCCGTTGCCCTCCGCTTAGGACTTGCCAGTCTCAGGCAGCGCCTCCCTACGGAAGTAGGGACGCTTGGGAGGTATTTCTCCCGAGGAAGAATCAGAACTATACTGCAACATCGTCACAAAGAAGAGGAATTGAAGGTACAAGAAAAGGCAGAAAGGAATCTCACTAGACGCTAAGTAAGCGGCAAGAGGCAGCGAGCACCAGCACCGGAGAGGAAGATTGCAAAAGTGCCTCCTTGGGCGCTTCTTGCCTCTCTTAAAGACTCCATAAGACAGCGTATATGTCTCATTCTGAGGCCTCTAATCGAGCGACCAGTCGAAAGCCCAATCGCCACTGCCAGTTCAATCGCCACTGCCAGTTCACTCGGCGAGAGTGCCTAGGGCTGCGCCAACTGCGTCTGATTCCACTTTTCCAGAAATGAAAAGACATAGTCATGATAACGATTATGTCACCCTACACGCATGGGAACCGCCTTACGTGCCAAGGAAGGCGGTAGGTAGCACGGTTCCCCGTGTCAGAGGTATGAGAAGATTCGACAATGCTCAATCGTGCGTTCCCCTCTTCTAACCTCGTCCAATTCCTCCCGAGTACCAAGCACTCTCAATGCTCGAGAGTGGGGGGCTAGTGAGAAGGGGGGAAACCTCCAGGCCTAGCGCGGCCCAATAATGCCAGGCCCGAAGTGGCCCTTCATTACTAGGCCCAGTACGGCCATCATCAACTGACCCACAGTATGGGAATGTTATCCAATTGAGGCCCACTTGGAACTGATCGGCCCATGAGCTTGATCCCCGCCACATGCGTCCCGGACGCCACGAAATCGTCCAACATGTGAACGTTGATGCCAGAGTTATAGGGCTTACCCCGATGAGCGTCGAATCTCACCCACGCTGTAACGACCTGAGAATCCGATTACCGGGAAAGCCCGATAACCCGAGATTCGAACAGCCGCCCACGAGCCGGGAGGGCTCGGAAGGGCTAAAAGGAGTGTGGAGGCACAAAGAAATAGGAAATAAAGCAGGACAATTCAACAATTAACAGAAATAAACAACTACAGCTACAAGAGAGTCCAGTCCAACAGAAAGTACAGTCTAAAGCAGTAAAAATGTACCACACACCAAGTGAACACTCGGCCCGGCAAGCTGGCAACTGAGAACCTCCGCTCCGCACCCTCGAACCTCGAGGAAGAACCGCAACACCTAAAAAGCAGGGAATGAGTCTCCAAAACAGAGACTCAGCAGGGATCCCGCGGAACCCCAACCGGAAACAACGGCGGTAGCGGAAAGGAAAGCTACAACTACAGCAGGAACAGCAACTCGGTAGCCGGTCAAAACTCGGCACTACAGCTACTCCTACTGTACGAGAAACACACCCTGACCTCGTGGTCGAGGCTATCGAACTACACTAGTACCGCTTACCGAAGTAAAAACACACGACAACCACGCCGCAGAGGCCTGTCCCCCGGACACAACCGACCTGGACACGCTGTCCAAGGTGCAACCCCGACCATCCGATCGCGGGTACCGCTCAACAAGACGCAACCTCGGTAAAGCCACTAGCACTAGTCTCACGGCGCGAGAACCGACACGCGCGCCACGGTGAGACGACCGAAACTCAACGGTCAACACGACCGAAAACCTAAAGGTCAAAGTCGCGGAAACAGACAGTCTGTCACTCCCAACTCGACAGGAGTACCTCCCACTAGAAGCACAGCCGGTAGCGTCCCCTAACGTCTTACACCGCGCCGCAGGTGATCCGCCTGGCGTGGTAGCTCCTACCAAAGGCGTGAACACCGTACAAGTAACCACAAACAAGTGACTAGCTGGGGTCACGCCTGTCGACGTGGGTCCAACCGCCCCCAACCACGTGTGCACACACAGACCACGCGTCCTAGGTCTGGCCCTCTGACTGGTTTTCCGCAGCAGCCGGACTCTGGCCAGGATGAGGGGCCCAACGGTAACCGGTCCACAAACCGTCTCGAAGGGTCGGCCCGTACACCACTCCCTGGTGCGACCAGCACACGCGTACTGGTGGGCTACGACTAGTGGAGGGTCACTGAAGGAGTAGACTCTCAAATCACAGAAAATAAAGTCCACATCCGACGACGTACGGGGACCACCCTACGTACCGGCCCCGTCGCACGGTGACCACAGTCGGAGAAGAAACAGGACTCGCAGTCCACGGCCACGCACGCACCCTACGCGAGAGTCGAGAAAACTCAAGTGGCGCTAAGCCACTGGACTCTGGACAGTCCTCTAGACCCACTATAGCCAACGGTCCTTGAGTCACAAGACTCGGGGTCAAGACCGTTGTACGCAACAGCACAAGGCCGTTAATCTAGTCCAATCTCTAGGTCTAAAACCACGGTAGCACGAGTACCGAGATAGCCCACGAGTCGCCAAGACCACTCCCTCGGAAAGGGAACGCAAAGGACTAAGGCCACCCACAAGGGCCACACGGAAAGCACAGAAGCACGATTCCCAGGGCAGCACACAAGCCGCCACGACGATTTCCCATCTTGGAGCAAGCGGGAAACCTCCAGCTCTAGGCCGGACAACTGGACTCGCAGTCAAAGCCAAACACGTGGCCCACATGGGAATCGCCTTCCAAAGAAACCCACGACATGCGGGGGAGACCCCACCGCACACACACCGATACACGGTGACTCAGTCTAGCGTAGCACGAAAGCCCGACACACGAGAAGTCACCCGGATTCTCAAACCCACGAACACGCTAAATGAGGTAACACGGTCCTCCCGACACCCTCAAAACACGGACACAGAAACCCACGGGCATCTGGGACATTCACGAGACCGCAAGTCGACCACTGGGTCCCAACCGGGTCGACTGGGGATCCACACATCGCGGGACAAGGCGGAGAACACAAAAACTCGCCTCGGAACGACACAAAGCCTGACGGTCTAGCCCTAGACCGTCACAGGGTTGTAACGGTCTAGGCGAGACCGTCACATCCACCTGGCGGCCTAACGCAGGCCGTTACACGGCCCGAAGAAACACAGGATGTAACACGCCTGGCCCTGCGCGTTACACGAATGTAACGCGCTTGCCTTGGTGCGTTACGCGCCTCACGCTCTCAGCGTGAAAGCAGGATGTAACGCGCTTACCCCAACGCGTTACACGGATGTAGCGCGTCTGGCCTGGCGCGTCACACACGCTGCCCTCCCCGACGGATAAAACGGCTCTGACGGCCCACCCTGGGCGCGTTACAGGCATGTAACGGTCCAGAGGGCACCGTCACACCCCCAGCCCTCAGCTGGGTAACAGGGAATGTGACGCACCCACCCTGGGGCGTCACAAGGCTGTGACGCGCCAGCCCTGGTGCGTCACACGCCTGACCCGAAAACCAACGGAAGAGACTCTAACGGTCTAGCCCTGGTGCGTCACAGCACCTGGCGGTCTATCGTGGGACCGTCACACCCACAGACCACCAAAGGCCAACAAAAGGGGAATGTAACGGCCCTGCCTAGGCGCGTTACACCAAGTGACGGCCACTGGAAGGACCGTCACTTCCTCCCGGGAACGCTACGGCGGGAAACGACCCAAAACTCGTCCCACGCCCCCATACCTCCATAGGAGAGGGGGAAAACAAGGGGGAAGCTCCCCAGAAGCCCCTACCATACATCTACGGCCTCGGATCGGCCTAAAACGCACTGAAACGAGAGATCGGCCCACAAGCCCTAAAACATGTGTTTTGCCCCAAATCACCCCATTTGGCCCGCTCGGCTCACCGTGACCTACGAAACTCGCGGGAAAGGAAGTGCACGAGCTGGGGAACCATCACCCTACCTCCACCGAAGATTTCGCGCCCCGAGCTCGCCGATCCGTGAAGAAACACCGTGAAACCCTCGCCGGCTCGCGACCGTGCCACGAGCTCCCACGCGCCTCCACCGCCTCGATCCTCGCCCATCCTCACCCCGCGTCCTCGCCCGCGCCGCCTCCGCCTCGCCCCCACCTCGCTCCGTCGGCCACCGGAGAAGAGAGGGGAGAAAGAGGGCGTGAGAGAAGAGAGAGAGTGAGAAAGAGAGAATGAGAGGGGGAGAGAGGAAAGGGTTAATATATATAGGAAAACCCAAAAATTCGATAAATTCAGAAAAATATGAAAAATTACCTCTGCGATCCTCGGGAAGAGCACAACGCAGTGGTACAGTCCCGGAGTCGAAGAACGCCACGGTTTGCCCTGCAAAGAGTTCCAAAGGCACATCAGAGAAAAACACGTGTAAAGCACAAAATACACTCCGAGACCCACTAAAATATCCGAAAAATAACCGAAAAATCTGGGGCATTACAGTCCTCCCCCCTTAAAAGAATTTCATCCTCGAAATTCAGGACTTAGCACGAAGTCCCAGGGGAAGAACACTGAACCAACTGACACACTGCCAGAGCCCCAGCACAGAAGACCTCGATTCTCACAAAAACACCGATCCTGAGGGACACAGCCAGACTTACAATTACAAACAACACCTCGCTCCTCGCGTCGAGCACACTGGCCAACAGAGCAGGCATATACACAGGGACACAGCCCGGCATCACCTCAGACAACGCGAGAATCCACCATGGCACCGCAGCCACAAACTTGCTCACCGAGGAATCACAACCCTCGACGTGAGCAACAGCTACCGATCCATCCTATGGTCGGCAGACAAATCGCACATCAGCTTCGCAACCAGCTGACACGGCGCACACCCTCCTCAAGGGAGCAACCAAAACAGAGCCTCCACCAGCTCACGCAGCCATCTCAACAGACCGCAACCAGCACATCGGCTCAGCACCAGAAAACACCTCATACATGGCAAGCCGAAAGCCGGACATAACACTGTGCCAACTCTTGTCAGAAGACAAACTTCGACAAAGCCCAGATCCCATCCGGGAAGGCACATCACAGAAACGACCACCAAAGGGTCTCACTGGCACACGGCTCTCGCCACGCTCTAGTCCCGACAACCAGCATCCTGTCTGTGAAAAGACCACACGCCGACGGTCACCAACCGCTCGCTCAGGTTCTTCCTTCTTTCCTGGTCCTCCACCGGGTCCGAAGGAAACATTCCAAACCTCGACGAGCCATCCATCGACTCCCACGCAGACCGATGCCACACCTCGAGCCATGCTCCTCTCGGACTCCACATCCGAACTCGATCATCGCGCCAACTCGACCCTCTCGGGGAGCATGACGAAACCAAATGACAAGATCCTGGTGTCTTCAGTCATCACCTCACTGGACTCAGACTCACAGGGGAACCATCCCATGCTGGTCACCAAACCAGGGATAACCATTGCGACACCACGATCAAAGCACTCTGGGTCCCCGATCGATTATACATCTCACCGCCACAATCCGACAAGACCGTAGAACCAACAGACACTGCTGTGGTCGGTCACACGGTTAGGCTCACCAGCCACTCACAGCCGCCAACCGGGACCCATAGTCTGCCAGAGACCACTTCTCCAAAAATGATCTCATTCGAGGACACGACTAGGAACACAAGTCGGGCACCAAGCCGCCGACTCTGACCAACACGGCCTCGACCATCGTCAGGCGACATCCTCAACAACCCCATCCAGGTCCAACACCGACGCCTGACACGGCTTCCATCACAGGAACATGGTACTCATGCGGCGCACTAGCCAGCACATTCCCTAACACTCCATCTTGCCAGTGCCAAGAATCACGATATCTCGGGCAACGGCACGGCAACAACACGTTTCACACCAAGGAATTAATCCTTCGATGCTCAACGCAAACTCAGGAATCCGCCCGTAGCAACCAACGCTACGATCCGGAACCAGTGGGTTACAAGCCCACCACGCTTCCGCTGCGCACTCTGATCCACGCGCACGGCCACGAATTCTCGGGAACACCGCCCAACCAGCACTCGTCCTTCCGGAACAGCGCCAACACACTCACACAACAAGGGAATCGGCACGACTTCTCACAGGCAGCCACCTTGCCAAGACAAGGAGCACGTCTCGCACGGACTTCATGGCACGCAAGGCCAACCAATCCGAACACACAATGTAAGACGACGAACCTTAACCCAACACAATCTCTCCAACCAAAGGAGAAACAAACGCACTTCCGACCAACAGAAGAACTCCATGCTAGACCTGATCTCGAACCTCGCGATCTCGAACCTCGCGCACGCTGGAAACAGCACCATCCAGCACCAAGGAAAATCATCGCTCCCGTCAGGTCAGCGTCTCCGACACACTCGGCGAGTGTCACGTAGGACCACTATCACAACATCTCTCGATGCACCACCGCTACAATTCCTCGAACTGCAACACGGCATGCCAAGAGCAGCAACACGAGCCATAACCACAACCGCCGACGCTCATCCTCGAGTCCCGAACTCGCCGTGGAGCCTTCACATCTCAAGCCAACTCCAGGGCGAACACAACCCATCCATTGACAGAAACGCAGGAGCAAAGACCTACCGGGACATCTCTGCCAAATCCTGCCTCGAAATCCGCAAAATAACCGGGACCGACACGTCATTTCTGACGCCACAGAGCATGACAAGGACATCAGGCTCGACGAAATAGCAGTTCACCAAGAAGATCCTCCGCTCACCCGAGCACACTTCTCGATCAGAAAACCCCAGGAGCTGGACAACCCTCAGGCTGGAGTGGCCAAATCGACAGCAGCTCCCTCGGAGCACGCTCACGGCCACTTAACCACGAAAAATTCTCTCGAGCCACCTGACCACGCTGCAGGTTCCTCAAACGCAGCACCGCGAGCTCACGCCTGCCAGCAACCTCTGCCCAACGCAGCACAGCCAGGGCCACCACCGATGAGGTAGAAAAGCTCTCAACCTCGATCCTTAGGCCCCATGCTGGCACGAAAGCTGCGGACAACCACCTTCACAGCGCACTCAAGCTCTCAAGCGAGAAACTAGGCGGAAAACAAACACAAAACCCTAAGCCAGCTGCCGACTGTACCGAACCTTACGGACTCTGATCACTGCAATATCTCGAATTCCTATGTACGTCCACAACCACTGCTCTGATACCAGCTGTAACGACCCGAGAATCCGATTACCGGGAAAGCCCGATAACCCAAGATTCGAACCGCCGCCCACGAGCCGGGAGGGCTCGGAAGGGCTAAAAGGAGTGTGGAGGCACAAAGAAATAGGAAATAAAGTAGGATAATTCAATAATTAACAGAAATAAACAACTACAGCTACAAGAGAGTCCAGTCCAACAGAAAGTACAGTCTAAAGCAGTAAAAATGTACCACACACCAAGTGAACACTCGGCCCAGCAAGCTGGCAACTGAGAACCTCCGCTCCGCACCCTCGAACCTCGAGGAAGAACCGCAACACCTGAAAAGCAGGGAATGAGTCTCCAAAACAGAGACTCAGCAGGGATCCCGCGGAACCCCAACCGGAAACAACGGTGGTAGCGGAAAGGAAAGCTACAACTACAGCAGGAACAGCAACTCGGTAGCCGGTCAAAACTCGGCACTACAGCTACTCCTACTGTACGAGAAACACACCCTGACCTCGTGGTCGAGGCTATTGAACTACACTAGTACCGCTTACCGAAGTAAAAACACACGACAACCACGCCGCAGAGGCCTGTCCCCCGGACACAGCCGACCTGGACACGCTGTCCAAGGTGCAACCCCGACCATCCGATCGCGGGTACCGCTCAACAAGACGCAACCTCGGTAAAGCCACTAGCACTAGTCTCACGGCGCGAGAACCGACACGCGCGCCACGGTGAGACGACCGAAACTCAACGGTCAACACGACCGAAAACCTAAAGGTCGAAGTCGCGGAAACAGACAGTCTGTCACTCCCAACTCGACAGGAGTACCTCCCACTAGAAGCACAGCCGGTAGCGTCCCCTAACGTCTTACACCGCGCCGCAGGTCATCCGCCTGGCGTGGTAGCTCCTACCAAAGGCGCGAACACCGTACAAGTAACTAGAAACAAGTGACTAGCTGGGGTCACGCCCGTCGACGTGAGTCCAACCGCCCCCAACCACGTGTGCACACACAGACCACGCGTCCTAGGTCTGGCCCTCTGACCGGTTTTCCCCCGCAGCGGGACTCTGGCCAGGACGAGGGGCCCAACGGTAAGCGGTCCACAAACCGTCTCGAAGGGTCGGCCCGTACACCACTCCCTGGTGCGACCAGCACACGCGTACTGGTGGGCTACGACTAGTGGAGGGTCACTGAAGGAGTAGACTCTCAAATCACGGAAAATAAAGTCCACATCCGACGACATACGGGGACCACCCCACGTACCGGCCCCGTCGCACGGTGACCACAGTCGGAGAAGAAACATGACTCGCAGTCCACGGCCACGCACGCACCCTGCGCGAGAGTCGAGAAAACTCAAGTGGCGCTAAGCCACTGGACTCTGGACAATCCTCTAGACCCACTACAGCCAACGGTCCTTGAGTCACAAGACTCGGGGTCAAGACCGTTGTACGCAACAGCACAAGGCCGTTAATCTAGTCCAATCTCTAGGTCTAAAACCACGGTAGCACGAGTACCGAGATAGCCCACGAGCCGCCAAGACCACTCCCTCGGAAAGGGAACGCAAAGGACTAAGGCCACCCACAAGGGCCACACGGAAAGTACAGAAGCACGATTCCCAGGGCAGCACACAAGCCGCCACGACGATTTCCCATCTTGGAGCAAGCGGGAAACCTCCAGCTCTAGGCCGGACAACTGGACTCGCAGTCCAAAGCCAAACACGTGGCCCACATGGGAATCGCCTTCCAAAGAAACCCACGACATGCGGGGGAGACCCCACCGCACACACACCGATACACGGTGACTCAGTCTAGCGTAGCACGAAAGCCCGACACACGAGAAGTCACCCGGATTCTCAAACCCACGAACACGCTAAACGAGGTAACACGGTCCTCCCGACACCCTCAAAACACGGACACAGAAACCCACGGGCATCTGGGACATTCACGAGACCGCAAGTCGACCACTGGGTCCCAACCGGGTCGACTGGGGATCCACACATCGCGGGACAAGGCGGAGAACACAAAAACTCGCCTCGGAACGACACAAAGCCTGACGGTCTAGCCCTAGACCGTCACAGGGTTGTAACGGTCTAGGCGAGACCATCACATCCACCTGGCGGCCTAACGCAGGCCGTTACACGGCCCGAAGAAACACAGGATGTAACGCGCCTGGCCCTGTGCGTTACACGAATGTAACGCGCTTGCCCTGGTGCGTTACGCGCCTCACGCTCTCAGCGTGAAAGCAGGATGTAACGTGCTTACCCCAACGCGTTACACGGATGTAGCGCGTCTGGCCTGGCGCGTCACACACGCTGCCCTCCCCGACGGATAAAACGGCTTTGACGGCCCACCCTGGGCGCGTTACAAGCATGTAACGGTCCAGAGGGCACCGTCACACCCCCAGCCCTCAGCTGGGTAACAGGGAATGTGACGCACCCACCCTGGGGCGTCACAAGGCTATGACGCGCCAGCCCTGGTGCGTCACACGCCTGACCCGAAAACCAACGGAAGAGACTCTAACGGTCTAGCCCTGGTGCGTCACAGCACCTGGCGGTCTATCGTGGGACCGTCACACCCACAGACCACCAAAGGCCAACAAAAGGGGAATGTAACGGCCCTGCCTAGGCGCGTTACACCAAGTGACGGCCACTGGAAGGACCGTCACTTCCTCCCGGGAACGCTACGGCGGGAAACGACCCAAAACTCGTCCCACGCCCCCATACCTCCACAGGAGAGGGGGAAAACAAGGGGGAAGCTCCCCAGAAGCCCCTAGCATACATCTACGGCCTCGGATCGGCCTAAAACGCACTGAAACGAGAGATCGGCCCACAAGCCCTAAAACATGGGTTTTGTCCCAAATCACCCCATTTGGCCAGCTCGGCTCACCGTGACCTACGAAACTCGCGGGAAAGGAAGTGCACGAGCTGGGGAACCATCACCCTACCTCCACCGAAGATTTCGCGCCCCGAGCTCGCCGATCCGTGAAGAAACGCCGCGAAACCCTCGCCGGCTCGCGACCGCGCCACGAGCTCCCACGCGCCTCCACCGCCTCGATCCTCGCCCATCCTCACCCGCGTCCTCGCCCGCGCCGCCTCGCCCCCGCCTCGCTCCGTCGGCCGCCGGAGAAGAGAGGGGAGAAAGAGGGCGTGAGAGAAGAGAGAGAGAGTGAGAAAGAGAGAATGAGAGGGGGAGAGAGGAAAGGATTAATATATATAGGAAAACCCAAAAATTTGATAAATTCAAAAAATTACGAAAAATTACCTCTGCGATCCTCGGGAAGAGCACAACGCAGTGGTGCAGTCCCGGAGTCGAAGAACGCCACGGTTTGCCCTGCAAAGAGTTCCAAAGGCACATCAGGGAAAAACACGTGTAAAGCACAAAATACACTCCGAGACCCACTAAAATATCCAAAAAATAACCGAAAAATCCGGGGCATTACACACGCTGCCGAGATGGCAACCACGATGTCATTCCTCAGAGAACGGGCAAGTGGGCAGCGGATGATCCCCACGATCGAGCAGATCATCGCTCCATTAACCACACCCTCACTAAGTTAGGAAAGAGGCGATGCCACGACAACCGACATAAATGGAGTCCCAGACGGACCTAAGAGGACACATTCTGACATAGAGAGAGATTGCCACATGCATAGACACACAGTTGCATTCTTGCCTTCAGAGAGATACAAAGGAAACTCTACTTCCTTCAGGCTCCGGTCTCGTCTTTGAGCACTCGATGTCCTACTGAGGGCTCTCTCTATCCCTAAAACTCTCATCTCTCTCTCTCTCTGCTCTCTCATTTACTTTTGCGTGAGTCTCTGACTTAAGTATCAGAAGGTTGTCATTAGGATGACACCTAGGGCTTCTTCTGACACGCTGCTTAGTGCTTGCAGATTTCCTCGGGACACTTGAGCGCTCCTTCTCTCCAAAGAAATCTCAACGGTGTAATAGGAGACTAAGATAGCACTTTTCAACCTTTACAATATTTTTTATAAAAAATATTATTTTGACGTTATATTTTTAATATATTCTATTAAAAATATTTATAATAATAAAAATTATAAATAAGTTTAAAATGAATAGTAAATGATAAATCGTAAACATTGACATCCATAACATAAAATTCTCATCATATTAAAATTTAATTAATAGTATTAATGATATTTTTATTATTTTTATTTTGATGATATATTTATTTTGTAGAATATATCAAAATATTATAAATTTTTTAAAAATAAATAAGTTTAAAGTGAATAGTGATGTGACATATGTCATTTTCTGATTAGTTAGGTCTATTAGACCCAACGAATCTTTGAAAAAATAAGGGCCCTAATAAATTTTTAAAAAATATTTTTATGCCAATTATAAATTTTAGTCATTGTAATTATTTGAATTTCTTTTATACACATTTGAGGGTGCTACATCTATTTAGCTGTTGTTTCTTAAAATGAGGTTGCTACAAAGTTATATATATTATTTATAAATAACATATAATACATATTTGCAATATAAGAAAAATTGTTTTCACTTTGAAAAGAACCATGAAAGTTTTGAAAATTTATCCATGTGATGTGTTTGAGAGAGAGAGAGAGAGAGAGAGAGAGAGAGAGAGAGAGAGTATACGTAAAAACTTCAAAAGGGGGTGACAAATGTGGTATTAGATCTGTTATTACTACCGGATTAACTCGTTACCTACCCGATCACATTAGATTAAAATCAATTTAATTCACATCTTTACTTCCGAGTTAACTCTCTGCTTATCAAAATAAAAATATATTAATTCTGAATTAAGTTAACCATATTGAGCTAATCTATTTTTTGACTAACTATCTACCAAAGTGATACCTAGAGATGGAACAAAGTTAACATTCTTTTGTCCCCTAACAATAACCCATTGTCTACTAAAACCATATGCACATCTTTTATTGAGGGTTATCTCCCAATTTTTTCCGAAGTTAATCATGAATTTGTGCCAAAATCACTTTGGTGCAAGGGGTTAACTTACCCGTGACAAGTGGGAGATAACTCCAACTTAACACTGGTAACTTGTTCCTCCCCGACGGTAGAACGATTTAACCCTCCCTCCCCCACAAATTCAATCCATCTTGCCCTCACTAATCCCATGACTATCTCTCCTCGCCCCCATCCCAAGCGACCCCTTCCTCTCACCTCATCCCAGTATCGTCTCTCCTCGCCTCATCCCCGTTCCTCTCATAGTAGCCCCAACCCCACCGATGCTCGCGGCTCCCCCTTTCCCTCACAGTTGCAGTATCTGTACGTTATTCCCCTGCCGCCTTACTGAGACCCATCCCGTCATGTCCGTGTGGTGAATCCACGAGGCAATGACCAACAGAAATAAAAACATGGAGAGGGGAAGATATTTGGTTCTATTGCAATAAAATAATAGTTTCAAACATTTACATGTCTTAAAAATATTTTTTTATTTTTTAATCCCTATTAATAAGCATATTTCATTTTTAGAACATGTACGGGAAGACCCTTCCTTTGAAACAAAGATTCTCAAAATGTTCAACCACGTGTAGAAAATCCTCAAGTTAAAAGTGTGTGTGTGTACCAGAGAGAGAGAGAGAGAGAGACCTAATGCAACCATTAATAGCCATCAATAATTTGAAGTACCATGGGTATAGACCATAGTAGCTCAAAGAAGATGCTAGTTTAAGGCCTAACACAAAATAATGAATAAATTTATTTTCACTAACTGATACTTAGTAGGAACAGAATCAATAATTACTTAATTACCACCCAAGCATTCTGAAAAAGCAGGGACAATACCTCCAATCATGTCTGACACAAGGCATCTGAATAGGCATTGGCATTAGCCATGGAAAGTAGGAGAGAGAGAGTGTCCACTCGAAGGAACCTGATAATCAGATAAATACTATAAAGCTATTGTATAAAATTATTAATACAAATAATGCTTTAAAATTTGATCTGAAACTTGACCCGAACAAATCATCGAGTCACGGATTAATAATTTAATCGTTCAAATTAATCTATGATCCGTAAAATTAACAATATTTAAATTAATTTTATATATTCATGAAATTTTAATATACCTTAAATAATAACTTAAAAATATGAAAGACATGTTTTCTTGTACTCTATAATTTTTTTTTATCTTTTGTGACATGTAATTTGTCCTATGAGACGATGTCACGATTGAAACTTATCAAGTTTAATATTATACTCTTAAGTTTTCTTTGTTTCTTTATACATGCGGGCAAAAAAAATTTAGAATCAAGATCTTTTTAAATTTCAAATTTTATGTTATTACTATTAAATGTTAAGGTCACGAGGGAAATATTTTAAAAAATGACTCATCATCTTTCCTATTTATTTACATGCTAAATTAAAACCTAATCAACGATATAAGTTTAAAAAATGTGAAATAGGTCTCGAATCCGGTTGGGTCATATTGATTTTACTGGATTGGATCGGGTTAGCCGAGTTCAAGTGGGTTAACCGGATTTAATCTTTGTTTTCAAGGTGTCGGCGACGTTTAGACGACAAGGCGCTCCAAGGCGCCCAAGGTGACCAGGCGCCTAGGCGAGCAGCCCATTAAGACACTCACCTGACTGCCTCGGTGCACATAGGCCACCTTGGGCCTACCTAGCCTGCTTTGGCATGACATCCACTCCTTTTGAGGTAGATTTTAATATTTGGGTAAAATTTCATAGATAATTTAAAAAAATTTGACAAACGATATGTCAATATTGGAAAGAGAAGATAATACTTTCATTTTCTTTTCCCCTTTCTCTCGGATTCTTCTCCTTGTCGGTTCCTCTTCCCCCCTCTTAAGGATATTGATTCATATTTATTTTGTGTACTTTTCGAAGTTAGTACTATTTTTGTATCTCTTTTTGATAATTCATAAATAAAAAATTATAAAAATATTATGTTGCTGTCTTTATAATTTACCAAAAAATGTGTCATTTATAATTCTTTTAATATAGAGAATAACTATTTGAATACCAAATTTTAGATTAAATTTCTCTATTGATTGACATGTATTCGTAAATTCTTATTAATTTATTTTTATTTACCTTTTATTCTATTTTTACTCTTTAAAATATAGATATATGTTAAAGATTTGTAAATATCAAATTTTCTATTAACTAAGATAGAACTTACATGTAAAAAATGTATAGTAGTAGTTCTATTGCAACGTACTTAATTATATAACCTAGGTTTTGCTTAGGCGCCTCGCCTTGTCGCCTAAGGAGTGAGACGGTGGGCCACCGTCTTGGTCGCCTTGGACACCTTGACAACTATGAATTTAATCATATTTTAGATCTTGACCGATCTATGAAAAATTTTGACTCAATTTTAAGACCGAATCGCGAGTCAACATATCAGACCGACCAGATCAGGTCTCGTTTTGAAACATTGGATACAAGTTATGCAGTGACACAGCTAGTCAATGAATCTTGCAAGGGCTTTGATGACCCAAAGGTCATGTTTGGTATCGGGATACACCGGGATTATCCCCGGTTGAACCCGATTCTGCGTTTGTTTCGGCTAAAAATCCCGCAGATATCCCAGGTTAACGAGAACAAGGATAACCCCGAAATCGGGGATATCACGGGGATAACTCATCCCCACGAAAAGTGGGGATGCGTTATCCCCGTCTCCCATCCCCGTTTTTGCCCGTCCGCCGCCTCGCATTCGCCCCCCTTCGCACCCTTCCCCTTCCTCCACCCTTCGCACCCTTTGCCCTAGGTTCGGACGGAACCCACCGTCGCCCGACCCGATCCTCGTCTCCTTCCTGCTCCAACGGCCGACCATCCCCGTTTCTGCCCCGTGCATTCGCCCTCCTCCACCCTTCGCACTAGCTCGTCTCCTTCCCCGGTGGCCGACTCTACATTGAGGCCCAACGGTGGGCTACTGATGCGGGACGGACCACGGAGCTCGACTCCAATTGGATATGCGATCTTTGGACTCTAAGTAAGCTCGCGATCGCCCCTAACGAGGGAAGCGTACGGACGTGTACGGTTGAGAAACCGACAGTGAGCTAGGGTGGTCAACTCACAAATTAGTGCCCGGATCGGGTCACGGGACGGTCTCGCTCTCTCTCGCAGCAGCGGTGTGTGGATGGACGTCACGGGGTTTAACAAAGGGGGAAAGAAATACGTTGCCGGGACGAGAGAGAGTGCGTAAAAGGTCCCGGAGAGGGTTGTCTCTACCGGGCTCGAACGACAGAAATATACGGAACGAGAAAACCCACGGAATGGAAATGTACAATGAAATGAATTGACATAAGGAAATTACAGAATGGAAACTACCGTGAGGAATTACTTCTGTCCACGGGGTTTAAACAGAAATTAAAAGAACAAAATTACGGAATGAAAAGGCTACGCGAGGAATTACTTCCGTCACGGGAACCTTCGTGAGGAATTACTTCCGTCGCAGGATTTAGACAGAAATTAAAGAAATGAAAATGACATAATGAAAAGGCTCCGCGAGGAATTACTTCCGTCACGGGAACCTTCGCGAGGAATTACTTCCGTCGCAGGATTTAGACAGAAATTAAAGAAATGAAATGACAGAATGAAAAGGCTCCGCGAGGAATTGCTTCCGTCACGGGAACTTTCGCGTGGAATTACTTCCGTCGCAGGATTTAGACAGAAATTAAAGAAATGAAATGGCAGAATGAAAAGGCTCCGCGAGGAATTACTTCCATCACGAGAACCTTCGCGAGGAATTACTTCCGTCGCAGGAACCTCCGCGAGGAATTACTTCCGTCCACGGGGTTTAAACAAAAGGAAAAAGTAACGGAAAAGAAAGGGGGAGGGGGATGTGATCGTCAGGGGTTGAGAACCCCACGGGAAAGCTGTGATCGCGTTCGCCGCCAGAGCGGGAGCAGTGCAGGTCCTCTCTTCCTCTTCTGTCGGCCGGCCGACGAAGAGGGCCTTCCTTGGTTACCCCGGTTTTGTTATTCCTTCTTTTGGTTTGTTTTTGTTTTTCATTATTTTTTTATTTTTTTTCATTTTTGTTGCCTTTATTATTATTTTTTATTTCTTTCAAAGAGACATGAGAAAATGACGAAAGAGATCGAGATGTAAAAGATAGAGAAAGAGAGCGAGATATAGAGAATTAAAATTATGAAAGACCACTGGGAGAATATATATAGAGAGAGAAAGACTCTTTTTTTAGATAAAAATAGAGAGGGACGGGGGTGGAGACTTAACAATAAATAACAATAGCAAGAGAGAGAACTAGAATAAGATGGTGAAGGTGATGGTCGGGTACCTCAAAATAGGAGGGATGGTCGCGTCTCATCTCCGAACTGAGGAATCACGTGAGTTCCCTCCTCTTCCTTCGGCTGGCCGAAGGAGAGGGCTTCTTAACTGGTTACCCCTACACAAAGAACAAACAAAAAAGTAACTAAATGAGGACGACGACGGTGTAGTATCAATTCTTTAGAAAATGATATTGAAAATAACATAAACGAATACACACCTTGTTGGTGGTGTTTGAAACCCCTTTTAGAACTAAAGGGTGGGGGAATGATATGATGGAATGCACAACGCAATATTCTCAATGAGATGATTGAATTACAAACAGAATGGTGAGTGATGTATGCAAAAGAACTAACAAACCAAACATGATGCAAAAGGAGAGAAAGACTTATTGGTAGGTGCCGATGACGGGCTTTGGAAGAAGCATCAGTAACACGAGCACAACACGACCGAGGGCCTTCAAAACGGACTTCAGAAATTATTTAAATGGGGAATGCCAACACACATGTTCAAAACGGCCTTCAACACCCGCGCGCGGGGCGGGCCCGCGTCGCCATTTTTTTTAAATTAAATTTTTTTTTGCATTTTTAACCTTATTTAATTTATTATGTGCATATATATATAAGATATATATATATCAAAATGCACAGTAAATTAAATAAAATTTTATCGAATAAGTTAAATAGTGTTATCTCAATAGTAAATGTCGAATGGTAAATTTTATTTAACCGTGTTGAATTTACCGAGGTGAGATAATTACTATTTACCTTGAGATAAAATGGCAATAATTGAAGTTACTTCAATAAATTTTAATTTTTAACATTTTAATTATTAGATAATTAGAAAATTTAAATTTTAAATTTTGTTGAAGTTAAATGTGAAAATTCAATTATTTAAAATTTTAATTATTAGATAATTGTTAAATTCAAATTTTGAATTTTAGAAAATTTTTAATTGAGGATAATTACATTATTTTAAATTTACTTTCAAACAAAATTATTGGATAATTAGTTTGAATTTAAATTTAAATTATTGACATGTTTAAATTTTGATATTAAATTTGATTATTAGATAATTTAAATTTAATTAATTATCTCAATTAGATGCCCCGGTAGAAAATGATGGTTCTTTACGTGCTTTACTTTATTTACCTTGTTTTGACCTACTTGTGTGTTTAATTTTAGTTAATCATGCTTTGATTTTTAAAATTAAACAAAGCTAGCGTATTTTTGTTTACACATCCCATTATTAAATTCAAAAGTAAGGATTATTTTCAGAAAATAACCCTTGATTGATTTTATTTGAATGGGTTGGCAAGTGATCATGGACTTGGATTGATGTAATTAATTGGGGTATGCGAATCTCCTTTCTCACTCTGTTAAAATTTCAATGTACTTCTATCTTCCTCCATTGTTGTACTCGCCCTTAGGACTTCTGAAATTTTATTGATATATAATTTACATTTTTCCGACCTGCGTGCTGTGTAAAAGTTATAATTACTGCGGCGTCAGAGTTTGAAAGCGCGGAGCACACCCGACGAGGACGATCCAGCTGCTTTGGAAGCGGGCCGGATGTCTTAGTTACATTAGGGATTAAGTCCAGATCACTTGCGTTTTATTTTTACATTGGATGCATTTATTTTGTGCAAACTACTAGGTACGGTAAATATATTGGATATATTTATATTACCACCTAGGGTGAGATCAAGATAAAATTAAATTCCCTCGCGATTAAATTTTAGATCTGGTAAGTGTGGCTCTAGGAGTCGTCGTGGCCCTCCATCATTATGGAGTGAATGAACGTCTTCATTTCATGGATTTGTTGTGTTTTCCATAAAGTCCATGAGTTTGGGGGCGGGATTAAACTCCAAGGCTCGGCCTCAATGGGGTGAGGAATTGAACTCAGCCTTGTTGTGCTTTCCACAAGGGTCGGGTCATGAACTCATTGCTATGTAGTAATGATGGTTAGAGCTAATCGAGAATATCCTTTGTTGTACTTTCCACAAGGGGATGATTTCTCGGGGGTCGAATATCGGATATTGCATTAGATGCAAGTGCTTGTTGACTGCCCTTGAGATGATGTATGGTTTGTTGTGCTTTCCACAAGGTCGTACATCAGTCTTGTTGGGATTCCGACCCACTAGGTTGATCTCGCTGATCTCCCGTTCTATATACTGAGGGTTATATAGTTCGATCGAAAAATAGTGGGACTAACTAAGATAGAAAACCACATCTAAGTTAGAATTTGAACACATGCTAAGTTGTCTTTTATTTCTTATCCAGATTATAATGTCGTCGTCCAACCCCCTCCGCGGCATCTTGGATGCAAATAGATTAACTGGACCGAACTACTCGGATTGACTGCGTAATCTGCGCATAGTCCTTACCGCCGAAAAGATTGCGTACGTGTTGGACACGGTTCATTCTGAGCCAGCTCCTGATGCCGACGAGGGCGAGTTACTTGCTTACACCAAGTGGTCTGAGGACTCTTCCCTTGCCCAATGTTATATGTTGGCCTCTATGGCTCCCGAGCTACAGAGACAATTCGAAAAGACTGATTGTAGAAGTATACTTCTCAATTTACGTCAGCTCTTCGGGGAGCAGGGTAGGATTGAGAGGTATGACATCTCCAAAAGGCTTTTCAGGACGCGGATGTCTGAGGGTTCATCAGTACATGCTCATGTACTGAAAATGATGGAGTGGATTGAAAGACTCAATGCATTGGGGTTCAAGTTGGATCTTGAACTATGCATTGATCTTATACTCCAGTCATTGCCCGATTCCTTTTCTTCCTTCATCATGAACTTTAACATGAATAGGATTGAAGCAACTCTCCCAGAGCTGCTCAACATGTTAAAGAGTGCTGAAGGAACCATGCAGAAAGATAAACCATCTTCGTCTGTAATGATTGTTGACCGGGCCAACAAGAAAAGGAAGGCCACCCAAATATCCACCACAAGTAACAAAGGGAAGGGAAAGAAAAAGGCCACGGGTAAGCAACTCACCAAAGTTGACAAAGGGAAGGGCAAGGAGAATGAAAAGGAAGACAAATATTTTTGATGCGGGGAAACTGGGCATTAGAAAAGGAATTGCAAGGTAATTCTAAATGAAGGTATTTTTATCATAGACCTTAATTTGTCATATATGGAATCCACATCATGGGTATTGGATACTGGATGTGCATATCATATCTGTAATTCTGTGCAGGTGTTGGCAAATAGAAGGCGATTGGGCAAAAAGGAGATTGAACTGAGGATGGGCAATGGAGCTTTAGTTACTGCCAAAGCTGTCGGGACTGTACGCCTCAGTTTACCTTCAGGAGTCATTCTGGAGCTGAATGACGGTTATTATGCTCCTAATATTATTAAGAACATTATTTCAACCTCTGGTCTGTATAATATTGGATATACATTGGCTTGTAATAGCACTTGGTGCTCTATAATGAATAATGGTTTGATTATAGCCAATGATTCATTAGTCAATGGTCTTTATGTATTAGATACACGTTCTAATGTTATGCAAATTTCCAATACTGATGAAGTGAATTCTACATATCTATGGCATTGCAGACTTGGTCATGTAGGTGAGAAAAGAGTCTCTCACTTACACTCAAATGGATATTTGAATTCGTTCGAATACAAGCCATTTGATACCTGTGAGTCGTGTCTCATGGGAAAAATGACCAAGGCTCCCTTTGGTGGACATGGTGAGAGAGCTGTTGACCTTCTCGAGCTCATACACTCGGATGTGTGTGGACCCATGTCCATAGAAGTAAAAGGAGGTTATCTCTATTTCATTTCTTTTATTGATGACTTCTCTAGATATGGCTATGTGTATTTAATGAGACATAAGTCACAAGCCTTTGAGAAGTTTAAGGAATACAAGAATGAATGGAATGATATGATGGAATGATATGATGGAATGCATAACGCAATATTCTCAATGAGATGATTGAATTACAAACAGAATGGTGAGTGATGCATGCAAAAGAACTAACAAACCAAACATGATGCAAAAGGAGAGAAAGACTTATTGGTAGGTGCCGATGACGGGCTTTGGAAGAAGCATCAGTAACACGAGCACAACACGACCGAGGGCCTTCAAAACGGACTTCAGAAATTGTTTAAATGGGGAATGCCAACACACATGTTCAAAACGGCCTTCAACACCCGCGCGCGGGGCGGGCCCGCGTCACCATTTTTTTTAAATTAAATTTTTTTTGCATTTTTAACCTTATTTAATTTATTATGTGCATATATATATAAGATATATATATCAAAATGCACAGTAAATTAAATCAAATTTTATCGAATAAGTTAAATAGCGTTATCTCAATAGTAAATGTCGAATGGTAAATTTTATTTAACCGTGTTGAATTTACCGAGGTGAGATAATTACTATTTACCTTGAGATAAAATGGTAATAATTAAAGTTACTTCAATAAATTTTAATTTTTAACATTTTAATTATTAGATAATTAAAAAATTTAAATTTTAAATTTTGTTGAAGTTAAATGTGAAAATTCAATTATTTAAAATTTTAATTATTAGATAATTGTTAAATTCAAATTTTAAATTTTAGAAAATTTTTAATTGAGGATAATTACATTATTTTAAATTTACTTTCAAACAAAATTATTGGATAATTAGTTTGAATTTAAATTTAAATTAATGACATGTTTAAATTTTGAATTTAAATTTGATTATTAGATAATTTAAATTTAATTAATTATCTCAATTAGATGCCCCGGTAGAAAATGATGGTTCTTTACGTGCTTTATTTTATTTACCTTGTTTTGACCTACTTGTGTGTTTAATTTTAGTTAATCATGCTTTGATTTTTAAAATTAAACAAAGCTAGCGTATTTTTGTTTACACGTCCCATTATTAAATTCAAAAGTAAGGATTATTTTCAGAAAATAACCCTTGATTGATTTTATTTGAATGGGTTGGCAAGTGATCATGGACTTGGATTGATGTAATTAATTGGGGTCTGCGAATCTCCTTTCTCACTCTGTTAAAATTTCAATGTACTTCTATCTTCCTCCATTGTTGTACTCGCCCTTAGGACTTCTGAAATTTTATTGATATATAATTTACATTTTTCCGACCTGCGTGCTGTGTAAAAGTTGTAATTACTGCGGCGTCAGAGTTTGAAAGCGCGGAGCACACCCGACGAGGACGATCCAGCTGCTTTGGAAGCGGGCCGGATGTCTTAGTTACATTAGGGATTAAGTCCATGATCACTTGCGTTTTATTTTTACATTGGATGCATTTATTTTGTGCAAACTACTAGGTACGGTAAATATATTGGATATATTTATATTACCACCTAGGGTGAGATCAAGATAAAATTAAATTCCCTCGCGATTAAATTTTAGATCTAATAAGTGTGGCTCTAGGAGTCGTCGTGGCCCTCCATCATTATGGAGTGAATGAACGTCTTCATTTCATGGATTTGTTGTGCTTTCCATAAAGTCCATGAGTTTGGGGGCGGGATTAAACTCCAAGGCTCGGCCTCAATGGGGTGAGGAATTGAACTCAGCCTTGTTGTGCTTTCCACAAGGGTCGGGTCATGAACTCATTGCTATGTAGTAATGATGGTTAGAGCTAATCGAGAATATCCTTTGTTGTACTTTCCATAAGGGGATGATTTCTCGGGGGTCGAATATCGGATATTGCATTAGATGCAAGTGCTTGTTGACTGCCCTTGAGATGATGTATGGTTTGTTGTGCTTTCCACAAGGTCGTACATCAGTCTTGTTGGGATTCCGACCCACTAGGTTGATCTCGCTGATCTCCCGTTCTATATACTGAGGGTTATATAGTTCGATCGAAAAATAGTGGGACTAACTAAGATAGAAAACCACATCTAAGTTAGAATTTGAACACATGCTAAGTTGTCTTTTATTTCTTATCCAGATTATAATGTCGTCGTCCAACCCCCTCCGCGGCATCTTGGATGCAAATAGATTAACTGGACCGAACTACTCGGATTGACTGCGTAATCTGCGCATAGTCCTTACCGCCGAAAAGATTGCGTACGTGTTGGACACGGTTCATTCTGAGCCAGCTCCTGATGCCGACGAGGGCGAGTTACTTGCTTACACCAAGTGGTCTGAGGACTCTTCCCTTGCCCAATGTTATATGTTGGCCTCTATGGCTCCCGAGCTACAGAGACAATTCGAAAAGACTGATTGTAGAAGTATACTTCTCAATTTACGTCAGCTCTTCGGGGAGCAGGGTAGGATTGAGAGGTATGACATCTCCAAAAGGCTTTTCAGGACACGGATGTCTGAGGGTTCATCAGTACATGCTCATGTACTGAAAATGATGGAGTGGATTGAAAGACTCAATGCATTGGGGTTCAAGTTGGATCTTGAACTATGCATTGATCTTATACTCCAGTCATTGCCCGATTCCTTTTCTTCCTTCATCATGAACTTTAACATGAATAGGATTGAAGCAACTCTCCCAGAGCTGCTCAACATGTTAAAGAGTGCTGAAGGAACCATGCAGAAAGATAAACCATCTTCGTCTGTAATGATTGTTGACCGGGCCAACAAGAAAAGGAAGGCCACCCAAATATCCACCACAAGTAACAAAGGGAAGGGAAAGAAAAAGGCCACGGGTAAGCAACTCACCAAAGTTGACAAAGGGAAGGGCAAGGAGAATGAAAAGGAAGACAAATATTTTTGATGCGGGGAAACTGGGCATTAGAAAAGGAATTGCAAGGTAATTCTAAATGAAGGTATTTTTATCATAGACCTTAATTTGTCATATATGGAATCCACATCATGGGTATTGGATACTGGATGTGCATATCATATCTGTAATTCTGTGCAGGTGTTGGCAAATAGAAGGCGATTGGGCAAAAAGGAGATTGAACTGAGGATGGGCAATGGAGCTTTAGTTACTGCCAAAGCTGTCGGGACTGTACGCCTCAGTTTACCTTCAGGAGTCATTCTGGAGCTGAATGACGGTTATTATGCTCCTAATATTATTAAGAACATTATTTCAACCTCTGGTCTGTATAATATTGGATATACATTGGCTTGTAATAGCACTTGGTGCTCTATAATGAATAATGGTTTGATTATAGCCAATGATTCATTAGTCAATGGTCTTTATGTATTAGATACACGTTCTAATGTTATGCAAATTTCCAATACTGATGAAGTGAATTCTACATATCTATGGCATTGCAGACTTGGTCATGTAGGTGAGAAAAGAGTCTCTCACTTACACTCAAATGGATATTTGAATTCGTTCGAATACAAGCCATTTGATACCTGTGAGTCGTGTCTCATGGGAAAAATGACCAAGGCTCCCTTTGGTGGACATGGTGAGAGAGCTGTTGACCTTCTCGAGCTCATACACTCGGATGTGTGTGGACCCATGTCCATAGAAGTAAAAGGAGGTTATCTCTATTTCATTTCTTTTATTGATGACTTCTCTAGATATGGCTATGTGTATTTAATGAGACATAAGTCACAAGCCTTTGAGAAGTTTAAGGAATACAAGAATGAAGTAGAGAAACAGACAGGCAAAAATATTAAGACTCTTCGATCAGATCGAGGAGGTGAATACTTAAGGCATGAATTCACTTCTTATCTTAAAGACAATGGAATAATTTCTCAGTGGACTCCACCGTATACACCACAACACAATGGTGTATCCGAAAGGAGAAACATGACCTTGTTAGACATGGTCCGATCCATGATGTCTATGTCAGGACTACCCTTGTCTCTCTGGGACTATGCGTTAGAGACTGCGGCTTATTTATTGAATAGGATATCAAGTAAATCAGTTCCTTCTATACCATATGAGATATGGAAGGGCAGGAAACCAAATTTTAATCACATTAAAATTTGGGGGTGTCCTGCCCATGTAAAGAAGAACGATAGTGATAAGCTTGAGTCGAGAACCGATAAGTGTAGGTTTGTGAGATATCCAAAGGAGACGTTTGGATATTATTTCTATCACCCTTCTGAGCAAAGGGTCTTAGTGGCTAAGAGAGCTGTATTTCTGGAAAGAGAATATGTACTCCAGAAAAATAGTGGGATCCAGATAGAATTAGACGAGGTCCAAGAACCACAACCCATAGACACAAACTCATTAGATGAGACTGTATCAGTTGATCCTATTCAGAGTGAAGCACTGACACTACGGAGATCTGGTAGATTACCGAGAGAACCTGAGAGATATGTTGGACATATCTCAGAAGGGTCCTTTAAGGTATGTATCGATGAGGATGATGATCCTCAATCGTACCAGGAGGTGATCCGTAGTGTAGACTCCGAGAAATGGCAAGAGGTAATGGATTCAGAAATCCAGTCCATGTACACCAATAAAGTTTGGAACTTAGTTGATGTACCCGAAGGGAAGGTCCCTATCGGCTGCAAATAAATTTTCGAAAGGAAAATCGGTGCAGATGGACAGGTTGACACATACGAGGCTAGATTAGTGGCGAAAGGATATCGTCAAAGGCAAGGCATTGACTATGACGAGACTTTTTCGCCGGTAGCCATGGTTAAGTCAATCAGAATCCTCCTTGCCATTGCCGCATACCTGGATTATGAGATATGACAAATGGATGTGAAGACAGCTTTTCTTAATGGAAATCTGTCAGAAGAGGTGTACATGGTACAGCATGAAGGATTCACCTCCAAGTTACATCCTAATAAGGTATGCAAATTTCAAAGGTCCATTTATGGATTAAAACAGGCATCTAGAAGCTGGAACTTAAGATTTAACGAGGCTGTCAAATCTTTCAACTTCATTCGGAATGAAGATGAATCATGTGTTTACAAGAAGGTCAGTGGGAGCTCTGTGACCTTCTTGGTCCTTTATGTTAATGACATCTTACTCATTGGGAATAATGTAGAGATGTTGACATCAACTAAGTCTTGGTTGTCCAAGACTTTCTCCATGAAGGATTTGGGAGAAGCATCCTATGTGCTGGGCATAAGGATCTATCGAGATAGATCTAAAAGGATGCTAGGATTATCCCAATCCATGTACATAAACACTATCCTCAAAATGTTTAGGATGGAAAATTCTAAGAGAGGTCTCATTCGGAATTTGCATATCCAAGGGGATGAGTCCTAAAACTTCTGAGGAGGTGACACACATGAATAAGGTACCCTATGCTTCGGCGATAGGGTCAATCATGTATGCAATGCTATGTACACGGCCTGATGTTGCCAATGCTTTAAACATTGTCAGTAGATATCAGGTAAATCCAAGCGACGAGCACTGGAAGGCAGTAAAGGGCATCCTTAAATACCTGCGAAGGGCTAAGGATCTTTTTCTGCTTTATGGAGGAGAGGACCTAGAGCTTAGAGCTTACACAGACTTTAGTTTCCAGTCAGATCCAGATGACTGTAAATCCATGTCTGGGTTTGTATCCATGTTGAATGGAGGGGCAGTCAGTTGGAGAAACTCCAAGCAAGATACGACTGCAGATTCGACGACGGAGGCGGAATATATTGTTGCAGCTGAAGCTGCTAAGGAAGCTGTCTAGATGAAGAAATTCATCTTGGAACTCGGCGTAGTTCCCGAGATATCACCTCCCATCCCATTATTTTGTGATAATAATGGGGCCATCGCCCAGGCGAAGGAACCGAGATCTCACCAAAGGTCGAAGCATATTCTTAGGCGCTTTCACCTTATTCGAGAGATTGTTGATCGTGGAGATGTGGCGGTAGAGCGTGTACCGTCAGAAGACAACATAACAGATCACTGACTAAGCCTTTGACACAGACTGTATTTGAGCGTCATCGGGATAAGATGTGCCTCAAAGTTGTGGGTAATTGGCTGTAGTTCAAGTGGGAGATTGTTAGTGTTGGTGTGCTACAGGCTAATTTCGGGTCGGGTAGGCCCAATAGTTGTACGATCTTGTTCATTATTAATAAAGTGGTGTTTGAGCGTAAATATACGATTGTGTTACTTTACGTTGTCCCTAAGATATGTGGTTGTAAAGTCAACTCGAGATGGGATCTCGATTATGAGACTGACTTTACATGAACACATACCTTAAACTGTTCCTGGTTGGAGGGTAATCACTCGGGGACTTTGATTACCTATTAAACCAGTACACATGATGTGTCAGTGACCAGTCTCATGGTCATTGGTGCGGAGCACCAACACATATGTGTAGGTGTATGTCCTTGAAGGATGTGCACTGAACTGATCCGCTATTGGATCTTCAGATGGTTGATTATACCTAATGTCAACTGAAGATCCAACGGTCACAGTAGCATCATTGGTCCTTTGACCTGAGACATTGATCGGATCTTACACGATGACTAGCATGGTTTAATTACTTAGCTAAGTGACTTTAACCATAAGTCATGAGTCGCCGAGTCATTAACCACTCCAGGATACGTGTGAAGATCGTCAATAGTCAAGAAGGGATCGCTCAATGTCGGGTATATATCAGATAATTAACGTGTCGTGACATTGACGCTCCGTTAAATCCCTGGCCAGGGTCGTGTGAGTTCGTTTAGAACGGACGTCGTACACCTTAAGGAGGTCATAGTCAAATGGCACGATCATGGGGTTTGATAGAAACCATACACTCGATCGTACCAGACTCATAGAAGGAGCGAGGGATTATATCGATGCGGTAACTGTGGACTTACAGGTACCAGACAGGCTGGTTTAAACCCGGCGTCCTCTAGGATCACCCGGATTTACTTGACCCAACGTGATCAAAGGTTCGGAATAAATTAAACTATTCTTCGGCTCTAGTAGAAGCGAAGAATATGTTTAATTTACTTCTAATTGGGGGCCTTAAACTAGAGTGACTATGGGCCTAGAGGATCACACACAATGGATTCTTGGGTGACGAATTATTATTATACAAATGCATGTATTATTCTATTTAATTCCTTTTGGAAAGGAGTGTAAATGGAGCTTAATACATATGTATAATATGAGATAGGACATATATACAGTTTCGATCTTTTGGAGCCCTTTTTTAATAAGTCTAAACTCTATATATAGATCATATGTGAAGCTCATTCGAGCTTCTTCTTCCAACTCTTAGGCTAAGCAGGCATTAAGGCTTAAGAGGAGGATTAGCTCCTCCCCTTTCCTCCCTCTTGCTCTCTTTCTACAGAAGGTGAAAAAGGGCCGGGGAAGGTCGTGCCGGGGAGGTACCGTCGCTGCGCAAGGGTCCGTGTGGATCTGCTCTAGAGGTCGTACAGCTGTGCGACTCGATATTCTGCATCGGGCATCACGGACAGCGTCGTTCCGCGCAAGGTGAAATACGCAACCCGTAATTAGGGTTTTAGAAATACCGATTAGAGTACAGATTAAGCTTTCCATAGCATCGGCATCGGGCAAATAAATTTTTGTTATCCGCTGCGTTGCCCGATAGTGTTGTGCGAAACCTTACACCGGGTACTGTGGAAAGTTGGGAGGAGCTCATATCGGTAGGTAACATACCTATTGCACATTATACAATTATAATATTCACATTCCATTACATGAATAACATGTGACTTCACACACGCAGATGAATAAAGAATACAGAGCAATCCAAGGGAAGTCGTTCTTAATTTTTGATCAAATGGAATTCATCTGTTCTAGTTCTATGGCTCGAGGGGATGACATTACATGTAATGAAGGAATCTCTTGTCTTGATCAGCGAAGCGACAATGGTGATGAGCAGCATAATGTGGAAGATGAATTTAACATAAGTAGTATTTTTAATGACATGAAAACATTAGAAAACGTTCAGCAACAATCACAAATGGGCACACCTAATATTGAGGCAACCCAAGATGTGCCACCATCATCTAGGAACATTCCTTCATATAGTAATGTAAATAGGAAGAGGAAGTGAGCATCTGTGACTAATGAAGAATCAATTGACAAACTAGGGGTAGTCCTATGTGGACTTAAACTTGCTACATTGCACATTTCTTGTATGATGGTTTATAGGCGATCAAAAAATTGTACTCTAAATTATTTTAGTAGTATTATCTGCATGTTCATAATTTATGCTTTGGGTAATGAACAAATTATTTTCTACAGGTTCATGGACATCAACTCTAATAGGATGGGCAATGATGATGGGAAGGAGCATATATGTGATGAGGGGTACTGTGGGGGCATCTCATTTCACTGCCCTGCTTGTATTTCATACAACTAGTAGGTTTGGCGGCATATGGTCTACCCCTACTTATGATGTGATTTCACTGTCCTACTTGTAGTTCACACAACTAGTAAGTTTGGCGGCCCATGGTCTACCCCTACTTATGATGTGATTTACTGCAGTGCCTTGTATTTCACACAACTAGTAGATTTGGCGACCTATGGTGTACCCCTACTTTTACATGATTTACTGCAGTGGCTATGATATGCGACTGTAACATTTGTATCTCAATGAAAAAATCTTCCATCTGAGCCCAAGCACACACGCCACAAATTATTAATGTGCATAGTTATGTTTCAGGGCATCGTGAAAATGGATTCAATAGATGTTGGTAAATATGATCGTATTCAATGTGAATGCGGCAAGGGGGAATGTGTTGTCAAGATATCTCAGAGCAGTAGAAATCCACAACGTCCCTATTATTACTGTCCACTTGGCGTATGTTATTCTTACTTTGCAATCTTTGCAACACATTCTATCTGTGTATGGGCTATGTATATCAGTTTCTTTTATATACGTGTTCACAGCTTACGAATGATAAACCATGTCGATTCTTCATGTGGATGGATGAATTATTATTATGTCATTGTGACAAAGGCCCATGCAGAAGGCGTACTTCAAATACTACCAAAAATAAAGGGAAAATTTTTATGTATGCCCAGAATCTAAGGTATGTCTTGTGATAAACATTGTAACGTGGTTATTATTTATATCTTCCATATCAATTGTACGTAATTTTTCTTTATTTCGATATATGTGCAGGCTGCGAAGATAACTTCAGGTTGTAACTTCTTCAAATGGGTGGAAGAAATGTCAACGGTATACATATTTCTCTCATCGTTGATGTATCAATGAATGAAAGAAATGTCAACTGCATGTGTTTTTTGTTTTATACAGCCTAGTGTGTGATGTAAATGCATGAGTTGTTCAATTTAGTTTAGTCACCTGTCCTCTTGAATTCAAAGTTTAGTAAGGAACAAAACAACATGATCTATTTTTTATTGTACTTTCATAATTTCAAGTATACATGAGTCAAACTTTGGTTGGCAGCCATACTTGAGTGTGTGTGTGCAGGGGACACAGCGGAGTGTGTGTGTGTGTGTGTGTTCAGGGGAGACTACCTACAGCAGAGTGTGTGTATGTGTGCGTGCAGGGGACACAGCCGACAGCTTGTATTATCTCATCTGTGTGTGTTCATGGGAGACTACCTACCAATTGTGTGTGTGTGTGTGTGCAGGAAACACAGCCATAATATGCTCCTTCCAATCCCCAAACTTTGGCAGCCATATTATGCTCCTTCCCAACCTCAATTCCCAACCTCAAAACTTTGGCAACCATATTATGCTCCTTCCCAATGTCAAACTTTGGTTGGTCATATCAGGTATACATGAGTCAAACTTCGGTTGGTAGCCATACTTTGCTTTAAGTGTGTGTGCGCGCGCGCGCGCGCGCGAGTGTGTGTGTGTGTGTGTGTGTGTGTGTGTGTGTGTGTGTGTGTGTGTGTGTGTGTGTGTGTGTGTGTGTGTGTGTGTGTGTGTGTGTGTGTGTGTGTGTGTGTGTGTGTGTGTGTGTGTGTGTGTGTGTGTGTGTGTGTGTGTGTGTGTGTGTGTGTGTGTGTGTGTGTTCAATGTGTGTGTCAGCTGAGTGTGTGTGTGTGTGCAAGAAACACAGCCATAATATGCTCCTTCCCATCCTCAAACTTTGGAAGCCATATTATGCTCCTTCCCAACCTCCATTTCCAACCTCAAACTTCGGCAGCCATATTATGCTCCTTCCCAACCTCAAAACTTTGGCACCCATATTATGCTCCTTCCCAATACCAAACATTGGTTGGTTATATCAGGTATACATGAGTGAAACTTTGGTTGGCAGACATACATTGCTTTGAGTGTGTGTGTGTGTGTGTGTGTGTGTGTGTGTGTTCAGTGTGTGTGTGTTCAGGGGAGACTACCTACAGCAGTGTGTGTGTGTGCGCGCGCGCAATAGACTACCTACCAACAGTTTGTATTATCTCATGTGTGTGTGTTCAGGGGAGACTACCTACCAATTGTGTGTGTGTGTGTGCAAGAGACTACCTACCAACAGCTTGTGTTATCTCATGTGTGTGTGTTCAGGGGAGACTACCTACCAATTGTGTGTGTGTGTGTGTGTGTGCGCGCAAGAGACTACCTACCAATAGCTCGTATTATCTCATGTGTGTGTGTTCAGGGGAGACTACCTACCAATTGTGTGTGTGTGTGCGTGTGTGCGCAGTGGAAGGAGCCGAGTGTGTGTGTGTGTGTGTGTGCAGGGGACACATCCATAATATGCTCCTTCCCAATCTCAAAACTTTGACAGTCATATTATGCTCCTTCCCAATGTCAAACTTTGGTTGGTCATATCAGGTATATATGAGGCAATGATGATTGGTTGGATGGACTAACAACTCCACCCAAATAATATGATGGAACATTATCCATGTGATTTTATTATCTCATGTTGTTCTGATCCTCACTTTACTCTTATCATTTTCTTTTATATATTTTGCATTCAATGTTATAATTTGTGAATATATCATACACATCTTACAGGCAAAGAGGTCAAACCAGGGGACATCTAACATAGCTACAATAGGAGCACAAATTGAAGAACATGTATTGGTTGAAGATTTAAGAAGAACAATTGAGATGGAGAAATTTGCAGCCGATCGAACTACGAAGCTATGTGATATTTTGTTGGGAAAATTTGAGCAATTGAAATTATGTAATGAAAAGTGATATGGATTTTGTTATTATTATCATATGTGAGGATATGTCCACATGAAACTTGCAATGTACGATTAACTTTTTTATAAAGCTCTTTTAATTATTATCATTTACCTCGCCCTTTGGTTGGTAGCCATACTTTGCATTGTGTGTGTGTGTGTGTGTGTGTGCAGGGGACACAGTCGAGTGTGTGTGTGGGTGCAGGGGACACAGTCGACACCTTGTATTATCTCATATGTGTGTGTGTGCAAGAGACTACCTACCAACATCTTATATTATCTCATGTGGGTGTGTTCAGGGGAGACTACCTACCAATAGTGTGTGTGTGTGCAGGGGACACAGCCGAGTGTGTGTGTGTGTTCAGTGTGTGTGCCAGCTGAGTGTGTGTGTGTGTTCAGTCACTCGTACCAGCTGAGTGTGTGCGCGTGTGTGTGTGCAGGGGACACAGCCGACATGTGTGTGTTCAGTGTGTGTGTCTTCAGGAGAGATTACGTACCAATTGTGTGTGTATGTGTGCAGGGGTTGGTAGTTGTTCCAACGTATTTTTTGCACATTGTTAATTTAAAGATAGATTAATAAAAATATTTTTTTAACTAGTTTCATTAATAGAAGGGAATAAACATACAAATCATCTTTTTTTATTATTTTCTTCTTTTATCTGAATATAAAATTTAACAGTATTAATAATCATGATTAAGATATCATGGACATTAATTAGTGTTATAAATAAAGCAAAATGTCTTAATAATTATATTTATGATGACCATAATTTATCTAATCACAATCATTATGTAAATTCAATTAGGTTTGTCATTAGTGATAATCATATTTGTTAATATTTATTAAGTATAAGTTGAAGATTTGTAAAAAAATTATTTAAGTCATCTTAATCCCTACTAAATGAAGAATAACATCACTGATTTTAACCCAAGATAACATGGGCAAAATTATCTATTTATACCCCTATTCTCATTCTTATCCTTATTTTTTACCAAACGAATAATAGAAATACACACATATTTATCCCCTCGCATACCAAACGCATACGAAAATAAGAATATGAATAAATTAACCTAGAATGATTTACTCCTATTCTCGTCACCCTTTATCTCGATACCAAACATAACCAAAGGGTACACGAGATTCCTTTATACCAGGCTTAGGCCTCACAGAAACAAGATGTTCATGAGTCATAAGTTAGGTCGGCACTCATTTATGACGAGAGTTTCATGTAACGATGATGACTCAGTCCGGAGAATTGTTCATGCTTTACTTTCTATGAATGATGTTTATTAGAGTTTTGTTTAGTCATGACATTTAGAATAAGTTCCAGGAACCATGCTAAAATTATAATTTGATGATGAAGTAGATGTTCGGAGAATTGTTCATGCTTTAATTTATATGAATGATGTTTAGGGTTTTGTTTAGTCATGACATTTAAAATGAGTTCCAGGAACCATGCTCAAATTATAATTTGACGATGAAGTGGATGTTTCTTTCCTTTGAAAGTCGATGGTACCACAAAATTCATCGTAGTTCCAGGATCAGCCATTTTTTTTCTCAAAGCAAATAACCAGAGGGAGGTACTTAAAAAATCAGCCAATTATACACCATGCTTCCCCCAAAAAATAACCTGCCATTTACAAAAGAACTTCCCTCGAAACAGAAAATCATGCACATCAAGTCATTGTGAGAGTCGGATAAAAAAGAAAACACAAAATGGGGGATACATTACATGTTAGAAATAATGGGGAAATTATTCTGGTCTGAATATGAACAAATTAATTATCAAAATAATCTACTATAATAATAAAAGAGAAAATAAGTTTAGAATCGTCTAATTAAGAGAGAAACGTGTCACGGATGACACTGTCTTTGAAACGGAAGATGCTCCCTCCTTGTAGTACAGGGTTCATCGATGTTCCGTCCCTGAGATATGACTCAACTCGCGATTCTGCTGACTTCTCTAGGTGCAACGCTAGAGTAGTTCCGAATCTGATCACTTGTGGATAAAGAAATGCCGAGAGTAAAAGAAATTATAGAGAATAGAGAAATCGCTTCGCATAGTTTCAAGTTTTAAAAATCAAGACGCGGCTCAGTTCGACACAAATAAATAAATAAATAAATAATAAATTATTTACTTATATTCGATTAAATCGTTCAATTCGAAACACAATTCGAAACCACATCTTATGTCTCTTGGCACATCATCAAAATAGGTCCTAAGTCGAAGTCAGACTCGCGGAACGAGTCTTATGATAATTATGGCCTAAGTAGAACCATTAAGGCCGTGTTTGTTAACCGAGCACGGTACCTCGGAGGGTCGAGCATGGTAACCGCTCTCGATTAACCCTTTTTGTGTGAGGGGAAGACGGATCCCGTTGAGATTTCTCTTTCCCCAATTCCCGACAATCGGCCGACCACCCCGCTATCAAAGTGGGCCTAAGTGTCCAATTGTTAATGCGGTGGGACAGTGCATCTGACTTCTCTCAGTCGAATGGGATATCTGACTCCGGATAAAAAAGTTATACGTGAGAGACACCGATGGATCTCGCACACTCTCTCGCCTCGGACAACGTATTCGCGCTATCAACCCCAGAAACAAATTGGAGCTTAATAAATGTTTTGAACGAACATCTAAACCTGAAGTTACCGGGATATGCCATCTCACAATATTCCATGGTATGATAGTTCAAAAGGCGGAATTTTCCTACTACACGCCACTCACGTCAAAAGCCGAATGTGGACTTCGGATGGATGCAGTCTCCAGCTAAAACTTAAAAAATGGGCAAACCATGAAATTTGAATGTGATACAAGTAAGAAAATATAAAAATTCATAGTTGTGACAAACTGAAGTTTTATTTTGATACGAAATCAGACTTGTGAAGAAGTCAGACACAACTATACCCATCTTAATATAGTCGAGACCTGAATTCTAATCAAACTTTAGAATTAACGAGTCAGATTTGAACTAAACAGACTTAAACCCGACTAGAACGCTAAGCCTCACTTTGATATACGGTTAGTCCTGAGTTAGTCATAGTTTAGTTTAGGTTTAATTATTTTTGAAGTCCAAATTACTTTGATACTTAAACTTGGACTAAACCGGGAGGATGAGTATTAAACCCGGAGTAACCTTAGACTTCGAAATCCACATCCAGAGGTAGATTTAGAAGGGTTAACCCAACAATAAATGCGCAATAAATGCACCCTCTCTCTCTCTCTCTCTCTCAATATTTTACTTATAAATATTATTGGGTTAACCCACTAACTACCAAATCACAATAGATTCAAACTAGGTTAGCCCACCAACTTATTTCCGAGTTAATACTCTTGCTATCAAATCAAAAATAGACTAACTATAGACTAACCTAAGTAGTTTAATTTAACCTAAATCCCCTATCAAAGTGAGGCTAAGGGCCTGTTTGGTTGGGAGTTAAGAGGGAGATATCCCCGTCTTAATCTTATTAATCGTTTGGTATGACTAGAACCGACGAGAATAAGGGGGTTAAGGAGAATGGGGTGATCCCCAAAAATATAATTAAGAGCGGGGTGGAATGATTTATTCCCACTTTCTTAACCATATTTCTCCCTTAATTATTAGTGATAATTAATTCTATTATTATTAATTAATATTATTAGTGTTAATTAAATATGTAAATTAAGCTCATTAGTATTAATTAATTAATATATTATTTAATTATCATTAAATAATTAAGTATAATAATATTATTTAATCTTATTAGTGTTAATTAACTGTATTAATTAATTAATATATTATTTAATTATCATTAAATAATTAAGTATAATAATAATATTTAATCTTATTAGTGTTAATTAACTGTACTAATTAATTTTATTAGTACTAATTAATCATATTAATTAATCTTATTAGAGCTAATGAATAAATACATTATTTAAATATTATTAAATAATTAATTATTACAATGTTACTTAATCTTATTATGTTAATTAATATTATTAGTGATAATTAATCATGCTAATTAATAGTATAAGTGCTAATTAATGATAATAGTTAATATTATTAGTGCTAATTAATATTATTAGTACTAACTAATCATGTTAATTAATCTTATATGTACTAATTAATAAATATAATATATGTTTATAATTAAATAATTAATTATTACAGTGTTGTTTAATCTTATTATGATAATAAATAGAGATTTTTGCATGAAAACTATTTTAGAGGTGAATTTGTAAAAAAATGATTCCTAGCAATGTATTAACAGACATATGACTCGGTTAATTCAAATAATGCATAAATGCCATTTAAGCGTGATTTTTTTGTAAGTTATCCGTAACAAGAAGTGATATGTATGCAAATAAATATGACATTTTTGCATAATTCAGATTTACACAGTGATATATCTGTTAATACATTTCTAAGAGTGTTTTTTTGTAAATTAATCTCTAACAATGATTTTCATGAAAAAAACTCTAATAAATATTATTAATACTAATCAATTATGTTAATTAATATTATTAGTGCTAATTACTCATACATATTAATCTTATTTAGGCTAATTATTAAGTATATTGTATAATTATCATTATATAATTAATTATAACTATCTCATTATTACTAATGAAGAATTAATCATGTTATAATTAACAATATTAGTGATAATTATGATCATTAAGAATAAATATATTAAATAGAATTAACAATATTAATGTATCTTACGATCATTTAAGAGAAATATGAGTACTAACCATAATCTATAAGCTCTGCTTTGGTACGGGCTTAACACAGGAATAAGCTCACTTTTGATGTAACTTAACCCTATTTGCTTTGGCGGGAGCAGAATTTGATAATATGCTTAAAAATGTGATAAGTTGTCTTAAGTCAGTTTAACCCATCCCACCTCCACAGGTGGGATATTTTAACCCAAGACCTTACAAAGTAAAAAGGCATAACCCAAGAATATATGAATCCACTTATATTTAATCGGGACATCTATAATCCCGTATCAAAGTGGAGCTAAGAAGGAAATTTTAATCTTTTTTTCAACACTTATTCCCGTTTGTATCTTTTTTTTTATCAAACGAATAATAAAAATATCACCGTACTTATTTCTCGTGAACCAAACGACCACGAGAATTGAGATAAGAATAAATTAACCCCAGAATAACTTACGATTATTCTCCTCCATATTTATCTTCGAATCAAATATGACCTAACTCTACCTTGGACAGACACAAGGTCAACTTAACCTAACCTCTTCTCGCCTAGACATTTCCCAGCCACTCACTCTTCTCAATTGCCTCGTCCTGCATCCACAAACACCCTTAGATGCGTCATAAGTTGATCTTACATCACTCACCTTCATGGAAGATCAACTTTTTATCGTTATAAACAATAAATTCTACAGATAATCCACAATTCCGTAACAATTTCAAACACGCCCTCGTACCACAGTTTCCTCGCCACTGGCAGCACCAACACGCACCGACACGCACGCCGCGAAAGATGGATGAATCTAAGGAAATCATTCATATATATATCTGATGTGAGGAAATCAAGCATTCTTTCTTCGCTTCAGTCCGGTTGGCAAGCACAGAAGAATGTCTAACATAATAATAAATGAAGAAGAAGAAAGACTTTAAAACATGTTTCATTTGATGATGTGGATCGATCAAGGCTCACATTGTGGACGCCGCTCCCAGGTTCCTCGGCGTCCTCCGGTTTTTGACCAGACCCCCCCACCCCCCTTCTGGCCGGGACAGCACGCCGTCGAAGCCAGCCTCTGTTCAGACTTCAGAGGACGTTTGACGCTGGGTCCACCGTGAAGTTTGTAGCTTTTCAGGCTTTTTCACGTGGTAGGAGCCTGGGAGCATCCTGCAATGGAAAAGGGGTTTGCGTCTCGGGCTTCCTTCCTTACTTGGCCTCTTCCGTCTCAATTTGAAACTTGTGTGGCCCGCGGTTCGCAGGAGTGCCGGGGGTCGGTCTCCTGGCCTCTTGTTAAGCCACACGACACGATGACACGTCCATGTAAATATAGCTTTTAAATGGATCAGATTCGGAAGGGGGGGATTTGTTGTCACACGTGGCAACCAAATAGCGATATTGTTATTTTTAAAATTATATGATTTAATATTAAAATCTTAGTTCACATTGTTAAATGTACTCTACTATTAGTAAACTATTCGTAGATTAAAAATCATATAATTCTAACATTTATTTTTTATGTATCAAATTGACATAAAATGAACGACTTAAATAATATAAATTTTTATGTCATATAATATCTATATTTTTGATATTATGTTTAAATAATTTTTCATGTATAATTTAATTTATGATAATATAAAAAAATATCGTTTTCGATTACGGGAACCTGGTACGGCTAGTGAATCCCCCGCTCAAAGTACCAACTTTGCACACGGGGGCACATATGTAAGTATGTTAACATGCAAATGTCAACAACAGATTCCTTTTAGTTTTTATTCTACTGCTGATCGGCTCCACGACTTCAATTAATGGGGGCCCCATGCGCGAGAGAAACTGGCGCAATACCGAAGCGGGAAAGAGAAAAATGCTGCGTGCCGCCACTTGGTTTCCCCCGAGCACACACAAACAGGGTGTGGGTGACCCCCGTGGTGGTAGATGTGGGGGTGGCAACCGGTTTCTCCCCCCGGCCCTCGGCGCGTGATAATTGTCCCGCTGGGTCGGAGGAATATCCCACTCGGTGTACCATTTGGACGCACCCCTCACGAAATAAAAAAAGGATTTATTTATTTAAATTTAAGTCTCTCTCTCTCTCTCTCTGTCTCTGTCTCTCTCACACACACACACACACACACACACACACACCCCCCTTCTAATATACTAATTTCCCACTGCTATAAAATCGCACGCCGTTAATTGGCCCCTCCGAAACAGCGACGCCCATAAGCAAAACAACGCCCCTCCGCTCCACCACCACCGGCACCGACCACCGTCGCCTGGGAAGAGGAAGAGGAAGAGGAAGAGGAAGAGGAGGAGGAGGCCCGATAAGAGGAGCGATCGCCGGCAACCATGCACGCCACGCACCTTCTCCTAGAGGAGCCCATCCGGATGGCCTCCATCCTGGAGCCGTCCAAGCCCGTGCGTACTTGCTGTCACTCTGCTCTCTCCCCGTCCCGATCCGGCGATATCTGTCTGTCTCTCTCTCTCTCTCTTCTGTGGCCTCCCCTTTTACTCCGCTCTCTCCGTCCTCAATGTTGGGGAGCGGGGAGAGGGAGAACTGGGATCGGAATCCCTAAATCGGACATCGCCTCCTCCGGCGATGCCTCTGTTGTTTTCACCTTCTTCTCTCTTTGTTGTTTTTGTTTGCTTGCTTGCTTCCTTGTTTTAACTCTTGTTAGCGGCAGAGCTTTTTCCCCGCCATGACCAAGATCGTGGGGACCCTCGGGCCGAAGTCGCGGAGCGTGGAGGTGATCTCGGCCTGCCTCAAGGCCGGCATGTCTGGTACCGGCTGCGCCATCCGATGAGAGCTTGTTGCCAACTTCCATCACATGGCATGAACCTGTCGACTGATTGATCTGTGGACGTCTTGCAGTGGCACGGTTCGACTTCTCCTGGGGAGAGATCGAGTACCACCAGGAGACCCTGGAGAACCTCAAGATCGCTGTTAAGAGCACCAAGAAGTTGTGTGCGGTGCGTTCCTGAATTTTCTGTCACCTCTGTTCTTGAGCCCTCGATCGGTCTGACCTGTACTTCCCGCTTGTCCTCATCTGCATGTTCTTTTGTCACCTCTTGTCTGTATGTTCCGTTCATTGTTTTTCTCCCACACAGCACAAAAATAGAAGAAAAAAAATAACACCATTTACGGAGAAGAGTTAATGCAGGTGTTCTAATCAGTTTGCTTCAATCATGCAAGCAAAGTTTGATAGCATGCTTTACTGCTGATGGACTATTTTGATGGAAGCTATAGTGTTGATGTGTACCCATCTGTGATTCTGTGCAGGTCATGTTGGATACTGTGGGCCCAGAGTTGCAGGCCGTCAATAAGAGTGAGCGTGCGATTTTGCTCGAGGCAGATGCATTTGTCGTCTTGACACCTGATCAAGATCAAGAAGCCTCCTCGAAACTGCTGCCAATAAATTTTTCTGGACTTGCAAAGGCAAGCTATTTCCTTCATGTCGCCTCTTGCAGAGAATTATTTTTGTGCTATTTCCTTCATAATTCTCTTTGTCGTCTGCGTGGGCCCAGTTTTAATGTTAGTACAGTTGCTCGCAACAAGATGAGCGTAACATGAACGTTTTCTTTTCAGCCAATTCCTTAAAATGGCAGGTTTGCTAATGTCCCGTCAACTGAGATAAGCAAGGTGGTTGCTTTGTATGAAATGGGGGCTGGAAGATGGGTGGGTTAGTCCACTCACAAATTTACACAATTCTTTAGAGATTTGGATCTCCCAAATCGTAGCATCCTGGTTGACGGGGGCAAGATGATGATGAATCGATGATGACAAATATGGTTCTATGTAACATTCTTGATATGTCTTCAAGTACTAAAATATGGCTGTTTGCTGCATGTGCTTATATTGTTTTGCCCAGGTGAAGAGTTGAAAACAGAGGTCCCGAGTAAGAAAATTGTCTCATTTTGAGGATATTCCTGGAACCACGTTGATTATTTATTTGTGTTTCTATAATGAGTTTTTTATTATCACAATTTAGGCATGGATGGGACTGTTCTGCAGAGATTGCACTCTTTCCTTGGTCGAATTTAATTTGTTTTATTTTGTTCTCTGCAGTCAGTGAAGCCTGGGGATACCATCTTCATTGGTCAGTATTTGTTCACTGGGAGTGAAACTACTTCGGTATGGTTAGAGGTATCATTACACTGCTCTGGAATGAGTTGCTCTTTTGCCAGTGCCGGCAGATGACTTTATTTGCCATTGAGAATATACAAAGCTTTGCAATAATCAATATTAATCTAGTATCAGACAATTGTGTGGTCACACTTTGAGGAGATGCAGCCTCGTAGTCTTGGCATTGGAGTGAAATCCCATCTGATTAGATGACACAAAACTGATGAAATCCAATGTCACCATCAATGGTGAAACTTTTTGATTTTACATTTGTGTCACCAGATCAGTAAGCATTTGCTGTCCCAGAGACAATATTGGCTATTCTCCAAGATATTCTAAAAATTTCACTCTCTGATCTCATGGTTACATTGGTGGAATTCTACTAAATTTACTCATTAGTCTATTCTCTTGTTTTGCTTTACAGGTGACCGAGCTGAAGGGGGATGATGTTGTTTGTGTGATAAAGAACAGTGCTACTCTTGCTGGTTCTCTGTTCACATTGCACATCTCTCAAATCCGCATTGATTTGCCTACACTCACTGATGCTGACAAGGAGGTAAGCGGATGCAGTCCGAAGCCTATCTTCCATCTTTCTTATTGTAGAGGCACTATGTGTATGATGCTATGACTCTGGTTTTCTAGATTTCAGGGTAACTAGAACCAAGGAAGGCAGGATCGGGGATCGGGATCAGATCGCCCGGTCTCAAAATGATCTGGATTGGCGGGATCAACCGATCCGGCCCGATGCTGGTCCGATCTTGGCTGAGTCAGGCCAGCAGCCCAAAGACATGTCAAAAAAATCTAAAAAACTTCAGAAAATTCTGAAAAAAGAAATTAGTACAACTGATCCTCGTCATCCAAAAGCAGCTAGCTGTACAGAAAATCCACCCAAAAATGTCTCTCCCACCCATCCTAGTCACTTCAAACTGGAAGAGATAGTTGCTATATCAGTTTCACATGAAACAGATCTGCAGAGAATAATACATAAAACAAAACAACACAAATGCAGACAAAAGTGGAAGCTCTGTCATGATGCAGTAAAAAGGTCTATCAATAACATGTACTAGAGCAGAGATTGCCACATGGGGAGGATATATGATTTAGTTCTTGCGTAAAATTATAATTTGAAGCGAACATGGATCAATCGAAAAATTCAATAAGTCATACCATCCAATTGGTGCTTTATGCCCAAACCAGTCAAATAAAATAAACGGTATCTTAGTTTGTTCGCTTACCAGATTCACTCAAAAAGTGTTCATACTTATTACTGAAAGTCTGAAAGGGAACGAATTCTTCTCCAAAAGAAAGCAAAACCCAGATAGCCTTTCCCCTCACCTGGCCCATTTGAATTTCAAAACCGTTTTGAGGGTGGGATCGGCCAGGATCTGGCTGTATCAGTCGATCTGGCTCTTGGATCGGGAAAGGTGGGATGGGGATTGGATCGACCCATAACCGATCAGATTGGCTGATCCGATCCTGCCTTCTATAACTAGAACGGTGATTTCTCTTTCCCCTCACCCTCATTAATTCTGTGTATATGTTTTTTTCCCCATTGGGATGATGTGGTTTATGCAACTGAGATTGATAAAGATCCTAGTGGATGTGAAGATATTGATGTCTTCTTGACGTATCCACAACTCTTTATATCAATTCTTGTGGCCTATGTTACAACAGTCCATTGATGCTCTTAAGCTTCTGTTTCTTATTAAAATGCTGTTTGGTTTCTTCTCCGTTGACCTACTCTGTAACTTTGTTTTTTCTCATGTGAGAAAATGAGATGCTAGGAGCTTGCCAGCTTGGATATGCTGGTCAACCTACTTCCATACCGTTTCTAATAAGAGGTTATAGAATCATGTTAAGAGATAGTTGCTATATCAGTTTCACATGAAACAGATCTGCAGAGAATAATACATAAAACAAAACAACACAAATGCAGACAAAAGTGGAAGCTCTGTCATGATGCAGTAAAAAGGTCTATCAATAACATGTACTAGAGCAGAGATTGCCACATGGGGAGGATATATGATTTAGTTCTTGCGTAAAATTATAATTTGAAGCGAACATGGATCAATCGAAAAATTCAATAAGTCATACCATCCAATTGGTGCTTTATGCCCAAACCAGTCAAATAAAATAAACGGTATCTTAGTTTGTTCGCTTACCAGATTCACTCAAAAAGTGTTCATACTTATTACTGAAAGTCTGAAAGGGAACGAATTCTTCTCCAAAAGAAAGCAAAACCCAGATAGCCTTTCCCCTCACCTGGCCCATTTGAATTTCAAAACCGTTTTGAGGGTGGGATCGGCCAGGATCTGGCCGTATCAGTCGATCTGGCTCTTGGATCGGGAAAGGTGGGATGGGGATTGGATCGACCCATAACCGATCAGATTGGCTGATCCGATCCTGCCTTCTATAACTAGAACGGTGATTTCTCTTTCCCCTCACCCTCATTAATTCTGTGTATATGTTTTTTTCCCCATTGGGATGATGTGGTTTATGCAACTGAGATTGATAAAGATCCTAGTGGATGTGAAGATATTGATGTCTTCTTGACGTATCCACAACTCTTTATATCAATTCTTGTGGCCTATGTTACAACAGTCCATTGATGCTCTTAAGCTTCTGTTTCTTATTAAAATGCTGTTTGGTTTCTTCTCTGTTGACCTACTCTGTAACTTTGTTTTTTCTCATGTGAGAAAATGAGATGCTAGGAGCTTGCCAGCTTGGATATGCTGGTCAACCTACTTCCATACCGTTTCTAATAAGAGGTTATAGAATCATGTTAAGAGATAGTTGCTATATCAGTTTCACATGAAACAGATCTGCAGAGAATAATACATAAAACAAAACAACACAAATGCAGACAAAAGTGGAAGCTCTGTCATGATGCAGTAAAAAGGTCTATCAATAACATGTACTAGAGCAGAGATTGCCACATGGGGAGGATATATGATTTAGTTCTTGCGTAAAATTATAATTTGAAGCGAACATGGATCAATCGAAAAATTCAATAAGTCATACCATCCAATTGGTGCTTTATGCCCAAACCAGTCAAATAAAATAAACGGTATCTTAGTTTGTTCGCTTACCAGATTCACTCAAAAAGTGTTCATACTTATTACTGAAAGTCTGAAAGGGAACGAATTCTTCTCCAAAAGAAAGCAAAACCCAGATAGCCTTTCCCCTCACCTGGCCCATTTGAATTTCAAAACCGTTTTGAGGGTGGGATCGGCCAAGATCTGGCTGTATCAGTCGATCTGGCTCTTGGATCGGGAAAGGTGGGATGGGGATTGGATCGACCCATAACCGATCAGATTGGCTGATCCGATCCTGCCTTCTATAACTAGAACGGTGATTTCTCTTTCCCCTCACCCTCATTAATTCTGTGTATATGTTTTTTTCCCCATTGGGATGATGTGGTTTATGCAACTGAGATTGATAAAGATCCTAGTGGATGTGAAGATATTGATGTCTTCTTGACGTATCCACAACTCTTTATATCAATTCTTGTGGCCTATGTTACAACAGTCCATTGATGCTCTTAAGCTTCTGTTTCTTATTAAAATGCTGTTTGGTTTCTTCTCCGTTGACCTACTCTGTAACTTTGTTTTTTCTCATGTGAGAAAATGAGATGCTAGGAGCTTGCCAGCTTGGATATGCTGGTCAACCTACTTCCATACCGTTTCTAATAAGAGGTTATAGAATCATGTTAAGAGATAGTTGCTATATCAGTTTCACATGAAACAGATCTGCAGAGAATAATACATAAAACAAAACAACACAAATGCAGACAAAAGTGGAAGCTCTGTCATGATGCAGTAAAAAGGTCTATCAATAACATGTACTAGAGCAGAGATTGCCACATGGGGAGGATATATGATTTAGTTCTTGCGTAAAATTATAATTTGAAGCGAACATGGATCAATCGAAAAATTCAATAAGTCATACCATCCAATTGGTGCTTTATGCCCAAACCAGTCAAATAAAATAAACGGTATCTTAGTTTGTTCGCTTACCAGATTCACTCAAAAAGTGTTCATACTTATTACTGAAAGTCTGAAAGGGAACGAATTCTTCTCCAAAAGAAAGCAAAACCCAGATAGCCTTTCCCCTCACCTGGCCCATTTGAATTTCAAAACCGTTTTGAGGGTGGGATCGGCCAGGATCTGGCCGTATCAGTCGATCTGGCTCTTGGATCGGGAAAGGTGGGATGGGGATTGGATCGACCCATAACCGATCAGATTGGCTGATCCGATCCTGCCTTCTATAACTAGAACGGTGATTTCTCTTTCCCCTCACCCTCATTAATTCTGTGTATATGTTTTTTTCCCCATTGGGATGATGTGGTTTATGCAACTGAGATTGATAAAGATCCTAGTGGATGTGAAGATATTGATGTCTTCTTGACGTATCCACAACTCTTTATATCAATTCTTGTGGCCTATGTTACAACAGTCCATTGATGCTCTTAAGCTTCTGTTTCTTATTAAAATGCTGTTTGGTTTCTTCTCTGTTGACCTACTCTGTAACTTTGTTTTTTCTCATGTGAGAAAATGAGATGCTAGGAGCTTGCCAGCTTGGATATGCTGGTCAACCTACTTCCATACCGTTTCTAATAAGAGGTTATAGAATCATGTTAAGAGATAGTTGCTATATCAGTTTCACATGAAACAGATCTGCAGAGAATAATACATAAAACAAAACAACACAAATGCAGACAAAAGTGGAAGCTCTGTCATGATGCAGTAAAAAGGTCTATCAATAACATGTACTAGAGCAGAGATTGCCACATGGGGAGGATATATGATTTAGTTCTTGCGTAAAATTATAATTTGAAGCGAACATGGATCAATCGAAAAATTCAATAAGTCATACCATCCAATTGGTGCTTTATGCCCAAACCAGTCAAATAAAATAAACGGTATCTTAGTTTGTTCGCTTACCAGATTCACTCAAAAAGTGTTCATACTTATTACTGAAAGTCTGAAAGGGAACGAATTCTTCTCCAAAAGAAAGCAAAACCCAGATAGCCTTTCCCCTCACCTGGCCCATTTGAATTTCAAAACCGTTTTGAGGGTGGGATCGGCCAGGATCTGGCCGTATCAGTCGATCTGGCTCTTGGATCGGGAAAGGTGGGATGGGGATTGGATCGACCCATAACCGATCAGATTGGCTGATCCGATCCTGCCTTCTATAACTAGAACGGTGATTTCTCTTTCCCCTCACCCTCATTAATTCTGTGTATATGTTTTTTTCCCCATTGGGATGATGTGGTTTATGCAACTGAGATTGATAAAGATCCTAGTGGATGTGAAGATATTGATGTCTTCTTGACGTATCCACAACTCTTTATATCAATTCTTGTGGCCTATGTTACAACAGTCCATTGATGCTCTTAAGCTTCTGTTTCTTATTAAAATGCTGTTTGGTTTCTTCTCCGTTGACCTACTCTGTAACTTTGTTTTTTCTCATGTGAGAAAATGAGATGCTAGGAGCTTGCCAGCTTGGATATGCTGGTCAACCTACTTCCATACCGTTTCTAATAAGAGGTTATAGAATCATGTTAAGAGATGCTTATATAAGATAAAGGTTATCATCGTTGCAATGATGGATGCATCCTGATATCCAGTTAATGCTTTTGGATTTTCATTGATAATGCTTGGGTGCATATGCATCTCCACAGTGAATACACGAGCATTTCTATTCTATATGAAGCTTACCATTTGAAACTGGAACCAAAATCTATAAATGACTCAAATTTGGAACTTTTTTTGTTTAATTCGGAAAGATTTTTTCCATATTTACTTTTTGGTGAGTTTCACAAGTACCTCATTGTTGTAATTTGTCTTGAATGCCCCTCAAATTCCATGGTGGATGGATGATTTGACTCATTTCATTGTATGGGCAGATCTGAAAGGAAACAAAATCTGGAGGTCAGTGGTGGTGGGCCTGGGTTGTACATCAACCTGTTCATGCAGCTCCTTGCTGTGAACGACAATGAATAAAAAACTGGTTTTAGGTGCCAGGCTGGTCCTGGCTTCCAAGGCCAATATTGGCCTAAAACCAGCCAGTTCTGGCCATTGACTGCCCATTAGCGCAGGCTGGTTCTGGCAAGTTCCAGTCTGGTTCAGCTGGGTCTGATCTGGTCGGCTGGTTTTTAATACAATGGTGAGTGGCTGGATGCATTGGGGCTAGAGTTCTCTTTGAGGCAGCATCTTCTTCTAAGTAGAATTTTGGCTCATCTTGGCCCATGAATGAAGGCCAGAGGCCAACTATGTAATCATTCTGCCTTCTTACTCTCCCCTTTCTTCTGGCTAATTTTGTCAATTTAGTGACCCAGATCCCTGCTTATTTTTGGGTTATTTCGTAATAATCTGGTAAACTATTTTTGAGAAATCAGTGATAGCCTTTTGGGGCTATGCTGCTACTGTACCATGGATGACTTGAATAAAAATAGCTGCATTGTAGTTCTGAAAGTTGAGAGAAGACAACAAAATGGACCTTGGAGGCTTGAATTTTGGCTTAGAGATTCTGAAGCCAAAATTCATTCTGGGCTGTAAAGTTTGATGTGTGTTTTCATAAGCTTGTGGGGAAAATGGTCTCTGACTTCCATTTAGCTATATCATGCCTTCCTTTTAGTGGCAATTTTTTTTGCATATGTTTTTTTTCTTTAAATATAGTCTTGGAGAACTTTTTTTTCCTCATATTTGTTAGTTGTACTCCAAAATGTGTACCCGTAACCCATCTCATTCTTGCAACAAAAGTATCACGATCTTTCAAATTTTCAATCCATCACCCAAGTCTGTAGTTGTTGTAAGCCTGAGTGTAATTATGTGATGGTGTCCATTATGTTTTGTGGTGTTCTCATCCATCATTCTCTGGAAAGTCTGAAGTAAAAGAAAATTATAGTGACAGGCTGTGTTATCCAGTATTGGAATGCTCCAGCATGTGTGCTGCTCTAGGAATGAAGGCAAAAAGGTAGCAGATGACAGTAAGGGCCTTGGTGTCCTGGGCCTCCCAGTTTGCATCACATACTTTAAGACATTCCTTGGATTTCCTGTCCGGTCCATTACTAACCCATTCCCATCTAGATTCCACTCCCTTATAGCTGTTCAGTCAGAGAGATAGACAAGAATGCCAAACAATTAGAGGTCAATGTCTAGGGATATGTGATGGATGCTTTGTCATTCACCGAAGCACGGACATTGGGCATCTTCATGGAAGGTTGTCATTCTTTTGATAAACAGATAGCCTGAAGATATACTTCTTTTCATTGCCACTATTCATATTGTTCCCATGTGTAGGTTTATAGTGTCAATTAAAATGAAGGGATTGTGTTTAGTAAAATCCACCAAAAATGAACCTTATTGAGATTTGCTAGCATTAACAGTTCAGTTGACAGAATTGTTCATTTGGACTTCACACCGGGTTTTTAAGTTCTGTTAAGAGGACAGAGAAAATCTCGTGGATGTGTTTGTTATCCTTCCCCATTTTTGTAATTGGCACTAGTTCTAATTGCCTAACTTAATTATGCTTGCTGTGAACATTTGTTTCAGGTTATCACTAAATGGGGTGTTCGAAACAATATTGACTTCCTGTCACTGTCTTATACCCGGCATGCAGAAGATGTTCGACATGTAAGCTTAGTTCATTGTTGACTATTATAATTTTTAAAATGTAGGCACGTAAGGTCATAGGGCAGTGTATTTGGATTTCTTAGTCTTTATCTGGTGAGAATTTGCTATTTCTTTTTAGTAATGCCTCTGTTGTCATTATCATGCAGGCACGTGAATTTCTTTCTAAGCTCGGTGATCTTAATCAGACGCAGATTTTTGCAAAAATTGAGAATATTGAGGTAGATGGAATCCGTTGCATGATATCACTTGAATTTCAATGGATTTGGATAGGCTAATAAACACTCCTAAAGAATCGGGGATATGTGGGGAAAAAAGAAACCCCCCCTGTAGAATTCATGGACATAAAGCACTTAATAATTGTCTATTCTTTGTGCTATTAATGTCTTATCATCTGTCAGCTGTCTAGGGAATCAGATGCTGCATCGGGCTGTTTTTGCATGAGATGTAATCTTTTGAGGGTTTTCTATATAAACTAAAACATCGAAGGATTTTTCAAATGTGCATGAATTTGTAGGGTGTTCTATTCGGAAGACCCAATTTTTGTCACTTACTTTAGTTATGCTGAAAAAAGCTCTTTCAATTTTATTCCAAGTGTATCATCGACATATTTAGTGCTTAAACAAAATCTTTTCTATTTTAGATATGTTGTTGACATACTGATCCATCCAGGGCTTGACTCATTTTGATGAGATCCTACAAGAAGCAGATGGTATAATTCTTTCACGCGGAAACCTGGGAATAGATCTCCCACCTGAGAAGGTTTGGATCCTTAACAGTTGCCACTAATGTTGACAATGTAATCTTCATTTTGGGGATTTTCCTATACATTCTTTTCATATTCGTTGACCTCATGTTCCAGCGTGTGAGATTGTGCATTGTCATCCCATTGCAGATGGCTGAAATTCACTTTTGCATGCACTTCAAATTTTTTGACATGGAAAAACTTTCTGTTACTCATGAATGGTGGAATTTCATGCATATGGCACTTTCAGCAATTCTCATTTCTTGGATTACTTTTGCATGCACTTCAAATTTCACGCACTTTATGATCTTGGGTTTACAACCTTCACTGGAAGAACTGATTGATCTTATTCATGGTGTATTTCTTTTTTGAAGAATCAGAATGTCACCTTACTAGTTGGCATTGTGGATTATTCCATAGCTTTAGCTGCTTGTCTTCTCTAATAGTCATTACTTTCCACAGGTCTTCTTGTTTCAAAGGGCTGCTGTATACAAGTGCAACATGGCTGGGAAACCAGCAGTGGTTACTCGTGTTGTGGACAGTATGACAGACAACCTTAGACCAACTCGTGCAGAGGCCACTGATGTGGCTAATGCTGTATTGGATGGTATATTTTGATTCAGATGAACATCTTCAGTGAAACAGTTGTCATTCTGTTCCCGTTAACATCTAATGGGTGTATTTTCCCTTCAAATGTCTTCAGGAAGTGATGCAATTCTTTTAGGTGCTGAGACTCTTCGGGGATTGTACCCAGTAGAAACTATTTCGATAGTGGGTAAAATTTGTGCTGAGGTATGTTATCCTCTGTGTCTCATGTAAATACTTTGTGTTGTGCCGATATTATAATGATAACAGCTATGCATGACTTAATTGTTAAGTTTTTTCTGCAGTTTTTTGTTATCACAAATTTTGTCTGCAACTTTTTGTTATCAGAACTTTCAAGTTGTGGATGTTTGTCCCTTAAACTATTTATGCTCGTTACATCTAGATGTTACTACAGGAGCTTCTTTCCAATTTTACTGGTTTATCGTGTTTTCATATTTGCATGTTATTCGTGCTTATTGTCATATTGCATCTTTCAGTATTTCTTGTCTTTATCTGCGCTGCTCCTTATCTAACCTGCCATACCTAGGAACTCTGTAAAACACATTCAACATGCTTACGGTAGGTTTTTGGCATTATCTCTGAGGCTGGAAGTCAGTTGACAGCTGCCATGGAATTACTCAAATAAGTCCGGTTCTAGACCAGATGGAGTAAGAGTTTTATATATGGTGATGCTCTACACTGTGGGGGCTTCTTATTGTAGAGTACTCTTTCTTACTTTCTCAATCCATTTCTCCATTTCTTCCATTCTGTCCTTTCTCTCTCTTCCTTTGTTCTTTTAATATCTCTCCCTATTATAATAACATGTTGCATTGAAACATGTAAATGTTGACTACTCTGTCTGAGTGTGGAACTTGGTAAAATGAATCAGATGAATAATTTGAAAATAAAATTATTCAGGAAATACATTGTTGAAAACTTGAAATGTCATAGTTAATTTCTTGTCCAAAATGTTCTTTTTACTCTTCCAGAAGAAATGAAATACAAGATATGGTTCAACTAGGATACGATGTTCAACGCCGAGGTGCATAGTAGATTAATATAAACATCATAATCTGTCCCACAATGAATCCAGTTTCTTTTGCTTATTTTGTTCTTTCTTCCCAATTGTCTTCCATCCTTGCATGGAAATTTTCATTTGGTTAATTATTCTACTAAAAATCCTTTTTTATTGGTCATTGTTGATTTGGATGGGTTCACCTGTTCAGGCTGAGAAGGTTTTCAATCAAGACCTATATTTCAAAAAGACTGTGAAATATGTTGGAGAACCTATGACGCACCTAGAGTCTATAGCTTCATCAGCGGTATTGCAGTCACGTTTCCTTATATATGGAATTATATATTGCTTTTGTATAAACCAAGTTTTTGAGGTTGTTGTATTCAGTTACTTGTTTTCTTTGAGACATGTTTTAAATTTGAGTAACATCTTTTCCAGGTACGGGCAGCGATCAAAGTTAAAGCATCTGTTATAATTGTCTTTACATCATCTGGAAGGGCTGCAAGGTAATTTGGTGAATTGATGCTGTCGGTATATGAAGCTTCTTACTGTGCACAAAATAAAGTTGGCAAGAAATTCCTAGTAGCTTTGAGGCTCATAGTGGTTTGTCTGGTGCAGGTTAATTGCTAAGTATAGACCAACAATGCCTGTGCTGTCAGTTGTCATCCCTCGGCTTAAGACCAACCAACTTCGTTGGAGTTTTTCTGGGGCATTTGAGGTATGTTGTCACTATTCTTTACTTGCATTTCTTCCAGCTGCATGTGATTATAGTTTTTCAACTTCTGAGATTCTGATGCACAAGCATAGTTAATTTGACTGGTGCTACTGCTTTCTATGAGCTCCATCTAGTTTGACCAGTTATCCATTTGTGTGTCAACTCCCAGTTTAACGAATACATGGTTTTTCATTAAAAAGATACAGCTCCATGATTCTTAAATAAGCTTGAACATGGACACTTTGAAGCGTTGGACTTCAGGGCACCTTTGTTCATCCTTTATTGTTACATGTCCTTGTCATGTATGTATGGAGCTTTCTAGTTCAGGACACCATTATGCATCCTTTACTCTTGTCATAATGTATGGAACTTTCTAATTCAGGGTAGCTTTATGCATCCTTTATGGTTACCCCAAAATGGTGTTGTCTTGTGGACCAAATCCAAGATTCCACACCATAATGTGGACCAAAATTGTGGACGTGATCACCAATTCCAAAGTTCCGTTTTCAGAAATATTTAATTAATTTCAAAGATTCTATTGCAAGAGGCAACAGTTATTTAGCTGCCGTTGGCCCATCCATTCTTTTGGTTACTTTTAAAAAATCGGTTATTTTGTTGACCTCATTTTTACTTGTGTGCTTCCTTGGTATTCAAGTCGAGTACTAGTTTCAATTTGTTACCATATTTTCTGTTGTGTCCTTGCAAGCTACAACCGATTCTTGGTCTGGAGTCTCTACGTCCCACAATATGCCCAAGAAATGAGGGAAATGTGCTTCTTTGTGATGCCTTTATACATTTTTTCATATTGGCTTTCTTTATCCCATTGATTTCTATCACATACAATCAAAATTCACTTTGATGATCCTTGTATTCTTTTGTTAATCAAATGAGCAGGCTAGGCAGTCACTTATAGTCAGAGGTCTTTTTCCCATGCTGGCAGATCCTCGTCATCCTGTGAGTACTTCTTTCTCTCCTTTTAATTATGTTTGTTTATTGACGAGTTGGGAGGATTTCATCGAGAGTAAATTTTGTCCATCGGTCTATGATGATGGCTTCCTTTCGGGCATTTCGAAAGCAGGTTCTGATCTCACCTTCCTTATTCTTGCTTCATGTGTCCTACTCCTAAAAAGAATGAATGAAATCAATGACGTCGTTTGAAGTACTAATAGAATCAAAATTATACTGGTCTCCAAAGCAAATATGTAGAGAGTGAGGACAAAAGGAACGAATTAAATTCACTCAACCAAGCAATTACATCGTACATGCGACCAAAAAAATGACATTTCTTTCTCTGCAGTTTTGTATTATTGCATAATCCACATATGTATGCAAACATTGCTCTACCCCGTTGGCAATTAATCAAGGATAGGTCTTCCATTAGGACATCGTAGTTAGCATCATTCTCAAGAGAACTGTTCAAGTTTCATTATACTCGTTTCCCATCCGTCCCTCGTAGAATAGCTTCCATCAACATGGAATGTCTTCTTTGTTGCTTTTGGTACTAGGCTTTCTACACTATCATTCTGGAAGCGCACTGCACGGAGGGAAATGCTCGTGGGAGGCATGACCCACATTTTCCTTGTACTCATTACTCTCTCTCTCTCTCTCTCACACACACGCGCGCGCGCACACACACACACACACTTTGTGCGTGTGTGGCTTTCTCCATGGGCCAGCAATAATTTGTTTTTCCTTGTATTTTGCACCCTTCGATGATCATGGAAATTAAAATTCTTGCGCAGTTGAAACATTGTATGCTACGGCTTTTTACTCGTCTGGCTCTGTCGCTGTGCAGGCTGAATCTACCAGTTCCACCAATGAGTCGGTACTGAAGGTTGCTCTGGATCATGGCAAGGTATCTGGCGTAATAAAGTCGCATGACCGTGTTGTCATCTGTCAGAAAGTTGGGGATGCTTCAGTTGTGAAGATAATTGAGCTGGAAGACTAGTAACCCGCCCCTTTCTTTTTTTGTTGAAGGAAGGCCCTCCTGGTTTTTGTTATGGATATGTTTTTCAAGTCCTGCCAATAGATACCAGTTAGACCCTTTTAAGTGCGCGTCACACTGGCAGTTTTTGCTTGGACAGTAGAGTGATGAAGAGAGTTTTGCTTGGTCTATGTTTATATATATCGATCACGACACTCGCTTGCTTCCATCGGGCAACGATAAAAAAACTTGTTCGGAGGACATCTCTACCACTATATCTTTCTAGATCACAAGAGAGAGAGCTTTTACCATATTTTTGGTCGCATGTTGAGAATTGTCTGATCACTCAATCAAATGATTCTTCTTTGAAGTTATTTTTGGCTCACTTGTTGATACATTCATTATATTGGAAACATGTATTAGGCTTTGCATCACAAGTATCGTGTTAGTTGTGTTAATATGTCAATATTTGAGTATATTAATATATTTTAATTAATGTTTTTTTATGTTTGTGCAATTTGGTGTTTTCATTTTGTAGTATTTTAATATCTTAATAATCTTAACAATTTACAATAATTTAGTATGTCAATACATTAACGACAACTATAGAATGGGGACGGGATAATTAGTGAAAAATTTTATGCGCCAATAGGTAAGGCCAAACTTTCTGACGGGACATTAAGAAAATTATTCGATCCTCTCTCTCTCTTGCATGGTACGAGGGGGTAGGATATTAGGACTGTTGTACGTAAACAGTAGAGATAAAACCTTTGAGTTTTAGAAACTTTTTAATATGAAATCAGATCAGGTTTTTTTTGGAAAACTGGTTGATCATTATTTGGATTTCAATGCTTTACTTCAGTTTAATAATATGAAGATTTTCCTCTTAGGTCAACCCAAATGAAAAGGATCCCTTGTGAGAATTTAAAATATTACTGAGAAGACTCGGATGTTTCTGCAGCCAGTGCAAGATTGAGGGAAGGGAGGACGGCGTGATTATCATTTTACAATTTAACTACTTCGTAAAGGTATTTTAATTGATTTGGTTAAAAGTTAACTCATGGTGATAGGCTAATCACAAGGAAATATTTTTAAGGATTGCTTGAAAATAAAACGATAGGGATTTAAATTACTAAAATTTCTGACATAACATAATGATTTTCTCATAAAAATTATGTTGTTAACTTAGCTTTAGGTATAGTTTGAGGAAGGGAAGAGATAAAAGCACAAAAATGGTGGTGGGGGGGGGAGGTGGTGAAGTGAACTACTCCACAGTCTATTTTGTGATAGGTTATGAAAAGTGACATAGAATCTAAAGTGAGAAAATAATCAGTTTTTCAAAAGACAGTAAAAATCATTAAAAGTAACCCTTTTAGGAAATAAGAAGTAAATACTAGGCAAAAAATAATCTAAGAATAGTTCATAAACTAGGAAAACATTCAAAAAGCGCTCAAATGAGATTCTCAAATTAAATTTTCATAATCAAAGTTTTATATGTCTTGAGGTTAGACTCCTGCTCCTTAATGATTACATTAAGTATTATATTATATTTGATTGATAACAGAATTTAAGTAAAAATATTATGGTTCAAATAAGACCAAAATAATGAATCATAATAAAGCACATCATGCCAAGAATGTGAAAGTAGTTGAATGCTCTTAAGACTTAAAACACTTCTCAAATAAGTCTCCAACTGGATTAACTTTTCACTCTGAATGTCGTTCATAGCACTCGATATAAATCCCACTCAAAATCTTTTTACTATTTTTAACTTGAATTTATACACATCTAAGGTCTTTCTTATGATTGAACACAATTGATGACTTCCTCGCAACTAAACTCAAATGGATATGATCAACTCATCTAGTCCAGTCAAAGTTATGCGACTAAATTCGATTATTTTTCAACTGATTGACTCTGACCATCTCAATTAAGATGAATGTCACTTCAATTTCATTCTTAATTGTAACCTATTTGCCAGAAATCCAATTATGTTTTTAACTAAAATATTAACTGAATATCTATTTGAATATTCCAACATCATTTTTGATCAATTGACTGCAACATTTAACTGATTCTTTCCTATGTAATTTATCAACTAAATTGATGTAATTATATTTCAACTGAGATCAATTTCACCAGAATATTTTAACCGATCAAATTTAACTGATTATTTATTGATTTATTTTCTTCGGTTGAAACCTTTCTTCTGATCAACTCAATTAGTATGGTTCAACCATCTCATTTATTTTCAAGACGTCTACCGTCTATATTAGACAAATAAGAAGGAAGACGACTCTACCGAAATAGAAACCAAGCAGATTGGGAAATGTAAGTGATTTTGAGTTTCTCATTTCACGTCAAAAAATCACATCATTGAAAAACATACATTCCAGTGAGTTCGAGCCAAATAAAGAGTGCATTCACGAGTCAAGCTACCGTGATACATGTTTTTTTGTTGCTCACAACACTCTTTAATTTATTTCTACATATTTTCTATTTTCTTGTGTTCATTTCCCAACATCTGCCTGCTGGTGGAGACTCGATTTATTGTGAAATCATTTTCATGTCTTTGTAGAGTATTTACTGTTGGAGTATAGTAGAAGACCCGAGGATCTTTGGTGTTAGCACTACCCGTAGGTAGGTCTAAGTTGGTGACTGGGTATCTAATAAAAAAATCCAACATTGTTGATATTATGTTAATCACATCTTCAAAACTCAGTAAGTAGTGTTAGTGCGATGATAACGGATCAAAATTCAACAAATGTCAATGTGCTGATCAAAACTCAACAAAAGTTAATATATTGATCATCTTATTAAAACTCAACAGTGTTGGTGTGGTAATTCTTCGTCAAAACTTAGCAGCGGGGTGATGAATTGAGTAATTGATAAAAGAGATTTTTATATAAATACCCTTATAAAATATCGTATTTACATTTATACCTTATTTTTAACCTTATTATCAAGAATACTCTTCGTACATAATGCATCGCTGCGGTTATACCCGTCTGGTTCTCTGTCATCGGTGGAAGGCAAATATTCGGTGGAATATGTTACAATGACTATTTGATATTGCGATATATTGCAAATGCCCCTGGAGCCTGGCACGTGCGTGGGAATAATGGTTGTCTTCTTCGTCTTCCCCTTGACCTAATGAACGGCATCACAGTCGGTCATCGACGCAAACAGTACATGCTGTCGTCTTCCCTCTCGTACCCCTTCTAACCCTTCTTCGTTCCTCTTCCTCTTTACCTGATGGGCGATGTCATGTTCACCTGTAGGAGATGATCAAGCTGATGACGAGCGAATATAGGACGGCGAGCACCCAGCAACCTAGATAACCAGTGGTGAACAGGGAATGGGTAGCTCGAAGGGAAGATTTGACCGAACGATGATCGTTGGTCGGCGCACACCAAACAACGATCTGAAAGAGGATCCATAGAAAGGAAGATCAACATGAGTGACATGAGCACCTGATAGTCAACAATGAGACGGTCATTAAATAATGTTGAGTGCTATGAAGTTCCCGATTACTATTGCACGGAGAGATGTAGGATTTACATATCAACTCAAGAAATAAGTAGCGGAAGAAGATTCTATTAGTCTGCAAGATGGAAGGTATGTGAGACATCACTTATTCGATGAAATGTCTAAGTCTCACTTTGGTAAGGAGTTAGATTAAGAGTACGCGGGATCTCAATCCGCTTAAAGTAATTCGAGTTTAACTTATTTTTGATTTGATAGGGGAAGAGTTAACCCAGAAGTAAGGAGGTGAGTTAACTTATTTTTAATCTAGCGTAATTAGATAGGTAGTGGATTAACGTGATACTAATGATAGTTAAAATGTCACATTTGCTCCTCTTTTTTGATTTTTTTATCCATAGATATATGTTCAGGTCAAAATATATATGTTAGTTTATTTTTTAAAATATTTTAATATATATTATAAATTAAATATAATGTAAAAATAAAAATATTTTTGATAAATAACATAATTAATCACACTAATTAAATTTTAAAAGACAAAAATGTCATTAATTATGGGTTTCAGTTAATGCTCATCTCAAATTTTTTATTTTAAAATACTTTTTTAAAATTTTAAATGTACTCTAAAAATTGAATATACCATGGAAATATTTTTTTGATAAATAACATCATTAATCTCACTAATTAAAATTTAAAAGAAAAATATCATTAATTATAGGTTAGAATACTGTTCACTATAAATTTTTTATTTTAAAATATTTTTAATAAATTTTATAAATTAAATATACTATGGAAATATTTTTTTGATCAATAACATCAATAATCTCACTAATTAAAATTTAAAAGTAAAAATATCATTAATTACGAGTAAGGTTAATGTTCACTCATCATCATCATCATCATCATCAGAGCCTTATCCCAATTACTTGGGGTCGGCTACATGAATCCTGTTCCGCCAAATATTTCTATCAAGTGTAATATTCGTATTTAAACCCAAGAAACTAATGTCCTTCCTAATAACATCGCACCATCTCATTTTAGACCTTCCCCGAGCTCTTTTACTAGCATCCACTAAGATTTGGTCATATCTTTTAACCGGCGCTGAGTTAGGGTGACGACACACATGTCCAAACCACCTGAGTCTATTTTCTCTCATTTTACTATCAATTGGAGCTATCCCTAAGTCCTTACGGATACGCTCATTCCTAATCTTGTCTTTCTTAGTTTTGCCACACATCCATCTCAACATCCTCATCTCTGCTACACACATTTTGTGGATGTGTTCCTTTCGTACTGCCCAACACTCGGTACCATATAACAAAGCAGGTCTCACAGCCGTTCTATAAAATCTCCCTTTGAGTTTCACAGGCATACGCTGATCACAAAGGACACCTGATGCACTTCTCCATCTTAACCAGCCTGCCTTAATCCTATGTGTAACGTCATCATAAATCTCCCCATTCTCTTGTTTGATAGACCCTAAGTATCGAAAGCTACTATTCTTCTGAATGTTATGTCCATCAATTAGAACCATGTCTTCCTGAACCACTCTCCCATTACTAAAATTACAGTGCATAAACTCTGACTTACTCCTACTAATTTTAAAACCTTTAGACTCCAAGGCAAGTCTCCAACGCTCTAACTTAGCATTTAGAGCATCAATACTCTCATCAATTAAAACAATATCATATGCAAAAAGCATACACCAAGGGATATCCTCATGCAATTGTTTAGTTACTTCATCCATAACTAAGGCAAAGAGATACGGACTTAGTGCAGAACCTTGATGCAAACCTATAGAAACGGGAAATTCACCAGTCTCCCCAGCAATAGTTCGAACACTAGTAATAGCGCCGTCGTACATATCCTTAATCAAATCAACATATCCTTGAGAGATTCCTTTCTTTCTTAATGTCCACCAAATCAATTCTCTCGGTACTCGATCGTACGCCTTCTCTAAATCAAGAAAAATTATATACAAATATTTTCTCATCTCTTTATACTTCTCCATTAGCTGCCGTAGTAAGAAAATAGCTTCTGTAGTAGATCTATTTGGCATAAAACCAAACTGATTTTTCGATACAGTAGTCATACATCGGAGGCGTTTTTCAATTACTCTTTCCCAAAGTTTCATAGTATGACTCATAAGTTTAATTCCACGATAATTGTTACAACTTTGAATATCTCCTTTGTTTTTATAGAAAGGAACTACAACACTTTTTCTCCAAACTTCTGACATTCTCCGTTCCTTTAAAATTTTATTAAAAAAATTAGTTAGCCACTGAATACCAATATCTCCTAGGCCTTTCCAAACTTCAATAGGTAAGCCATCTAGTCCTAAGGCCTTACCCACTTTCATTTTTCTTAAAGCATCCTCCACTTCTGACATCTTAATACGCCTGAAATATTGATATTTATCAAATATTGTGGACTCTTGGGTACCTTCTAAAGATAAATCATTGACGGAATCTTCATTAAGTAACTTCTGAAAATAGCTATGCCACCTCCCTTTAATCTTAGGATCCTTAGTTAAAACCCTTTGATCTTCACCTTTGATGCACCGAACATGATCTAAATCTCTAATTTTCCTTTCTCTTAATTTAGCAAGTTTAAATATGTCATTTTCACCCTCTCGGGTTCCTAATTTATTATATAAATCTTCAAATACCTTTGATTTAGCTTCGCTAACTATTTTCTTAGCTCTCTTTTTAGCGATTTTATAGGCTTCTAGGGTTTGATCATTTTTGTTAGTTTGCCAAACTTTAAAGCATTCCTTTTTACTCTAATGATATTTTGGATTTCCTCACTTCACCACAAAGTCTCTTTTTCTAAATTCTTTTTACCTTTAAATTCGTCTAAGAGTTGTTTTGCAACCCTCGTTATACAATTTGTAACATTATTCCACATTACATTAGTTTCTTGTTCTAAATTCTAAATATTTTCCTTTAATAGATGATTTTTAAATGTTTCCAAACTTTTACCTTTTAAATTCCACCATTTAATCTTGGAATAATTCTTTATAATGATCTTTCTTTTAAATTTAGGGATAGTGACATCCATTACTAACAACCTATATTGAGGGGCTAGACTCTCACCAGGAATAACTTTACAATCTTTACATAAAACTCTATCGACCTTCCTAATGAGAAAATAGTCAATTTGACTTATATGTGTTCCACTCTTGTACGTTATTAAGTGTTCGTCCCTCTTCTTAAAGAAGGTATTAGTAATTGCGAGATCATAGGCTATAGCAAAATCAAGAATAGTGTTACCCATATCATTTCTATTGCCAAAATCAAGCCCTCCATGAATCCTCTCATAGCCTCTATTATCTTTACCCACATGAGCATTAAGATCCCCTCCAATAAAGATTCTCTCTTCACTAGGGATATTTTAGATCAAACTATCAATAATCTCCCAAAATTACTTTTTAATGCTCTCTTCTAATCCTACTTGAAGTGCATATGCACTAATTATATTCAAAGTATCCTCACCTAAGATAAGTTTAATTAACATTAGTCTATCCCCCAATCTATTTACTTCCACAACTCTGTCTTTTAAGTTTTTATCTATTATTATAGCAACACCATTTCTAGAATTATTATTACCCGTATACCAAATTTTATATCCATCAATGTCTTTAGCTTTATGTCCTTTCCACCTAGTTTCTTGTAGGCAAGCTATATTAATCCTCATATCCTTCATTAACTTAACTAATTCTAAACTCTTACCCGTTAAAGTTTCTATATTCCAAGTAGCTAAACGGATCCTATGTTTTTGGACTTGCTTCTTTACCCGTGTGCGTCCAACCCCACACGAGAACCCTTACCTATTTGACACCGCAATCGGGCGCCATTGCAGCGCGTCGCTTACGGGGAATACCCTAGCTAGCCCTTGCTCACTTGTCATTCCATCCGGGTTCTGATGTAACACGTCACTTACGGGGAACGCCCTAACTAGCCCTTGCTCACTTGTCATTTCATCCGGGTTCTGATGTAACGCGTCGCTTACGGGGAACGCCCTAGCATTAGCACCTTCTTCCGCTACTTATTTCTTGAGTTGATATGTAAACCCTACATCTCTCCGTGCAATAGTAATCGGGAACTTCATAGCACTCAACATTATTTAATGACCGTCTCATTGTTGACTATCCGGTGCTCATGTCACTCATGTTGATCTTCCTTTCTATGGATCCTCTTTTCAGATCGTTGTTTGGTGTGCGCCGACCAATGATCACCGTTCGGTCAAATCTTCCCTTCGAGCTACCCATTCCATGTTCACCACTGGTTATCTAGGTTGCTGGGTGCTCACCGTCCTGTGCTCGCTCGTCATCAGCTTGATCGTCTCCTACAGGTGAACATGACATCGCCCATTAGGTAAAGAGGAACCCATAAGGTTAATGTTCACTATAATATTTTTATTTTAAAATATTTTTAAGTATTTTAAATATATTCTATAAATTAAATGTATTGTGAAAATAATTTTTTTGATAAATAACATCATTAATCTCACTAATTTAAATTTAAAAGTCAAAAACAGCATTAATTATGGGTTAGATTATTGTTCATCTTAAATTTTTATTTTAAAATATTTTTAAATACTTTTAATATATTCTATAAATTTAATATATCATGAAAATATTTTTTGATAAATAACATCATTAATCTCACTAATTAAAATTTAAAATACAAAAACATCTTTAAAATTTACTATTCACCTTAATATTTTTTATTTTTTAAAATTTTATATATGTTTGTAATATATTTTATATTTAAATATACCATTATAATAATAAATCTTTTAAAAACTATCATTAATATTACTAACTAAAAATTAAAGATGATAAAAATTTAATACTTTACTATTAAACCTAAATAAATAGGAGAGGGAGAGGGAGAGAGCGATAGAGAGAGATCATAGGGCGCATTTATTGCAGTGACTTAAGCCTAACCCACCTCTGGAGTTGGATTTCCAAATCCCAGGTTAACCCATGATTAACCCAATATCTAATCTGATTATCTTAAATCTCATACCAAAGCACAAAAATGGTTAGCCTTGGGTTACCTTTGAACTAACCCAGGACTAACCCAAAATCAAAGAGAGGTTAAGAGATTAACAATATGTCTGCACCCTAAACACTTACATGCATGTGTAGGAGAAAAATTGGTGTGCCTTTCTTGTTTGGGTTGATGATACACATCACAACACGGTAAATTTGAAGCATCAACTAATTTTCATGGAGTCATCGCTTGAGAAGAAGTTGACTTTATTAGAGCGAAAGATTGACAAAGTGCAAGCAAACATGGACCTCCCAACTATAAGAAATGGGATGGGTAAAAAATTACAGTTGAAGGTAGCTCCCAAGAGGCTATTCTTGTACCTAGTGGGGGTGGTAGTTATGTCTTTTGTACGTCATTACATAGGGTGAGGGGATTAAGTATACTAAAATATGTTAGTGTTTGTAATGGTCACAAAGGTTATGTGCACATATCCCTTTTTTAATACTTTATGTTTAAAACTCTAACGAAGGACATGTTTAAAAGCAGTGACTTAGGCATTATCACATACACATACACTTGTCAAGGCATTGCTCGTGCACAAACACATACACTTATTTAAAAGTAGTGACAAGCCTGAGACCAATTCACTTAATAGGCATTATCACAAACACTTGTGAAGAACCAATTCTAATTAGCTCTCAGACAATAAGCTACCACTACACTAAATTCGCGCAAAGACTTGTTAAGGCATTGTCCATACATATACAATTATTAAGACATTGCTCTATCACAAATACTTGTTAAGGCATTATCACAAACACATGCACACACTAAATTCGCACAAAGACATTGCACATGCACATTGTACATTCACATCATTACCAACACATTCACATTCAGTTCATTTAAAATAGTCATTAAACACAAGTTTCACATACAATGTTGTAGTCATCATTTATCCATTGGGAAATTCCAAAATAAACATTCACCATTGGCCAATGCCAAAAAATATCAAGTCACCATTGACCATCGCCAAAATACATTCACTTAACCCTACATTCATTATTGGCCAATGCCAGGAAAAATAGTCGCACTTAACAATATTTAGTTCATGAACCTAGACAGGACCACACTACCCCGACCCCTAGCAGTAAAAGAACCACCTCTGGCTCCCAGTGCCCTGAGCCTAGCAATAGCTGCTTGAACATTTGTTTGAGCATGTGAGGTCGGGTTTGAACTTGTGCAAGATGACTAGGAGACATTTGGACCACCTGTTGGGGTTGAAGGCACCTCAATGCTTGACTGATTCCCTATTGTATCATAAGCAAAGGTGGCAGCAAAGTTAACATTCGCTTCAGTCGACATTCCAAATTAAGTGGCAAGACTGATGTTCACCTGTAGATAAAGAAGGTACAATTAAATTAGATGATGACACCAATTACTAAGGTAAGAAAAAAAAGGCAAGTGTATATATCGTAGCACAACCTGGCCGATTGGATGAGTTGATGGGGTCCTATTACCCCTATTTTTCCTGGGACTTTTTGGTGGCCTCCTGCATCATACGAATAAATGTGAGTTAAAAGTCAAGTACTGAATTGATAACCAGGAGTGACTATTTCATTTACCTTTATGTAGAAGTAGAAGTTCTAGGAGTGTTGACGGGGTTCTTACATGTCTTTGCATGGTGCCCAAACTCCCCACATCTTTTATATTTGTGGGACTTTACAATTCTTGTGTCCTCATTTAGATCCCTTATTCTTTTCTTCCTGGGTCTCCCAAGTGGCCTTTGACAGTAGGGGGGAGCACTTCCTTTCCAAGCTTGATCCACTATGACTTATCGAGCATTGGATTGATACCCAAAGCATATGCTTGTCTATAGGCTGCCATTGTGTAACATTTATCAATATATTCCTCCAACTAAATACCCCTTCTAGTAACTAAAAAGGCACATGCATGCGAGCAAGGAAGTCCTATTTTCTACCACTCCATACAAGTACAAGTTTTCTCCTATAAATCAACCACTACCCTCTCACGGGTTGTGGCACCCCTTATAAAAAAAATAAAATAAAATAATAATAATATATATACTTTTTTCCAAGAAAAAAAATTATATAATAATAATACCCATAGGAAATAATGCCCATGCATGTGAGCGCTATTCATCTAAAACAAAGATACACGGGCGCCATTTCCTTCAAGGCCACCAACCACCCCACTATAAACCTATAGATATACTAAAATATATCTCTCTCAGACTCCACAGCTGACAAACCAACCTCCGTTCGGTGGCAATATGTCCTTATCCAACAAATGATTGAGCACTATGACCTCTTTTGACCTGGCAGTGGATCCTAAGATGATAACCCTAGCTACGACAACATGTCCTTACCTGACAACTGATCGAGCACTATGACCCCTTTTACCCGACAACGGATTCAATGGATTGAAGTATTAATTGCTTCTTTTTCTCTGGCAAAGGTCCCTTATGTTTTTCCATTTCCTATAACTATCCCATACCTTTTAGAATAGGGTCTTTACAGGAACGTACTTGAAGGGAGATCTTCTTCCTACATGCTTCTTCCTGCTGTTAGATCGTTATAGAGAAGACTAGTTTTCTTATTATCACTTCTACGTGTTTACTTCAAAAAGGTAGGTGTTCTCAAGATTTGGCATAATTAGTAGTTAAATATGGTGACATGTATGAATAGGGTTAGTTACGTATCACCTGGAGTCAATGCGTTCATCCATTTTAATTCTTGTAAATTATCCCATGATTAAAAAAATTATATCAATGAAATAAAAAAATATCGTATGAGCATGATCCTGCAATCCTGCTATTTGTCCATGTCTACCCATATCTTTACTTCCTGAATTTTAGTGATGTTTCTAAAAATCATGAATAGTGACGCATTCTATAAAAATCATGATCTCCTATAGAATATTAAACTTGTATATATGAGCTTAAAATTATATAGTTGTTAAGCATGATCTTGTTAAGCCATTCATGATCTTGTCAACCATTCTCGTTTCTGTTCCCATATTTAAAAAAAAATCAATCCTATGTTTAAAAATCAATGTCTATAACCTTAAACCATGATGTTTATGTACGAAGCATAGTTTTGAAATCCTTGAATTTTTCTCTATCTAAATAACCTGATTTATTAAACCTTGGAATTATTAAGGCTTCATTTTATATTGAGTTCCTGTAGAAGAATTAAGAGGCATTTAATCAATCACTTGACTTGCATAGTGAAAATCAATATGCATTGATGCATAAATATGAGATTGAAATTCAGATTATAATAGATATACTGTGCTGAAGATTCTGTAATTAAGAATATGAAATCATCATTAACTCTGATCTAACATCGACCCAATATGCAGACCAACACAAGGTAGCATAGACCTTGATATGCATGATACACTACTAACATAGACCCTATATGCAGACCAACACAAGGTAATATAGACCTTGATATGCATGATACACTACTAACATAGACCCTATATGTAGACCAACACAAGGTATGCAGACCAACACAAGGTAACATAGACCTTGATATGCAAGATACACTACTAACATAGACCCTATATGCAGACCAACACAAGGTAGCATATATAGACCTTGATATGCATGATACACTACTAACATAGACCCTATATGCAGATCAATACAAGGTAACATAGACCTTGATATGCATGATACACTACTAACATAGACCCTATATGTAGACCAACTCAAGGTAGCATAGACTAGCATCGACCCTATATGCAGACCAACTCAAGGTAGCACGGACAAACACAGACCTAATGTATGGTAACACAGACCTTGATATACATAAAAATATTGACTAATATAGACCTAATGCAAGGTAACACAGACTAACACAGACCTAATGCAAGTTAACACATACCTTGATATACATGATACCTATTAGCATCACCTTACCTTATATGCATGCAAGCCAAACTAGCATCGACCTCAACATGCATGCACAGTAACTAGCATCGACCTCAACATGTATGCACAGAAACTAGCATCGACCTTATATGCATGCAAGCCAAACTAGCATCGACCTCAACATGCATGCACATTAACTAGCATCGACCTCAACATGCATGCACAAAAACTAGTATCGACCTTGAAATGCACAAAATGGAAGTCTGAGAAATCTGACCTGAACATGTATCAGACTAGGAGGAGCATTGTCTTTACCTATCAGAGGCTTACTCACATTTGACCAGTGATGTTGACTTGCTGGCGTTGACTATTGACTTTCTTGAGTTGACTTGCATTTATACATATCAAATGATGATTGACATAAGATGTTAGACCAATGATGATTGACTTATGGTGTTTGACCTCATCAAAACCTTAGGGATGCACACACCTCCTTGACCCTGATTTGCCTATGTGACCTATGTGTGATGCATTTTTAAGTAGATGGTCATAATTCATCATTTACACTTGAGACGTCCTTGAACTCTATCCCTGGAAATCTACCTTATGTTCCTACAATGTGTAAACTTCTTGAAATTTTATATTGGTTATATAACTGAGAGTGGATGTCTAAAAGTATACATGAAATACTGTGCATATAGGACCCGGTCTGGTCCTGGGAGGAGCACCCGAAGGTACTTGTGCCCATGTGAGTTTATTGACTATGGTGTTTAGCATTGCACCGAAGTACTTACTTGACTTGACTTGAGACATTCTCGCTCACTCTCTCGTGACATGCTTGACTTGCTTGACATGAATTGCTTGGCCCGAAAAAGGGTAATTACTTGTTTGAATAAAATAAATGAAATAGCCAATTCCATTGTACTACTTGATATTACATGAGCTTGAGATTTCTTGCTTGAATATTGACTATCCCCTTCTTGGAAGGACTTGCTCGAATGTTGAATTCTTGGAAGGACTTGCTTGAATACTGATTTATTAGAAATACTTATGCAGTGACTTGCAAATTACTTGCTAGTTCCTTGTTGATATATTTTATCGAAATTCATGTGATACTCTCTTGATACAATTCTTGATATTCTTGCTCGATCCAACATGTATCATTATGCCGCATGAACTTGTAATTGACTTAAAGATTGTTAGAACTTGAGATATAATTCTTACTGAGCGATTCGCTCATAAAGTTACAAATTTTAACATTTTTCAAGAAACTTGGATAGCGACCACCACTCGGATGGGACGGATACCGAGTGATGCTAGTTTTGGTGTACCGTCAGTTAGTTGTGTATTTCATATTGTAGGACCTACATTGCATTTCCAGTTATTGTTAAAGGCTTGTAATCGCATGGCATAATTTGGGTCAATTATGATCTAGTAATGGATTTGTCAAACTGTAGCCCTATGAAATTTTTTGGGATATTGTCATTTGGTTAATTAGATAATTATCATCTTGGACTATGGTTTTTTTATGTCAAATTTTAAGTTAGTGATAATTTATCGAGTACCATGCGCACTCTAATTCTACGTGAACGACACGAATAGACGTGTCGCGCATCTGAGTATCTTCGGCGCTCGGGGCGTGACAGTCTTCGTGGTATCAGAGCTTAGGATTTCCATTTCCTAGGAAAGCTCAAGTCCAAGGATAGATTCACACTATACCCGGTAAGATGGGTAGAGCCAAGGGTTAAGTCCTATAGGAATATTAGTTAAACATGACATTTGACCTTGACCTATAGTTATACATGACACTCGATATTGTAAATAATACTTAGTATTGCTTAAATTTCCTTGTAGGATCATATGACTACTGAAAAAGCACAATGGCATGAGATGCAGCGCACCGTGCAAGGCCTTACACAGGCGCTACAGCAAGTGGCGCAAGGCGGCGTTAACCGTGGAGCCGGTGATCTTCACAGGGGTTTCCACAACATGAATCCACCAAGGTTCGCGGGTTTATCCGACCATGAAGGTGCCGAAAATTGGTTAAAGAAAATTGAGCGGATTTTTCATGTAATACAATGCACGGACGAGGAGAAGGTTATGCTGGCTATTTTCCAACTAGAGCGGGATGCTCGAAACTGGTGGGAATCCATAGAAGCGACATTGCCAGAATACCATGTCACATGCGGTGAATTCATCGAGCATTTCAACAACAAGTACTTCTCCGACCATATTCAGGAGAAGAAGGCCACGCAATTTGCCGCACTAAAATAACGGGGCTTGAGAGTGGCCGAGTATGAGGCCCAGTTTTCAAAACTGTCCCAGTATGCACTCCACTTGGTGTGTACGGAGAAGATGAAGGCAAGAAGGTTCCTCAATGGGCTTCGGCCCCACTACATTACACAACTTGCACCGATGGACATCCAAGTCTACTCAGAAATAGTTCGGCGTGCGCAGTTGCTCGAGGATGCCACTGATTTATCCGAAAGGATCCGAGGAAGGGACAAGAAGGAACCTGTCACCAGCTCGGGAAATTTCAAATCGGCATTCAACAAGAAGCGATATTTCAATGGAGGAGAGCCTTCCAAAGGAAAGAAATTTTAGAAGAATAATAAGTCGTTTTCCTCCACCACACCCTCTAAGGAGGTTTGCAAATGTTGTGACAAGGCCAGCCATAAGACCGAGGAATGCTAGAGGAAGCTAGGAGCCTGTCTCCGATGTGGAAGCTGAGTGACGCGGCGGTCACGTGGAAGACGGATCGACGGCACTCCGGGACACGGACGGGACGGATAACTACTATCTCACACAGCTCGGCCTCACGCCGGACGGTCTCACACCGGGCGACGCTCAATCCTCACAAAAGAGAAGAGAGAGAAGGGAAAGGCAAGAGAGAATGACTCTTACACAAAACAACATTTCATTCATTCATATATGATTCATACGTAACAAGCATTGGCCTCCTATTTATAGGAAAGGCCCATTACATTCATACCTTCCTTACTTTTCTTATTTGCATATCTATCCTAGCCTAATAAAACAAAGGCCACCAACCCACTAAAGACTTTGTGGGTTTTAATCAAATAAAATATAAAATACACACATGCTTATTTGACTTAGACTAGCCTAATAAGACGAAAGAAAAAAATACATGTAGAAATACATGTATACATACACACACAAATACATATACTCAAAAATACACACAAGTATAACTACTCAGTATGCCGAGTCTGCAATCGAGTCTCCGAGCCATAAACTTGGTGCAGTCTGTGCGGTGCGGCGTCGGCTCCGAGTAGTGGGCCCGGTAGTGGACCCGGTGGTGTCCCCACCACTGAGAACATCGGATTCCTAATTGCCCACTGATGAATGAGCAAGCCATTAAAGAGGAGAAGCTCCCGGAAAGGAAGCAAGGCCGTCTGCAAGCTCTCCAAGAGACGGAACCAACAGAAGGCGGAATTGTGGAAGGTACACTAACTATTTGCTCTAAGACTGCTAAAGTTTTATTTGATACCGGAGCAACTCATTCATTTGTTTCCAAGAAATTTGCTGATGTGTTCTCTAAAGAGCCCGAATGGTTAGACTTAGTCATATCTACACCTATCGGGAACAAGGCCGACCTCACACATCGCTACCCAAACTGTGAGGTTATGGTTAAAGGAAATAATCTACCTGCCGACCTAATTTGCCTAGATATGGAAGTGTATGATGTCATATAAGGTGTTGATTGGTTATCCACATACCAAGCAACTGTAGATTGCCAGAACGGTAAATAACTTTTGTAGGTTACCCAGAACTGGTATACTTTAGCCCTCGGGCTAGATCCCCTCTTATATCAGCTCTCCGAGCTAGTAAACTTATAGGCAAAGGATGTATGTCTTTCATTGCATTTGTAACTACCACGGACATCGAGGAGTTTAAACTTGAAGACATCCATGTAGTTCAGGATTTTTCTGACGTTTTTCCAAAAGAATTGCCCGGCTTACCCCCAGAGCGGGAGGTGTCATTCACCATCGACCTTGTCTCTGGTGCGGGACCTATTTTCAAGGCAACTTACCGAATGTCCCCGATTGAGCTAAAGGATCTAAAGGAACAATTAATGGAGCTATTGAACAAGGGTTTCATCCGGCCAAGTACTTCCCCATGGGGAGCGCTTGTGCTATTCGTCAAGAAGAAGGATGGATCGATGAGACTCTGCATCGACTATCAGCAGTTAAATCACCTTACGATCAAGAACAAGTACCCACTGCCGAGGATTGATGAACTGTTCGATCAAATATCTGGAGCTAAATATTTCTTCAAGATCGATCTTTGTTCTGGTTATCACCAACTGAAGATCAAAGAAGAAGACATTTATAAAACTACATTCCAAAGCAGGTATGGGCATTACGAATTTACTGTTATGCCTTTCGGACTAACAAATGCCCCCGCAACTTTCATGCAGTTAATGAACAACATATTCAGGCCTCACTTAGACCAGTTCATTGTTGTAGCGACCCGGATTCCGGATACCCGGCATACCCGGTAGGACTACCGGATACGCGTGATACCGCATGGAACCCGCGAGGCCTCCCAAGAGCGGGAAAGCTCCGAAGGGAAAAAGGCACGTGTAGAGTACATTGAAGACACAGAGATAATACAGTAAGCAATTAAATTTCATTAGATAGATTTGCTAAAGTAGCAGAAATAAAATTACTTTTTAATTAACTGTTCAAATTAACAATTATATCCCAGAGTCAGTCCAAAGCTAAAGACAACAAGTCTAGCACAGTACAGTCGACAGAAAGGAAAGACGTACCAAGAAGTCGGGGGCAGCCCGACGCAGGTACCAGCTGGCAACAACGGCACGCAACGAGCACGCACACTCCAGGAACCACGCGGAAGTAGAACGAACAACGCCACCCCACCTGAAAGAGCAGGGGTGAGCCACGTGTCACTGGCTCAGTAGGGGTCACGCGGATCCCCACTGAAAAACACGCAGTAACACGGAACAACAAACACAAAAACAGCAGGTGTAGCAAAGTAGGAAAAGCTACACTACAAAGCTGTAAAACTACGCTACAGGCAGTAGTAAGCAGACGGGAAGTAGGAGTAGGGAACAAGTACGGAAGGGGAAGAACCCGCGCCAGACAAGCGGCGGCCGAACTAACCTCGGCACCCCAAACTACTCCAAGCAACAACAGAAGGGCGACTCTGACCCAGCAAAGTCAGAAGTTACCGATCTGTCGACCCGACACCAGGTCCAAAACAAAAACCTGCAAGGACGGATAAAACAACCACAACGGCCTACACGATTGGAACATCGTGTACGCAATCCCATGCTCATCTTGGACACAGCCAAGAACAGACCACACAGCCAGGGAAGCAAATCTTGGGCAAGGCTAAGACTAGTCGACGCGGAAAGGAGAACACCGACTCCGAGAAACGCGAGAGTCATCGGTCAAGTGATAGGAGTACCCTCACACTAGAAGAACAGGCAGATGCATCCACTGACGTCTTACACTGCGCCACAAGTGTCACGTCTACCTAACCGTGTGCAGCACGGAGGAGACTAGACACACCAAGAACCATGTCCAAGGAACAACGACGTTCCAAGGAAAAACGGCACCTCACGGACACAAGACTGCAGTACCATGCTGCGAGTGACTAGTCAGGGTCACGCCCGTCGACGCAAGTCCTCAGTCACTGACCACGTGTGCACACACTGACCACTACCTAGGTCAGGCCTCTAGCTAGTATTCCCCTCGGTAGGACGCTACCATTGGCCGGGGCCCACGGAACTAGCTTAAAAAACCGTGTAACGGGAAACTGCCCGTCCACCACTCCCGGTGGGTGACGTACTAAAAAGCCTATGTCACAGGCTACGACTAGTGGAGGTTCACAAGGCATGGACTCCAAAACACAAGTGCTAGAGTACAGACAGTCTACGGAAGCCCTGTCACACGTACTACGAAGCACCGCTGGCAGTACAACCACTGCCAACCGACTCAGGACCAGGCAACTAGACCTACCACGTAACGATCCCAAGTCGAATGACTCAAAGGCAAGATCGTCACAAACAGCGGAATAAGCCGCCAATCAGTCTAATCCTAAGCCACAAAAAATGACACTCCGCAGAAAATAACTCACGGAGACATGAGGGAACACCGAAGACCCTCAGCACACGTCTGGACACGCAACCCAAGGTAACACAACACCTCGAGGCATCCAGAACCAGTGTCTCGGACTGGACAAAACCGCCAAGACACCCACACGCAAGGTCGCCCGTCAACCGCTGGGTCACCCCGGGTTGACCGGAACCCAACCAAAGACACACACAAGAGTAGGATAGAGAATCCTACCACAAGCAAGAAGACTCCTGGCTACCTTACAACGTAGTCCTAGCCCTCATAGGACGTCAGGAGACATCCACGGGATAACGGGCAGACCACAAGGCCAAGCCAAGACAAGTAGAATCCAAAGGAACGGAAATCGGAGCACAAGGCATGTAACGCACCACCCTTAGACCGCTACATGAACCTGACGGTCTAATGCTAGGCCGTTACATCCAACGTGACGGTCGGGGAACAGGCCGTCACACACACCGCCCTAACCAACTCTAGAAACGTAAAGGCATGTAACGGCCAGCACCGGGCGCGTTACGTCGACCTGACGCGCCCGACCGGGGCCGTCAGGACCAACAACCCTCAAACTCAAAACACACACGGACCATGTAACGCGCTAGACCAGGCGCGTTATGGCTACCTAACGCGGCAACTCAAGCGCGTCAGGGCCAACAGGCACAAGCCAAAAACAACTGGCTGAGGGGCATGTAACGGTCCCGATCGGACGCGTTACAATCACCTAACGCACGGGGATGAGGCCGTTAGAAACAACGACACAACCACCTCAATTCAGCCAAAACAGCATGTAACGGCCTGGGACAGGCACGTCACACACACCTAATGCACGGGAGCACGGCCGTTAGGCGAACCGACTCACTCGGTCAAACACGGTCAAATGGAACGTAACGGCCTGGGGCAGGTGCGTTACGCACACCTGACGTACTAGGGCAGGCGCACCAGGGGAACCACCTCAAAAGGTCAACGCCAGTCAACCAGAATGTAACGGCCAGGGGCAGGCGCGTTACACTCACCTGACGCACAGGGGCAAGCGCGTCAGAGGAACCGACTTAACCCAAACATAAAACGACAAAATAGACGTAACGCGTCTCACGGGACGCGTCAGAGAGATGTGACGCACCACCCCTGGGCCGTCACACTCTCAAAACCCCGAAGAACTCAAATCAACCCAGACGCTGTAACGGTCAGTCGTGGGGCCGTCAGGGCATGTAACGGTCCCTGGAACGACCGCCACACCAGTTACGGCGGGAAAACGGAGGGTTGGCCAAATCGGCCCATTCCATACCCCATTCACGCCGAAGCGCAGGGGAAACAACCCTCGACGATGAAAAATAACCTAAGAAGGCTAAAAAGCCCACATGCAAGCATTAAAACGAGAGATCGGGGCCATTCCAACGAATCGACCCTAAATGGGTCAACGAAGTTCCCGAGCTCTTACCGGCCTCGAATGATTGCCGATCAAAACAAAACTAGCATGGATGGGATCCTAACATCCCAACGGTCAGTTCAACACTAACCGAGCTACAAATGGTTGCCGTTCTCCGGAGAACCCTACAAAACCCAAAAATCACGGTTTAGGCTAAACAAGCCCAAACTTTGCCGTTTTCGCGCCAAACGACGTGCAAGGGCAGGGAAAACGAGCAGGAGGAAGTGAGGAACCATCACCCTACCTCCACCGAAGAAACCGTGCCCCGAAGGGACTAAATCGCGTCGAAACTCACGCCGCGAGCTCAAACGTCGGCTTTGAATCCACCATTCGGGATCGCGCCAAATCCATCTCGATCCTCGTCCCATCGCGCACCCAACCAGCTGTTAGTGTTGGTGTGCTACAGGCCAATTTCGGGTCGCGTAGGCCCAATAGTTGTACGATCTTGTTCATCAATAAAGTGGTGTTTGAGCGTAAATATGCGATTGTGTTACTTTACGTTGTCCCTAGGATATGTGGTTATAAAGTCAGCTCGAGATGGGATCTCGAACATGAGATTGACTTTACATGTACACATACCTTAAACTGTTCCTGGTTGGAGGGTAATCACTCGGGGACTTTGATTACCTATTAAACCAGTACACATGATGTGTCAGTGACCAGTCTCATGGTCATTGGTGCGGGGCACCAACACATATGTGTAGGTGTATGTCCTTGGAGGATGTGCACTGAACTGATCCGCTATTGGATCTTCAGATGGTTGATTATACCTAATGTCAACTGAAGATCCAACGGTCACAGCAGCATCGTTGGTCTTTTGACCTGAGACATTGATCGGATCTTACACGAGGACTGGAATGGTTTAATTACTTAGCTAAGTAACTTTAACCATAAGTTATGAGTTGCCGAGTCATTAACCACTCCAGGATACGTGTGAAGATCATTAATGGTCAAGAAGGGATCGCTCACTGTCGGGTATATATCAGACAGTTAATGGGTCATGACATTGACGCTCCGTTAAATCCCTGGCCAGGGTCGTATGAGTTCGTTTAGGACGGACGTCATACACTTTAAGGAGGTCATAGTCAAATGGCACGATCATGGGGTTTGACAGAAACCGTACCCTCGATCGTACCAGACTCATAGAATGAGCGATGGATTATATCGATGCAGTAACTGTGGACTTACAGGTACCAGACAGGCTGGTTTAAACCCGGAGTCCTCTAGGATCACGCAGATTTGCTTGACCCAACGTGATCAAAGGTTCGGAATAAATTAAACTATTGTTCGGCTCTAGTAGAAGCGAAGAATACGTTTAATTTACTTCTAATTGAGAATTAGAAGTTAATGGACCTTAAACTAGAGTGACTGTGGGCCTAGAGGATCACACACAATGGATTCTTGGGTGACGGATTATTATTATACAAGTGTATGTATTAATTCCTTTAATTCCTTTTGGAAAGGAGTGTAAATGGAGCTTAATACATATGTATAATAGAGGAAATGTCATATATACAATTTTGGTCCTTTGGAGGTCTTTAGAAAAGGACAAAATCTCTATATATATATGACATTTCCTCTATTATACATATGTATTAAGCTCCATTTACACTCCTTTCCAAAAGGAATTAAAAGGAATTAATACATACACTTGTATAATAATAATCCGTCACCCAAGAATCCATTGTGTGTGATCCTCTAGGCCCACAGTCACTCAAGTTTAAGGTCCATTAACTTCTAATTCTTAATTAGAAGTAAATTAAACGTATTCTTCGCTTCTACTAGAGCCGAACAATAGTTTAATTTATTCCGAACCTTTGATCACGTTGGGTCAAGCAAATCTGCGTGATCCTAGAGGACCCCGGGTTTAAACCAGCCTGTCTGGTACCTGTAAGTCCACAGTTACCGCATCGATATAATCCCTCGCTCATTCTATGAGTCTGATACGATCGAGGGTACGGTTTCTGTCAAACCCCATGATCGTGCCATTTGACTATGACCTCCTTAAAGTGTATGACGTCCGTCCTAAACGAACTCATACGACCCTGGCCAGAGATTTAACGGAGCGTCAATGTCATGACCCATTAACTGTCTGATATATACCCGACAGTGAGCGATCCCTTCTTGACCATTAATGATCTTCACACGTATCCTGGAGTGGTTAATGACTCGGCAACTCATGACTTATGGTTAAAGTTACTTAGCTAAGTAATTAAACCATTCCAGTCCTCGTGTAAGATCCGATCAATGTCTCAGGTCAAAGGACTAACGATGCTGCTGTGACCGTTGGATCTTCAGTTGACATTAGGTATAATCAACCATCTGAAGATCCAATAGCGGATCAGTTCAGTGCACATCCTCCAAGGACTACACCTACACATATGTGTTGGTGCCCCGCACCAATGACCATGAGACTGGTCACTGACACATCATGTGTACTGGTTTAATAGGTAATCAAAGTCCCCGAGTGATTATCCTCCAACCAGGAACAGTTTAAGGTATGTGTACATGTAAAGTCAATCTCATGTTCGAGATCCCATCTCGAGCTGACTTTATAACCACATATCCTAGGGACAACGTAAAGTAACACAATCGCATATTTACGCTCAAACACCACTTTATTGATGAACAAGATCGTACAACTATTGGGCCTACCCGACCCGAAATTGGCCTGTAGCACACCAACACTAACAATCTCCCACTTGAACTACAGCCAATTGTCCACAACTTTGAGGCCCATCTTATCCCAATGACGCTCAAATACAGTCTGTGTCAAAGGCTTAGTCAGTGGATCTGCTATGTTGTCTTCTGACGGTACACGCTCTACCATCACATCTCCACGATCAACAATCTCCCGAATAAGGTGAAAGCGCCTGAGAATATGCTTTGACATTTGGTGAGATCTCGGTTCCTTCACCTGGGCGATGGCCCCATTATTATCACAAAATAATGGGATGGGAGCTGTTATCTCGGGAACTACGCCAAGTTCCAAGATGAATTTCTTCATCCAGACGGCTTCCTTAGCAGCTTCAGCTGCAGCAATATATTCCGCCTCCGTCGTCGAATCTGTAGTCGTGTCTTGCTTGGAGCTTCTCCAACTGACTGTCCCTCCATTCAACATGAATACAAATCCAGACATGGATTTGCAGTCATCTGGATCTGACTGGAAACTAGAATCTGTGTAAGCTCTAAGCTGTAGGTCCTCTCCTCCATAAAGCAGAAAAAGATCCTTAGCCCTTCGCAGGTACTTAAGGATGCCCTTTACTGCCTTCCAGTGCTCTTCGCCTGGATTTACCTGATATCTACTGACAATGCTCAAAGTATTGGCAACATCAGGCCGTGTCAATAGCATTGCATACATGATTGACCCTATCACCGAAGCATAGGGTACCTTATTCATGTGTGCCACCTCCTCAGAAGTTTTAGGACTCATCCCCTTGGATAGGCAAATTCCATGTCTCATGGGAATGAGACCTCTCTTGGAATTTTCATCCTAAACCTTTTGAGGATGGTATCTATGTACATGAATTGGGATAATCCTAGCATCCTTTTAGATCTATCTCGATAGATCCTTATGCCCAGCACATAGGATGCTTCTCCCAAATCCTTCATGGAGAAAGTCTTGGACAACCAAGACTTAGTTGTTGTCAACATCCCTACATCATTCCCAATGAGTAAGATGTCATCAACATAAAGGACCAAGAAGGTCACTGAGCTCCCACTGACCTTCTTGTAAACACATGGTTCATCTTCATTCCGAATGAAGTTGAAAGATTTGACAGCCTCGTCAAATCTTAAGTTCCAGCTTCTAGATGCCTGCTTTAATCTATAAATGGACCTTTAAAGTTTGCATACCTTATTAGGATGTAGCTTGGAGGTGAATCCTTCAGGCTGTACCATGTACACCTCTTCTGACAGATTTCCATTAAGAAAAGCTGTCTTCACATCCATTTGTCAGATTTCATAATCCAGGTATGCAGCAATGGCAAGGAGGATTCTGATTGACTTAACCATGGCTACCGGCGAAAATGTCTCGTCATAGTCAATGCCTTGTCTTTGACGATATCCTTTCGGCACTAGTCTAGCCTTGTATGTGTCAATCTGTCCATCTGCACCGATTTTCCTTTTCAAAATCTATTTGCAGCCGATAGGGACCTTCCCTTCGGGTACATCAACTAAGTTCCAAACTTTATTGGTGTACATGGACTGGATCTCTGAATCCATTGCCTCTTGCCATTTCTCGGAGTCTACACTACGGATCGCCTCCTGGTACGACTGAGGATCATCATCCTCATCGATACATACCTTAGAGGACCCCTCTGAGACATGTCCAACATATCTCTCAGGTTCTCTCGGTAGTCTACCAGATCTCCGTAGTGTCAGTGTTTCACCTTGAATAGGATCAACCGATACAGTCTCATCTAATGAGTTTGTGTCTATGGGTTGTAGTTCTTGGACCTCGTCCAGTTCTATCTGGCTCCCACTATTTTTCTGGAGTAGATATTCTCTTTCCAGAAATACAGCTCTCTTGGCCACTAAGACCCTTTGCTCAGAAGGGTGATAGAAATAATATCCAAACGTCTCCTTTGGATATCCCACAAACCTACACTTATCGGTTCTTGACTCAAGCTTATCACTCTCGTTCTTCTTTACATGAGCAGGACACCCCTAAATTTTAATGTGATTAAAATTTGGTTTCCTGCCCTTCCATATCTCATATGGAATAGAAGGAACTGATTTACTTGATATCCTATTCAATAAATAAGTCGCAGTCTCTAACGCATAGCCCCAGAGAGACAAGGGTAGTCCTGACATAGACATCATGGATCGGACCATGTCTAACAATGTCCTGTTTCTCCTCTCGGATACACCATTGTGCTGTGGTGTATACGGTGGAGTCCACTGAGAAACTATTCCATGGTCTTTAAGATAAGAAGTGAATTCATGGCTTAAGTATTCACCTCCTCGATCCTATCGAAGAGCCTTAATACTTTTACATGTCTGTTTCTCTACTTCATTCTTGTATTCCTTAAACTTCTCAAAGGCTTGTGACTTATGTCTCATTAAATACACATAGCCATATCTAGAGAAGTCATCAATAAAAGAAATGAAATAGAGATAACCTCCTTTTGCTTCTATGGACATGGGTCCACACACATCCGAGTGTATGAGCTCGAGAAGGTCAACAGCCATCTCTCCATGTCCACCAAAGGGAGCCTTAGTCATTTTCCCATGAGACACGACTCACAGGTATCAAATGGCTTGTATTCGAATGAATTCAAATATCCATTTGAGTGTAATTGAGAGACTCTTTTCTCACCTACATGACCAAGTCTGCAATGCCATAGATATGCAGAATTCACTTCATCAGCATTGGAAATTTGCATAACATTAGAACGTGTATCTAATACATAAAGACCATTGACTAATGAACCATTGGCTATAATCAAACCATTATTCATTATAGAGCACCCAGTGCTATTAAAAGCCAATGTGTATCCAATGTTATACAAGCCAGAGATTGAAATAATGTTCTTAATAATATTAGGAACATAATAACAGTCATTCAGTTCCAGAATGACTCCTGAAGGTAAACTGAGACGTGCAGTCCCGACAGCTTTGGCAGCAACTAAAGCTCCATTACCCATCCTCAGTTCAATCTCATTTTTGTCCAATCGCCTTCTATTTGCCAGCACCTGCACAGAATTGCAGATATGAGATGTACATCCAGTATCTAATACCTATGATGTGGATTCCATATATGACAAATTAAGGTCTATGACAAAAATACATTCATTTAGAATTGCCTTGCAATTCTTTTTCCAATGCCCAGTTTCCCCGCATCGAAAATATTTATCTTCCTTTTCATTCTTCTTGCCCTTCCCTTTGTCAACTTTGGCGAGTTGCTTACCCGTGGCCTTTTTCTTTCCCTTCCCTTTGTTACTCGTGGTGGATATTTGAGAGGCCTTCCTTTTCTTGTTGGCCCGGCCAATAACTATTACAGACGAAGATGGTTTATCTTTCTGCATGGTTCCTTCAGCACTCTTTAACATATTGAGCAGCTCTGGAAGAGTTGCTTCAATCTTGTTCATGTTAAAGTTCATGATGAAGGAAGAAAAGGAATCGGGCAATGACTGGAGTATAAGATCAATGCATAGTTCAAGATCCAACTTGAACCCCAATGCATTGAGTCTTTCAATCCACTCCATCATTTTCAGTTCATGGGCCTGCACTGATGAACCCTCAGACATCCGCGTCCTGAAAAGCCTTTTTGAGATGTCATACCTCTCAATCCTACCCTGCTCCCCGAAGAGCTGGCGTAGATTGAGAAGTATACTTCTACAATCAGTCTTTTCAAATTGCCTCTGTAGCTCGGGAGCCATAGAGGCCAACATGTAACATTGGGTAAGGGATGAGTCCTCAGACCACTTGGCATAAGCCAGTAACTCGCCCTCGTCGGCATCAGGAGCTGGCTCAGAATGAACCGTGTCCAACACGTACGCAATCTTTTCGGCGGTAAGGACTATGCGTAGATTACGCAGCCAATCCGAGTAGTTCGGTCCAGTTAATCTATTTGCATCCAAGATGCCGCGGAGGGGGTTGGACGACGACATTGTAATCTGGATAAGAAATAAAAGACAACTTAGCATGTGTTCAAATTCTAACTTAGATGTGGTTTTCTATCTTAGTTAGTCCCACTATTTTTCGGTCGGACTATACAACCCTCAGTATATAGAACGGGAGATCAGCGAGATCTACCTAGTGGGTCGGAATCCCAACGAGACTGATGTACGACCTTGTGGAAAGCACAACAAGCCATACACCATCTCAAGGGCAGTCAACAAGCACTTGCATCTAATGCAATATCCGATATTCGGCCCCCGAGAAATCATCCCCTTGTGGAAAGCACAACAAAGGATATTCTCGGTTAGATCTAACCATCATTACTACATAGCAATGAGTTCATGACCCGACCCTTGTGGAAAGCACAACAAGGCCGAGTTCAATTCCTCACCCCATTGAGGCCGAGCCTTGGAGTTTTATCCCGCCCCCAAACTCATGGACCTTGTGGAAAGCACAACAAATCCATGAAATGAAGACGTTCATTCACTCCATAATGATGGAGGGCCACGACGACTCCTAGAGCCACGCTTACCAGATCTAAAATTTAATCGTGAGGGAATTTAATTTTATCTTGATCTCACCCTAGGTGGTAATATAAATATATCCAATATATTTACCGTACCTAGTAGTTTACACAAAATAAATGCATCCAATGCAAAATAAACGCAAGTGATCATGGACTTTAACCCTAATGTAACTAAGACATCCGGCCCGCTTCCGAAGCAGCTGGATCGTCCTCATCGGGTGTGCTCCGCGCTTTCAAACTCCGACGCCGCATCAATTACAACTTTTACACGGCACGCAGGCCGGAAAAATTAAATTACATGTGACTCAAATTCCAGCAGCCCTCAGGGCGAGTACAACAATTGAGGAAGATAGAAGTACATTGGAATTTTAACAGAGAGAGAAAGGAGGTTCGCAGACCCCAATTAATTACATTAATCCAAGTCAATGATCACTTGCCAACCCATTCAAATAAAATCAATCAAGGTTTATTTTCTGAAAATAATCCTTACTTTGAATTTAAAAATGGGATGTGCAAACAAAAACATGCTAGCTTTGTTTAATTTTAAAAATCAAAGCATGATTAACTAAAATTAAACATACAAGCAGGCCAATACAAGGTAAATAAAGTAACGCACGTAAAGAACCATCATTTTCTATAGGGGCATCTAATTGAGATAATTAATTAAATTTAAATTTAAATTTAATTATCCAATAATCAAATTTAAATTCAAAATGTAAACATGCCAATAATTTAAATTTAAATTCAAACTAATTATCCAATAATTTTTGTTTGAAAATAAATTTAAAATAATGTAAGTATCCTCAATTAGTAATTTTCTAAAATTCAAAATTTGAATTTAACAATTATCTAATAATTAAAATTCAAATAATTGAATTTTCCACATTTAACTTCAACAAAATTTAAAATTTGAATTTTCTAATTATCTAATAATTAAAAATTTAAAAATTAAAATTTACTGAAGTAACTTCAATTATTACCATTTTATCCCAAGGTAAATAGTAATTATCTCACCTCGGTAAATGCAACACGGTTAAATAAAAATTAACATTTGTCACTGACCATTGAGATAACACTATTTAACCTATTCGATAAAATTCTATTTAATTTACTGTGTATTTTAATATATATATATCTAATATATATATTTATATATGCATCAATAAATTAAAATAATAATAAGTAAAATTTTTAATAAAAAAACTTTTTTTATTTATTTCACGGCCCGCGTGCGGGCGCGGGCGCGCCCGCCCACGCGGTATGCTTCCTACGTGAGTTCATTCCAACTCTTACACCCTTCTCTTCCAACCTCTTAAGCTTAAGCAATCACATAAGCTTAAGAGGAGGATTAGCCTCCCCCTTTCTCCCTCTTGCTCTCTCTCTCTCTCCAGAAGGTGATAGAGCCGGGGAGGTCGTGCCGGGGAGGTACCGTCGCTGCGCAAGGATCCGTGTGGATCATCTCTAGAGGCCGTACAGCTGTGCGGCTCGGTTTTTCTGCATCGGGCTTAGCGGACAGCGTCGTTCCGCGCAAGGTGAAACACGTAACCCGTAATTAGGGTATTAGAAACACCGATCAGAGCATATATTAAGCTTTCCACAATACCGGGATCGGGCAAATTAAATTTTTGTTATCCGCTGCGTCGCCCGTAGGTGCTGTGTGAAATCTTACACCAGCTCCACAGCATCCCCAACACGTGCCTCTAGGTACCCCGTCTGCAGTCGGAGCCGAGAAGCCACAAGAGGAGAGGAAATGGGAGAGAGAGACGACGGCGGCGAATGAGAAGGAGGAGAGAGGAAAAGAAAAAGAAAAAGAAAAGAAATTAGGAAATTTTCTTAATTTCTGAAAATTTCGAAAATGCGCCGAAAATTCACGAATTCAGAAAAATACGCAAAAATAGTCGAAACGACTGGCTCGAAGAGTACATCGTCGCTGTAGCATCCGCGAGTCGATGAACTGACAAACAAACTCACCATAGGGTTCCGTAACTAGTACGAGAGAAAAACCCACACGGCTCGTAAAGCTCAGCTCGGAAGCCACAAAAGCGAACTGAAACTCACCGAAATAAATCCAAAAGATCCAATGAGGATCCAGCAAGACCTACCAAGGATCCAGGGCATTACATCCTCCCCTCCTTTAAGGAATTTCACCCTCGAAATTAAGGACTAACAAAGGAGAAGCAGGGAAGAACAACCCAACAGCACCACCACGGAAACAACACAAATCTTGAGAGAACACAATTCAGAGGAACACTGTCAGACCATAATCACGAGCACATGCTTTGGATCGAGCACGACACAAGCGAACACAAGTCTGACACCTCCGAAACAAGGCAACGTCACTCACGTCCTACAGGGAAAGAGACACGACTGCCACAACCACAAACAACCGACCGAGAAACACAACGGCAGCACGGCAAGTGACAGCTTACACGAGGAGACACAATCCTGTCAGCTGACAGCTCGACCACATCATCGGCTCTAGTGCCAAAGGCATAAGGGAACACCTGGCACACAGGACACCAACGACAACAGCAGCACCGGACCACAAACACAATCAAGTCAGTCCTCACTCAGATATTACATCTGATCGAGTCGCAAGCTAACTCTAAGGAAAAAGAGTACAGCAAAGCTAACCGACAAGACTTGGTCCACACAGAGACACAAAATCATAGAGAAACAGCACTTACAGAAACAACACAACGGCAGCACCTGCAGGTTTCCAGCTCCGCACGACACGCAGGGCCACAGAATACCACTGCAAGCAGGGTCACAACAAGGCACAAGAACAGCTGAGCACACGACCACAAGAAACGGGTCACGCATCAGACTGCTCACCAAGAGAAGACCCACAATAACAAGAAACGACAATAATCTCGAGGAACGCAACCCAAGGACCACGAACACGCCTCGAGAGCACAACACCCAAGAAAAGAAATGCAGAGCAAAGGGTACTCAATCAGCAGGAATGCTGATAAATTCCCCAATACTCGCAAATGCCAATGCCAACACCAGAAAACCACCAACAATGGCACGGCAACAGACGACATCAAGGCACAAGAAGCCAAGACGAAGTCACATCGAGAAAGAACAAATCTCTCGACCCGTGGGTAGCCAACCCACACACTTCCGCTGCACTCTCAACAATGCGCACAGGCAACAGAACAACCTCGGTAGTCGCACCTCAGCACACACCAGGCGCCATTGCAATCAATGAAGATCGCAAATCACACGCCATGAGTACCGATCTCGCGAACAACCGATCACAAGGAGCCTAAGTGCAACAGGAGAAGAGTACCAGCTTCAGCACAAAGCACAAGGAAAGCATCGATCTCAGTTTACCTTCACGTCCCGAAAATGATAAATGAGCCTTCACGATACATCGGCCGCTGGACACAGCACGACAACTATGGTACGCGACAGCTCTTAACACCATCATGGAATCCAAAGCCAAGCAACCGTATAGCAGAGAGCATATCAGGCTCAAAATAAAGCTGTCCACACTTAAGCTGACACAAGACAAAGGCATCACTAAGACAGCAATTCCAAGGTAAACCTCGAAAAAGATTTCACCAGAAGGGACGAGAAGCAGGAAGCTCAATCACAAAAGCTCACCAGGAAGGGAAAATCCTAGCTTGCTTGAGCAACTTCTCCAACACGGAATCAAATCGAGCACTTCAACAGAAGCGAAACGCATCCGGAGCTGAACAGACTCAAGCCAGGACGACCAAGACAACGTGAGAACGTGTACGGTCATCAAACCAAGGCTAAAGGTCAACAGCAACCTGAACAACTTACAAGAAAATCCTCGAACAACGTACCGCAGATTCAAGCCTTTCGACGAACACTGCCAAGTACAGCATGATCGAGACAAACGCAACGACGAAGAAGAAACACCTCGTCACAACCTAACGAGAGCAGGACCATCTCGCACAGTGCCAGAGCAGCACGCACAAGATAACACACAGAAAACAAAGCGACAAAGAATCGCAAACCGAAGCCAGCTGAAGACTGTACTGGACCTTCACGACTCTGGATATTGTATATCTCAGATTCCCATGTACTTCACACAACAATGCTCTGATAGCTCAGAAAAGAACTCCGAACATCTCAGAACACTGCTCTGATACCAAGCTGTAGCGACCCGGATTCCGGATACCCGGCATACCCGGTAGGACTACCGGATACGCGTGATACCGCATGGAACCCGCGAGGCCTCCCAGAGCGGGAAAGCTCCGAAGGGAAAAAGGCACGTGTAGAGTACATTTAAGCCACAGAGATAATACATTAAGTAATTAAATTTCATTAGATAGGTTTGCTAAAGTAGCAGAAATAAAATTACTTTTTAATTAACTGTTCAAATTAACAATTATATCCCAGAGTCAGTCCAAAGCTAAAGACAACAAGTCTAGCACAGTACAGTCGACAGAAAGGAAAGACGCACCAAGAAGTCGGGGGCAGCCCGACGCAGGTACCAGCTGGCAGCAATGGCACGCAACGAGCACGCACACTCCAGGAAGCATGCGGAAGCAGAACGAACAACGCCACCCCACCTGAAAGAGCAGGGGTGAGCCACGTGTCACTGGCTCAGTAGGGGTCACGCGGATCCCCACTGAAAAACACGCAGTAACACGGAACAACAAACACAAAACAGCAGGTGTAGCAAAGCAGGAAAAGCTACACTACAAAGCTGTAAAACTATGCTACAGGCAGTAGTAAGCAGACGGGAAGTAGGAGTAGGGAACAAGTACGGAAGGGGAAGAACCCGCGCCAGACAAGCGGCGGCCGAACTAACCTCGGCATCCCAAACTACTCCAAGCAACAACAGAAGGGCGACTCTGACACAGCAAAGTCAGAAGTTACCGATCTGTCGACCCGACACCAGGTCCAAAACAAAGACCTGCAAGGACGGATAAAACAACCACAACGGCCTACACGATTGGAACATCGTGTACGCAACCCCAGGCTCATCTTGGACACAGCCAAGAACAGACCACACAGCCAGGGAAGCAAATCTTGGGCAAGGCCAAGACTAGCCGACACGGAAAGGAGAACACCGGCTCCGAGAAACGCGAGAGTCACCGGTCAAGTGATAGGAGTACCCTCACACTAGAAGAACAGCCAGATGCGTCCACTGACGTCTTACACTGCGCCACAAGTGTCACGTCTATCTGACCGTGTGCAGCACGGAGGAGACTAGACACACCAAGAACCATGTCTAATGAACAACGACGTTCCAAGGAAAAACGGCACCTCACGGACACAAGACCGCAGTACCATGCTGCGAGTGACTAGTCAGGGTCACGCCCGTCGACGCAAGTCCTCAGTCCCTGACCACGTGTGCACACACTGACCACTACCTAGGTCAGGCCTCTAGCTAGTATTCCCCTCGGTAGGACGCTACCGTTGGCCGGGGCCCACGGAACTAGCTTAAAAAATTGTGTAACGGGAAACTGCCCATCCACCACTCCCGGTGGGTGAAGTACTAAAAAGCCTACGTCACAGGCTACGACTAGTGGAGGTTCACAAGGCACGGACTCCAAAACACAAGTGCTAGAGTACAGACAGTCTACGGAAGCCCTGTCACACGTACTACGAAGCACCACTGGCAGTACAACCACTGCCAACCGACTCAGGACCAGGCAACTAGACCTACCACGTAACGATCCCGAGTCGAACGACTCAAAGGCAAGATCGTCACAAACAGCGGAACAAGCCGCCAATCGGTCTAATCCTAAGCCACAAGAAACGACACTCCGCAGAAAACAACTCACGGAGACCTGAGGGAACACCGAAGATCCTCAGCACACGTCTGGACACGCAAACCAAGGTAACACAGCACCTCGAGGCATCCAGAACCAGTGTCTCGGACTGGACAAAACCGCCAAGACACCCACACGCAAGGTCGCCCGTCAACCGCTGGGTCACCCCGGGTTGACCGGAACCCAACCAAAGACACACACAAGAGTAGGATAGAGAATCCTACCAAGAAGACTCATGGCTACCTTGCAACGTAGTCCTAGCCCTCATAGGACGTCAGGAGACATCCACGGGATAACGGGCAGACCACAAGGCCAAGCCAAGACAAGCAGAATCCAAAGGAACGGAAATCGGAGCACAAGGCATGTAACGCACCACCCTTAGACCGCTACATGAACCTGACGGTCTAATGCTAGGCCGTTACATCCAACGTGACGGTCGGGGAACAGGCCGTCACACACACCGCCCTAACCAACTCTAGAAACACAAAGGCATGTAACGGCCAGCACCGGGCGCGTTACGTCGACCTGACGTGCCCGACCGGGGCCGTCAGGACCAACAACCCTCAAACTCAAAACACACACGGACCATGTAACGCGCTAGACCAGGCGCATTACGGCTACCTAACGCGGCAACTCAAGCGCGTCAGGGCCAACAGGCACAAGCCAAAAACAACTAGCTGAGGGGCATGTAACGGTCCCGACCGGACGCGTTACAATCACCTAACGCACGGGGACGAGGCCGTTAGAAACAACGACACAACCACCTCAACTCAGCCAAAACAGCATGTAACGGCCTGGGATAGGCACGTCACACACACCTAACGCACGGGAGCACGGCCGTTAGGCGAACCGACTCACTCGGTCAAACACGGTCAAACGGAACGTAACGGCCTGGGGCAGGCGCGTTACGCACACCTGACGCACTAGGGCAGGCGCGCCAGGGGAACCACCTCAAAAGGTCAACACCAGTCAACCAGAATGTAACGGCCTGGGGCAGGCGCGTTACACTCACCTGACGCACAGGGGCAAGCGCGTCAGAGGAACCGACTTAACCCAAACATAAAACGACAAAATAGACGTAACGCGTCTCACGGGACGCGTCAGAGAGATGTGACGCGCCACCCCTGGGCCGTCACACTCTCAAAACCCCGAAGAACTCAAATCAACCCAGACGCTGTAACGGTCAGTCGTGGGGTCGTCAGGGCATGTAACGGTCCCTGGAACGACCGCCACACCAGTTACGGCGGGAAAACGGAGGGTTGGCCAAATCGGCCCGTTCCACGCCCCATTCACGCCGAAGCGCAGGGGAAACAACCCTCGACGATGAAAAATAACCTAAGAAGGCTAAAAAACCCACATGCAAGCATTAAAACGAGAGATCGGGGCGATTCCAACGAATCGACCCTAAATGGGTCAACGAGGTTCCCGGGCTCCTACCGGCCTTGAATGACCACCGATCAACACAAAACTAGCATGGATGGGATCCTAACATCCCAACGGTCAGTTCAACACTAACCGAGCTACAAATGGTTGCCGTTCTCCGACGAACCCTACAAAACCCAAAAATCACGATTTAGGCTAAACAAGCCCAAACTCGGCTGTTTTCGCGTCAAACGACGTGTAAGGGCAGGGAAAACGAGCAGGAGGAAGTGAGGAACCATCACCCTACCTCCACCGAAGAAACCGTGCCCCGAAGGGACTAAACAGCGCCGAAAATCACGCCGCGAGCACAAACGTCGGCTTTGAATCCACCGTTTGGGATCGCGCCAAATCCATCTCGATCCTCGTCCCGTCGCGCACCCAGCCAGCTCCACAGCATCCCCAACACGTGCCTCTAGGTACCCCGTCTGCAGACGGAGCTGAGAAGCCACAAGAGGAGAGGAAACGGGAGAGAGAGACGACGGCGGCGAATGAGAAGGAGGAGAGAGGAAAATGAAAAGAAAACGAAAAGAAATTAGGAAATTTTCCTAATTTCTGAAAATTTCGAAAATGTGCCGAAAATGCACAAATTCAGAAAAATACGCAAAAATAGTCGAAACGACCGGCTCGAAGAGTACATCGTCGTTGTAGCATCCGCGAGTCGATGAACTGACAAACAAACTCACCGTAGGGTTCCGTAACTAGTACGAGAGAAAAACCCACACGGCTCGTAAAGCTCAACTCGGAAACCACAAAAGCGAACCGAAACTCACCGAAACAAATCTAAAAGATCCAATGAAGATCCAGCAAGACCTACCAAGGATCCAGGGCATTACAATTGTGGTCTTTATTGATGATATTTTGATCTATTTAAAGACAGAAGCAGATCATGAAGTACATCTTGAGAAGGTATTACAAATATTGAGAGAAAATAAATTATATGCCAAATTTAGCATGTGTAAGTTCTGGCTAGAGGAAGTATCCTTCTTGGGACATGTAATCTTGAAGGACGGAATTTATGTTGACCCTACGAAGGTCGAAGCTGTAAAGAATTGGGAACGACCGACAAGTGCAACAGAGATTCGAAGATTCTTGGGTCTAGTTGGTTACTACCGATGTTTCATCAAGAACTTCTCCAGGATTACTGTTCCTCTCACCAGATTAACTCGCAAGGAAGTGTCCTATGCGCGGAATGAAGATTGTGAGAAGTGTTTCCAAGCTTTGAAGGATCTCTTGACCACTGCTCCAGTCTTATCCTTACCAATTGAAGGAGAGAAGTACGAGGTATATACCGATGCTTTTGGTATTAGGCTTGGGTGTGTATTGATGCAAAATGGAAGAGGCATTGCATACTCTTCCCGGTAACTGAAGAAGAATGAAGAAAACTACTCGGTGCATGACTTAGAGCTGGCCGCGGTAGTGTTTGCATTGAAGATCTTAAGGCATTATCTCTACGGAGAATAATTCACAGTATACTCCGATCATAAAAGTCTCAAGTATTTATTCTCCCAAAAGGAGCTAAACATGCGGCAAAGGCGATGGCTCGAATATCTCAAGGATTTCGACTTCATAATACAATACCATCCTGGTTAGGGAAATTCGTAGCTGATGCCCTTAGTCGAAGGCCGAGAGCAATATTGGCCAACTGTATGATCCAAGAATGGAAGTTACTGGAGAAATTCTCTGAGCTCAATATCAATGCAGACGAGAAGAACGGGTGTATCACTCTATCCCACATGAGTCTACGTCCAGATTTGCTACCTCAAATCAAGGAGCTACAAGAAGAAGATCCCGCATTAGTAGAAATAAAGGACAAGCTAGACGAGAGATTTGATTTCAAGCTAGCACCTGATGGAAGATTGCTATTTCATGAACGGACATGTGTGTCCGACTGTCCTGAATTGAAGAAGAAGATTCTTGAAGAAGCTCATCGATCAAGGTACATGATCCACCCTGGAGATACTAAGATGTACCAAGACTTGAAAAGAACCTTCTGGTGGCCTAACATGAAAAGGGAGGTAGCAGACTTTGTATCTCGTTGCCTCACATGTCAACAAGTAAAGGTGGAATATTTGAAACCCGCTGAAAAATTGCATCCTCTAGATATTCCCAAGTGGAAGTGGGAAGACATCGGCATGGATTTTATCATGGGCTTGCCCAAATCAAGGGGCGGACATGATGAAATTTGGGTAATCATCGACCGTTTAACTTAATCGGCTCATTTCTTGCCCATCAAGAGCCGATGGTCAGTTGATGTCCTTATTGTCTTGTATATCATGGAGACAGTTAGATTGCATTGAGTCCCCGTGTCGATCGTATCCGACCGAGATTCACGCTTTACTTATCATATCTGGAAGAGTCTACAACACTCTCTGGGGATAAAACTAAACTTCAGCACTGCTTTCCATCCCTAAACCGATGGACAGATTGAAATGACAAATCAAGTTGTTGAGGATATGTTAAGGGCATGTATTATAGATTTCGGAGGTAGTTGGCATGACCACTTACCCCTAGCCGAGTTCGCATATAATAATAGCTATCAAGCCAATATCCAAATGGCACCTTTCGAGGCACTCTATGACAGAAGTTGTCGATCTCCAATATACTGGGATGAAGTCGGTGAAAAGTAAATTCTAGGCCCAGATATGATGAGAGACTCTACTGAAAAGATACACATTATTCGGGAAAGACTAAAGATAGCACAGTCTAGACAGAAGTCATATACCGACAATAGAAGAAGAGATCTGGAATTTCAAGTCAGAGACCATGTTTTTCTCAAGGTCTCTCCTGGTCGAGGTATTAGAAGATTCGGTGTTAAGGGCAAACTTACACCAATGTTCATTGGTCCATTCGAGGTATTGAAGAGAGTGGGCGAGGTAGCTTACCACATCGTCTTGCCTCCACAATTATCAGAGGTGCATAATGTATTCCATATTTCTATGCTGAAGAAGTATGTGCACGATCCTTCCCACGACATCGACTGTAATATCCCGGACCTTTCGGATCCTTCTTCGTGGGTCCCGGATTTGGTTTTCGGAGCGACCAGCTCTGTTGTGTCTGAAATTTCGTTTCGGACATCTTTCGTGTTCGGATCGGCGCGATCCGGAGTCGTTTCGGAGGCCCGGAGGCGTTCCGCGACTTTTCCGCGTGTGTTTTCCGATTCCCGGCGTGTGTTTCGGCTTTTCCTTCGGACGCTCGCTGCGGGTTAACTGGGCCGTTCACCCGGGCACGAGTGGTACCGTTGCGATCGGTGCGTTCCGAGGATTCCAGAAATGTATTTTTCTATTTTTCGGTATTTTTCTGAAAATTCGGATTTTCTATAAAGCCCTAATTCCTTTTTCTTTTTCTTTCCCTTTTCTCTTTCTTCTTCCTCCTCCTCTCTCTCGCGACCGTGAGCCCCCTCTCTCTCCCTCTCTCCCATTCGGACGCGGCGAACCCCTCTCCGGCTACGGACGGCGGCGGGGCGACGGCGCGGACGCGTGGGCGACGGTGAGGCGATCTCGTGGGCGTGCGGCGAGCGTGGGAAGCGTGGGGAGTTCGTGAAGCTTCGAGCATTCTTCGTGATTCGTGATCGATCCGGCGAAGCATTCGCTCCATCGAGGTAGGGTGACGTTCCTTAGCCTCATGCCGATCTTTTCCGTGATTTATAGGCCGCGGGGAGGCCGAGAGGGGATCGTTTGAGCGTTTTTGGGTTTTTCCATGATTTGGGGAGAGCTCGCCCGATCTAGGGATTCAATGCACGGATTCGTGTTTTGATGGCCTAGAATCATGCTAGGGGTCCCCAGGGGTCTTCCCCTTTGATTTCCCCCTCTCCTATAGAGGTATGGGGGCGTGGTTAGAATTTTTGGGCGTTCTTACCGTTTTCGGCCGCGGACTGAGAACGCGCTATACTCCAGTAGCGCGTTCTGGAGGTCGCGCTGCCCCGACTGAGCGCGTTCATCGGAGAAGATGAACAGGAGGCGGTTCCTGTCGCGCTATGGGGTCATAGCGCGATCATCCTTGTCGCGCTAGGAAGACCTAGCGCGATGGTCCCTGTCGCGCTAGGGAGACCTAGCGCGACCTTCCCTGTTGCGCTAGGGTTCCCTAGCGCGTTCTTCCGTGTCGCGCTAGGTGTCCCTAGCGCGATCTTGCCTGTTGTTGGGTGTTTCCCTTGGGCCATGTGTGCGTCCCGGGCACCCCGTGGAGTTCCGTGACCTTGTCTTTGGTGTCCGGAAGTCCCGTTTGCCTCGGTTAGGCATTTGACCGTGGGCAATGCGTCTGTTTCTTTTCCGACCGTGGTCACCGTGCGACGGGGCTGGTGCGTGGGGTGATTCCCACACGTTGTCGGATTCGGACGTCGTTTTTCGTTGATTTGAGAGTCTACTCCTTCAATGGCCCTCCACTAGTCGTAGCCTACTAGTACGCGGATGCTAGTCGCACCAGGGAGTGGTGTACGGGCCGACCTTTCGAGACGGTTTGTGGACCGGTTACCGTTGGGCCCCACGTTTTGCAGCCAGAGTCCGGCTGAGGGGAAAACCGGTCAGAGGGCCAGACCTGGGACGCGTGGTCTGTGTGTGCACACGTGGTTGGGGGCGGTTGGACCCACGTCGACGGGCGTGACCCCAGCTAGTCACTTGTTTGTGGTTACTTGTACGGTGTTCGCGCCTCGGGTAGGACCTACCACGTCAGGCGGTTCACCTGCGGTGCGGTGTAAGACGTCAGGGGACGCTACCGGCTGTGCTTCTAGTGGGTGGTACTCCTGTCGAGTACGGAGTGTCAGACTGTCAGTCGTGTGTTTCTGACCTTCGGGTTTTGACGGTTCGACCGTTGAGTTTCGGTCTTCTCGTATCGTGGCACGTGTGTCGGTTTGCGTGCCATAGAGTCTAGTTCTGTAGAGTACAGGGCTTTCCTTTTCGAGGTACTTTCCTACCGCTAGAGTAGTGGTTTCTCGTTTTTCGAGGTAGGGTTCGAGTGATCCCTACTGAGTCTTGTTCTGAGACTCATTCCCTGCGTGTTTTCACCGTGTTTCAGGTGAGGCGCCACCTTCGGGGAGCGCGACAGGAGCGCAGCGTGGTGCGGGTGCCCAGAGGTAGTGCCAGAGGTCAGAGCCGGGGGATGCCCCGTGTAGCTGTACTTTTCTTTCTTGTCACTGTACTAGTCGTGGACTACTGTTGCTGTTGTTGTTATTTTATTGTGGACCATGTAAAATGTTAATTTATTTCCTGCTTAATATCATAACTGTTTAATTTCTGCAATTATCTGTGATGCTTATGTAGTTTCCACACCATCCTTTTAACCCTTCCGAGCCTTCGGGCTCGTGGGTGGCGGTACGAGTCTCGGGTTATCGGGCCTTCCCGGTAATCGGATTCTCGGGTCGTCACAGCTGGTATCAGAGCGCGGTTGTGGAATTACATGAGAATCATAGGTAATTGTAGTGGTCCACTAGTCCACAGCGATGATGTACAGATGACGCTGGCATTGGGCACCGTGTGTTTATTTTGACATTGCCGTTTCCGTGTTTTTCTATCTTGTGCTTCAGGAGCGAGTATGGCGCCGAGGAGAAGTTCTCGCTCTCAGCAGGGGCAGTCGGCTGGAGGTCAGGAGATCCAGCAGGGGGTCCAGAGGGACCAGGAGGAGCATAGCAGAGTTCCGGGAGCTACCGAGGCCGCGGATGCTGCGAGGGCTCCGGGGGCCGAGGATTTCTTCCGTGGCATGTACCATCTCATGTCTCAGCAGTTTGGCGGAGAGGCTGTTGAGGGCTCGTTTGCTAGGGGTGGGCCAGGCCGAGCAGTGAGGGACTTCATGCAGTTCCATCCACCTTACTTTAGCGGCCAGGCAGACCCTGATGCGGCTCGTGATTGGCTCGATGAGATGGAGCGGGTGTTCAGTTCTGCGAAGAGTACTGCCGAGGACAGAGTGGTGTTGGCCTACAACCAGTTGCAGGGTACGGCTCGGAGGTGGTGGTCTTCCGAGTGGAAGACGTCCTTTCAGCTTCGTCCACTTGAGCAGGTCGAGTGGGATGACTTTGTCAGTGCTTTTGAGCGTACGTACTGTCCAGATGTTGTTGCTACGCAGCGGATGCGGGAGTTTCTGGAGCTGGTGCAGGGTGACATGTCCGTGTTGCAGTATAGGGCCCGATTTGTCGAGCTGGGTCGGTATGCACCTCATATCATGGAGCATGAGAGGGTGAGGACCACGCAGTTTGTGCAGGGCTTGAGTTTGGAGCTGAGGCATCATTTGATCGCGAATGGGGCCATTGATCTAGAGACAGCGTCTCGTGTTGCGATTTCCCTGGAGATGGATATGCAGAGGACTCGAGGACCGATCAGCCAGGGGCAGTCTTTGTCAGGTCGCAGCCAGCAGTCGGCTACCCAGCAGCAGGGTTCCTTCCAGCATGCGATGAGTGGTTCAGGAGTGCCGGCACATGCAGCTTCGGTGACAGGATCTGCGTCCTTCGGCTCGAAGGTCAAGAAGTTCTTCAAGAAGGGTTTCCATAAGAAGCCCAAGGATCAGGGACAAGCTTCATCGGGCAGTGTACAGCAGCCGATTCCTTTGCAGCGTCAGGGATCAGGGGGTGGATCACGAGGATCTTGTCCACGGTGTGGTGGGACCCACCCAGGCAGGCAGTGCACGGCGCCGATTATCTGTTTTCGGTGTGACCAGCCAGGGCACATGGCGCGTGACTGTCCTCAGAGGCCGCCGCAGCAGCAGGTTCCCCAGCAGCAGCAGCAGGGACAGTATCCGCCGCTACCCAGGTCAGCTAGCGTGGGAGGCAGGCAGAGGGCTCGTGGCCAGATCACGCACTTGACCAGGGCAGAGGCAGTGGCGTCGCAGCTCGTGGAAGGTACCGTTCAGATTTTGGGTTGTGCGGCTCGGGTTTTATTTGATTCTGGCGCGTCTCATTCGTTTATTTCGGAGGATTTCGCGTCGAGCGTCGAGGAGCCGGTGACCCAGTTGTCCTGTGATTTGGCAGTAGAGTTGCCTTCGGGTGATTTTATGGTCACTCCGTATTGCTTCGACCAGGTTCCGGTGTGGATCGATGGGCGGAGTATGCCAGGCAGGTTGTATGCGTTGCAGCTTCGGGATTACGACGTGATTCTAGGCATGGATTGGCTCGAGACTCATGGAGCGGTGGTGGATTGTGGAATGAAGAGGGTCTACTTCCAGCATCCGAGCAAGCGGACCTTCTATTTCCAAGGTATCCGTTCCGCCTCTTCTCGATTTCTTATCTCTGCTATTCGAGCCCGTCGGTTGCTTGATTCCGGTTGTCAGGGTTTTCTCGCGTCCGTGGTTGTGTCTGACCGGATGGAGCCGAATGTCGAGGACATTGCGGTGGTGCGCGAGTTTCCCGATGTTTTTCCTGAGGAGTTGCCTGGATTACCTCCCCAGCGGGAGATCGATTTCGTGATCGAGGTTGTACCTGGTACGGGACCTTTGGCGAAGGCTCCCTACCGTATGGCCCCCGCTGAGTTGAGGGAGTTGAGGGCGCAGTTGCAGGAACTGTTGGCCAAGGGCTATATTTGTGACCACCCGAGAATCTGATTACCGGGAAGGCCTGATAACCCGAGACTCGTACCGCCACCCACGAGCCCGAAGGCTCGGAAGGGTTAAAAGGATGGTGTGGAAACTACATAAGCATCACAGATAATTGCAGAAATTAAACAGTTATAATATTAAGCAGGAAATAAATTAACATTTTACATGGTCCACAATAAAATAACAACAACAGCAACAGTAGTCCACGACTAGTACAGTGACAAGAAAGAAAAGTACAGCTACACGGGGCATCCCCCGGCTCTGACCTCTGGCACTACCTCTGGGCACCCGCACCACGCTGCGCTCCTGACGCGCTCCCCGAAGGTGGCGCCTCACCTGAAACACGGTGAAAACACGCAGGGAATGAGTCTCAGAACAAGACTCAGTAGGGATCATTCGAACCCTACCTCGAAAAACGAGAAACCACAACTCTAGCGGTAGGAAAGTACCTCGGAAAGGAAAGCCCTGTACTCTACAGAACTAGACTCTTGTTGGGTTTCGATCAGAATAGCAGCGGAAACAACGAAACCCTAAAGATGCATATCGTTGCTGGCGATCAAAATAGAATAGAATAAAACCGGATCGAATCCCGACGAAGGTAGAACGATTCTATACCTTTGCGGGATTGATTAAATCCCAAATGCCCGAAGACGATCGAGCGAAGGCACGTCGGGTCGTGAGCCGTCCAAGTGTCCGGCCTCTAGACGTATCCACACGAACGGTCGGAGGAGACGGGATTCCCCGTGCAATCTCCACTTGACGCCCGCTTCTCGTCGTCACCATCCACCGATCTTCACCGGGATGGAGAGGGGGGCGCAAATCCCAAGGGAGAGGGAGAGGGAGGAGGACGGCCAACAGAAAAACCCTAATTAGCTTGGGATTAGGGTTTCCAACAGGATGATTTATAGACTCCGGCGGTTTTTCACAAAAACCCAGACAACGTCTATAAATCCCGTCCTCTACCGTCTGATAAACCATTCTTATGTGTGTGACCCTCTAGGCCCATTAGTCCATTTGGTTTCTTAGCCCATTGAGTTAAGAACCATTCACAACTCAATTTCAATATAACCCGTTAACTCTTAACGAGGTTAATTGGCTTTCCGATCACGAATGGCACCAAGCAATACCTCGTGATCCCAAATGACTATGGGAGGGATGCAACCCAACAGGACCTTTCCGTCATCAGATTCCACACAGCTATAGACCCTCGTTCATACAATACTCCAATCAGAGTAAGGGCATGGTCAAACTGTCAAGCCCTAAACCACACTGATCTAACGGACCTTCGTACTTATCAGTATAGCTCACTAGAAAACCCCTTTTCTCAGTGAAGCCACATACCCTGGCCAGGGATTTCTAAGTACGTGTCCATAGAGTATTCTCTCTTCTAATACATGTGGAGAGTGAACGATCCCTTGTTGCCTACTTAAGTGTTTCCACATGAATCCCACTGAGTCCGAATAGTTAACTATGAAGAACCACAACACTTAGGTTCATAAGTCAACAATCAAACGCTCAGCGGAATTTATGCAAAACACTTTAGTGACTCAGGTCTAAGATCCAACTGTGTTACTGATACAATAGAACCTCCTGATTGACAGTCAACATGATTACCATTCAGGTGTTCTAGCACGGGTCAGTTCAGTGGACTCATTCAGTAATGAGCACCTGCATGTGTGCCTAGGTGTCTCCACACCAGTGGTTATGAGATCAACCACCCTCATCTCATAAGTAAACAACACGTGCACTGGTCTATCCGGATCTTCAAAGTCCCTCTTCGAAGATCCTACGACCAGGAACATTTAGAATATGAACATCTAGATGTCTGATCTCATTATCATGATCTCATCATGATCCAGACATCATAGCCCACATTCAGGGACTTCATCATATTATAAATATGCTCAGAATAACGTGCTAATAATATAATGAAGAAAATGCCATTTTTCATTGAATAAGATTGTACAATATATGTCCCATCACATCACATGTGATTGGCTTAAAGGGCATACATTACTATCAATCTCCCACTTGCACTTAAAGCCAATCACCCACATGCTTGATCCCCATCAGCCTTAGGTGACGCTCAAACACATTTAGAGATAAAGGCTTGGTAAGTGGATCTGCAATATTATCAGCTGAAGATACTCTATCTATGATCACATCTCCTCTAGCTATAATTTCTCTGATCAAGTGATAACGCCGCAGAATGTGCTTAGACTTCTGATGAGACCTCGGCTCTTTTGCTTGTGCAATTGCCCCATTGTTGTCACAAAACAAGGGGACTGGATCAGAGATACTTGGGACAACTCCCAACTGGCCGATGAACTTCTTCATCCAAACCGCCTCCTTTGAAGCTTCGGCAGCAGCAATGTACTCAGCTTCAGTAGTTGAATCAGCAGTGGTTTCTTGTTTGGAACTCTTCCAACTCACTGCTCCACCATTGAGAGTAAAGATAAACCCAGAGGTTGATTTGCTGTCATCTTTGTCCGACTGGAAACTAGAGTCAGTGTACCCTCTTAGTTTCAAGTCTTCACCTCCATAGACCAGAAATAAATCCTTAGTCCTTCTTAAGTACTTAAGGATGCATTTCACAGCTATCCAGTGTTGCTCACCTGGATCTGCCTGATACCTGCTCGTAACACTTAGAGCATAGGCTATATCAGGTCTGGTACATAACATCGCATACATGATAGATCCTATGGCAGAAGCATAGGGAACTCTACTCATGTATTCTCTCTCCTTTGGAGTTTTAGGGGACATCTCCTTGGAGAGATAGACTCCATGTCTAACTGGTATTAGACCTCTCTTGGAGTCCTCCATGCCAAACCTTTTGACAATGGTGTCAATGTACATAGATTGGGATAAGCCTAGCATCCTCATTGATCTATCTCTATAGATCCGGATCCCCAATATGTAGGATGCATTTCCCAAATCTTTCATAGAGAAATGTTTTGACAGCCAGGCTTTGACTGATGATAACATACCTACATCATTCCCAATGAGTAGTATGTCATCTACATACAGTACCAAGAACGTAATTGCACTCCCACTGATCTTCTTATATACACATGGCTCATCTTCGTTCTTAACGAAGTCACAAGATTTGATTGCCTCATCAAATCTTATGTTCCAACTGCGGGATGCTTGTTTGAGTCTATAAATGGATCTCAAAAGCCTGCATACTCTGTTTGGATATTCTTTGGATATGAATCCCTCAGGTTGTGTCATGTACACTTCTTCCTCAAGTCTTCCATTGAGGAATGCCGTTTTCACATCCATTTGCCAAATTTCATAATCATAGTATGCAGCAATGGCAAGTAATATCCTGATGGATTTCAGCATGGCTACAGGAGAGAAGGTTTCGTCATAGTCAACACCTTGTCTTTGACGATAACCTTTCGCTACAAGCCTTGCTTTAAAGGTATCAACCTTTCCATCTGCTCCAATCTTTCTTTTAAAGATCCATTTACATCCAATAGGTACAATACCTTCTGGTGGATCTACCAAGTTCCAAACTTGGTTGGAGTACATGGAATCCATTTCTGATATCATGGCCTCTTGCCAATTCCCAGAGTCAATGACACTCATTGCCTCCTCGTAGGTCTTAGGATCATCATCCTCATTATGTGATACCTTACCAGTAATATGTCCCACATATCTATCTGGCTGAATAGGTATCCGCCCAGACCTACGAACAGTTTGTGAACCTGATTGCTCTGGAACCTGAGAAGGCACACTGATGGGTTGTGGCTCTAGAACTTCTTCCAGTTCTACCATGCTCCCACTGTTTCCTTCAAGGATATACTCTTCCTCAAGGAACACAGCATGTTTAGCGACAAACACTCTTTGATCGCTAGGCTGGTAGAAGTAATATCCATAAGTTTCCTTAGGATATCCCACAAACCTACACTTCTCAGTTCTTGATTCCAGTTTATCTGAGTCATGTTTCTTAACATGGGCAGGGCAACCCCAAACCTTAACAGATTTAAGATTTGGTTTCTTTTCTTTCCATATCTCATATGGAGTGGAGTCAACTGACTTCGATGGTACTTTATTTAATAAGTGCGCAGCAGTCTCTAAGGCATAGCCCCAGAGAGATAAGGGTAAACCGGCAAAACACATCATGGATCGCACCATATCTAATAGAGTGCGATTCCTCCTTTCTGCTACACCATTCAACTGAGGTGTATAAGGAGGTGTCCATTGTGACAATATTCCATTGTCCTTCAAATATTGTGTGAACTCTGTACTCAAATATTCACCTCCCCGATCTGATCGAAGAGTTTTAATATTCTTTCCAGTTTGTTTCTCTACTTCATTTCTGAATTCAACGAATTTCTCAAAAGCTTCAGATTTGTACTTCATTAAGTACACATATCCGTACCTTGAGAAATCATCAGTGAATGTAATGAAGTATGAATATCCTCCTTTGGCATGTGTGGACATAGGTCCACACACATCAGAGTGTATGAGTTCTAATAACTCATTCGCTCTAACTCCATGTCCACTAAATGGAGATTTGGTCATTTTACCCATGAGACAAGATTCACAAGTTGTGTATGATTCATAATCAAATGGATCAATATATCCATTCTTACACAACTTCTTTAATCTTTCTTCATTAATATGACCAAGTTTGCAGTGCCAAAGGTAGGCTTGATTCACATTGCCCCTCTTTCTTTTAAGAGGTGCTTCCACACACATCACAGGAGATACCATATCTAAAACATATAAACCATTCATTAGGCTCCCACTGGCAAACAATTTACCATCTAATAATAAAGAGCATCCATTGTTTCCAAAGCTTACAACAAATCCAGATTTAATTAAGCACGAAATGGAAATAATGTTCTTTATTATGGAAGGAACATAATAACAGTCCACAAGCTCTAGTGTAGCTCCTGTAGGCATCTGGAGGTTCACCTTCCCGACTGCGAGTGCAGCAACTTTTGCTCCATTTCCCAATCGCAAGTCAACCTCTCCTTTGTTCAGTCGCCTACTGCTTGTCAGCACCTGCAAATCATTGCAGATATGAGATGCACATCCAGTATCTAATACCCATGACGTGGATCTAAAAGACAAGTTTAGGTCAACTATCATGAACATACCTGAAGCTTCTCCAAGCTTCTGTTTTGCCTTCTCTGCAAGATATAACTTGCAGTTCCTCTTCCAGTGGCCATCCTTATGGCAGTGGAAGCATTGGCCCTTATCTTTCTTAGCCTCTTCCTTCTTAGCTGCCTTCCCCTGCTTATCCTGTTTCTTCTTCTTATTTTTCTTAAAAACAGTCTGATTCTTTCTTTTCTTGTTGGTCTTACCAACAAGCAGCACAGAAGATTTTCCATTATTCATTGTCCCCTCAGCAGTCTTCAACATGTTAAGAAGCTCTGCAAGAGAGCATTCAATCTTATTCATGTTGAAGTTCACTATGAACTGGGAGAATGAATTTGGGAGGGACTGAAGAATTAGGTCAATGCATAAATCTTTATTCATCTCAAAGCCTAATTCTTTCAGCCTCTCAATCCACTCAATCATTTTGAGAACATGAGTCTGTACTGATGTTCCCTCAGACATCTTGGCCCCGAACAGATTCTTAGATATCTCATATCTTTCTGTTCTACTTTGAGCTCCAAAAAGCTCTTCTAGATGGAAAAGCATGGATCTAGCATCCATCTTTTCATGCTGCCTCTGCAACTCATTAGTCATAGAGGCCAGCATGTAACACTGGGCCAGAGTGGCATCATCTTTATGCTTTTCATAAAGAATCATTTCGGCCTCATCGGCGCCCTCAGCAGGAACAGGGGGAACAGGCTGCTCAAGGACATAAGCTATCTTTTCAGCAGTGAGAACAATTCTCAGATTCCTGAGCCAATCGACATAGTTAGGACCAGTCAGCCTGTTGGCATCCAGTATGCCTCTCAATGGATGATTCGCCATTTCGGTCTACAAGAGGAAATGAAACAAAATAAGAATAATATTGCAGACACTCATGATATTTAATTAAGATATGGACTTTATCCTAATTAATACTCCCACTAATTTTCGACGAATTTGCATAACCCCTTATATGCAAATACGGGACACTGCGATTGTGTCCTAGTGGGTACTAAGATCCCATTAACATTATGGAAGTAGTCTTGTGGCAGCACAACAAACTACCCCATACTTAATGGGTAGGCAACTCTTGCCAATTACAACTCCTTGTAATTCCCAGTAATTTAGCCTCCAAACACATTGAGATCTTGTGGTAGCACAACAAATCACATGTGTTGGTTAGGTCAACCCGTTGTTACGTTATGGGAATGGGTTTATGACATAACTCTTGTGGTAGCACAACAAAGTCATGCCAGCCCCCATCCCAAGGTGTGGTCTAAACCTTAGCCTAAAGTCTCCGTCCCCTTGCTGTGATAGTCTTGTGGTAGCACAACAAACCACCACAGTCTAAGAACGGCTCACTTTAGACTATAACAACGGAAGGCTACGTGAATCATTCTTAATGTTTCACGTTTATCAACCTAATTTTAATAATAGGGGATTTGTTAAATTTTGTCTCATCAATAAGTGTGCTACATATATAAGATAAGTTGGAGTATCATAAATATACCCTAAATTATCTATATATATATATAGAGTAGCACATCCACATATATCGCATATATGCCTACGCACTGATGGATGATCATGGACTTTCAACCTAGCAACATTACCAGAGCCAGTTGGTAATGTAAATCCTAATATGGTGAAGAAGATACAACATCGAGCAACAAAAGCTCCCAATGATGCGAAGAACCTCCAGGGTCCACCGGTGTAAATCTCCTCCACAGTCTTCATTTGATCCGCTTCTCATTATTACAAGCATATATGAAATTGGGCTCGCAGGCCCACAAATATACATCAGATAATAATAAGAAACCTTGACATAGTCAAGGGGAGTACAATACAAAAAAGGGAGATAGAATGTACATGCCCGGATTAAATGAGAGAGAGAGGGAGGCACGTAGGCCCCAAAAATTACACCATTCACCATAAAGGAAAAAACATCGCATGCAAGCTAAGTCCATGACCATCCATCCACACACATGACCATCACAGGCATCAAACAGGTAATTATCATATAATTACAGCGGGATATAATATAGATTTCAAAATAATATTAATTAGTTTTGAAATCGCGCATAATAATATGTTAACTAAACAATTTAGCCAAAACATGCTAACAAACAAGTCTAAACAACTTTAGACAACGGACTTCACCATTCACTGCATGGGCTCAATGCTAATTATCAGTTAATTAACCTCATAAGAATCACATTCTTATAGTAATTAACACTAATTAATTAAATAATGACAAATACTTAAAACCATTTTAAGTATTCCATTATTTACTTAATCATGGGCCAAATAATAAAAATAAGTTAATAGATTGCTAAAACAATTTTAGGATCCATTAAAATATTTTTCAGAATTTTTCGAAATTTTTTCTGAAATTTTATGCATTTTAAACGGTTTAAAATGAATAAAAAATCAAAAAAAAAATAATATGGGGGGTTCGGGCGCGGATCCGGGCGCGGATCCGGGCGCGGGCCGGTCCGGGCGCGGATCCGGCGCGGATCCGGGCGCGGCCCGGATCCGCCCGGGGAAGACCCGCGGGGGTCGTCTCCCCCGCCCGAACGCGGAAGGGGAAGGGGGGCCAGGGTAAAAACCCTAACCCCCGGTGCTCGCCGCAGGCGGGCCGACCGCCGCCGCCTGCCACCGCGGACGACCCCTGGGGTCCGCCCGGATGTCCGCCGGCCACCGCCCCCTTCGCCGTCGCCGGAGAAGAGGGCTGCGAAGAACACGCCGGCGCCCGAAGAGCTCGCCGCGAACTTCGCCGGAGCCGCTGCCAACGGCCGCCGCGCACCCCGGGACGCCATGGGATCCCATGGGGATCGACCAGCAACAATTGCCAGCCCCCATGGATCTCAAACATCGGAGATTCGAGGCCAAAAACGGTCCTAACCACCCTGTGCGAACCCCGGTCGCGGCCGGGCAGGCGAGCCCGATTCGCCCTCATCAAGGGGTCAAACAACGCAATATTATGTGCGTTTTGATCCTCTGAGCATCAGCAACAATGCCATGGGATCATTTGACTACAAAACCTTCGAATCGGGACCCAACCGAACACCCCAATATTGAGCCGAATGCATGAACGTGAAGAACATAAATAATATAAAAATCCGATTTTGATCGGGCCAGCAACCTGGCTCTGATACCACTGTTGGGTTTCGATCAGAATAGCAGCGGAAACAACGAAACCCTAAAGATGCATATCGTTGCTGGCGATCAAAATAGAATAGAATAAAACCGGATCGAATCCCGACGAAGGTAGAACGATTCTATACCTTTGCGGGATTGATTAAATCCCAAATGCCCGAAGACGATCGAGCGAAGGCACGTCGGGTCGTGAGCCGTCCAAGTGTCCGGCCTCTAGACGTATCCACACGAACGGTCGGAGGAGACGGGATTCCCCGTGCAATCTCCACTTGACGCCCGCTTCTCGTCGTCACCATCCACCGATCTTCACCGGGATGGAGAGGGGGGCGCAAATCCCAAGGGAGAGGGAGAGGGAGGAGGACGGCCAACAGAAAAACCCTAATTAGCTTGGGATTAGGGTTTCCAACAGGATGATTTATAGACTCCGGCGGTTTTTCACAAAAACCCAGACAACGTCTATAAATCCCGTCCTCTACCGTCTGATAAACCATTCTTATGTGTGTGACCCTCTAGGCCCATTAGTCCATTTGGTTTCTTAGCCCATTGAGTTAAGAACCATTCACAACTCAATTTCAATATAACCCGTTAACTCTTAACGAGGTTAATTGGCTTTCCGATCACGAATGGCACCAAGCAATACCTCGTGATCCCAAATGACTATGGGAGGGATGCAACCCAACAGGACCTTTCCGTCATCAGATTCCACACAGCTATAGACCCTCGTTCATACAATACTCCAATCAGAGTAAGGGCATGGTCAAACTGTCAAGCCCTAAACCACACTGATCTAACGGACCTTCGTACTTACCAGTATAGCTCACTAGAAAACCCCTTTTCTCAGTGAAGCCACATACCCTGGCCAGGGATTTCTAAGTACGTGTCCATAGAGTATTCTCTCTTCTAATACATGTGGAGAGTGAACGATCCCTTGTTGCCTACTTAAGTGTTTCCACATGAATCCCACTGAGTCCGAATAGTTAACTATGAAGAACCACAACACTTAGGTTCATAAGTCAACAATCAAACGCTCAGCGGAATTTATGCAAAACACTTTAGTGACTCAGGTCTAAGATCCAACTGTGTTACTGATACAATAGAACCTCCTGATTGACAGTCAACATGATTACCATTCAGGTGTTCTAGCACGGGTCAGTTCAGTGGACTCATTCAGTAATGAGCACCTGCATGTGTGCCTAGGTGTCTCCACACCAGTGGTTATGAGATCAACCACCCTCATCTCATAAGTAAACAACACGTGCACTGGTCTATCCGGATCTTCAAAGTCCCTCTTCGAAGATCCTACGACCAGGAACATTTAGAATATGAACATCTAGATGTCTGATCTCATTATCATGATCCAGACATCATAGCCCACATTCAGGGACTTCATCATATTATAAATATGCTCAGAATAACGTGCTAATAATATAATGAAGAAAATGCCATTTTTCATTGAATAAGATTGTACAATATATGTCCCATCACATCACATGTGATTGGCTTAAAGGGCATACATTACTATCAACTCTATGGCACGCAAACCGACACACGTGCCACGATACGAGAAGACCGAAACTCAACGGTCGAACCGTCAAAACCCGAAGGTCAGAAACACACGACTGACAGTCTGACACTCCGTACTCGACAGGAGTACCACCCACTAGAAGCACAGCCGGTAGCGTCCCCTGACGTCTTACACCGCACCGCAGGTGAACCGCCTGACGTGGTAGGTCCTACCCGAGGCGCGAACACCGTACAAGTAACCACAAACAAGTGACTAGCTGGGGTCACGCCCGTCGACGTGTGTCCAACCGCCCCCAACCACGTGTGCACACACAGACCACGCGTCCCAGGTCTGGCCCTCTGACCGGTTTTCCCCTCAGCCGGACTCTGGCTGCAAGACGTGGGGCCCAACGGTAACCGGTCCACAAACCGTCTCGAAAGGTCGGCCCGTACACCACTCCCTGGTGCGACTAGCATCCGCATACTAGTAGGCTACGACTAGTGGAGGGTCACTGAAGGAGTAGACTCTCAAATCAACGAAAAACGACGTCCGACTCCGACAACAGGTGGGAATCACCCCACGCACCAGCCCCGTCGCATGGTGACCACGGTCGGAAAAGAAACAGACGCACTGCCCACGGTCAAACGCCTAACCGAGGCAAACGGGACTTCCGGACACCAAAGACACGGTCACGGAACTCCACGGGGTGCCCGGGACGCACACACGGCCCAAGGGAAACACCCAACAACAGGCAAGATCGCGCTAGGGACACCTAGCGCGACACGAAAGAACGCGCTAGGGAACCCTAGCGCAACTGGGAAGGTCGCGCTAGGTCTCCCTAGCGCGACAGGGACCATCGCGCTAGGTCTTCCTAGCGCGATAAGGATGATCGCGCTATGACCCCATAGCGCGACAGGAACCGCCTCCTGTTCATCTTCTCCGATGAACGCGCTCAGTCGGGGCAGCGCGACCTCCAGAACGCGCTACTGGAGTATAGCGCGTTCTCAGTCCGCGGCCGAAAACGGTAAGAACGCCCAAAAATTCTAACCACGCCCCCATACCTCCATAGGAGAGGGGGAAATCAAAGGGGAAGACCCCTGGGGACCCCTAGCATGATTCTAGGCCATCAAAACATGAATCCATGCATTGAATCCATAGATCGGGCGAGCTCTCCCCAAATCATGGAAAAACCCAAAAACGCTCAAACGATCCCCTCTCGGCCTCCCCGCGGCCTATAAATCACGGAAAAGATCGGCATGAGGCTAAGGAACGTCACCCTACCTCGATGGAGCGAATGCTCCGCCGGATCGATCACGAATCATGAAGAATGCTCGAAGCTTCACGAACTCCCCACGCTTCCCACGCTCGCCGCACGCCCACGAGATCGCCTCACCGTCGCCCACGCGTCCGCGCCGTCGCCCCGCCGCCGTTCGTAGCCGGAGAGGGGTTCGCCACGTCCGAATGGGAGAGAGGGAGAGAGAGAGGGGCTCACGGTCGCGAGAGAGAGGGAGAGGAAGAAGAAAGAGAAAAGGGAAAAAGAAAAGAAAAAGGATTAGGATTTATAGGAAATCCGAATTTTCGGAAAAATACCAAAAAATAGAAAAATACATTTCTGGAATCCTCGGAATGCACCGATCGCAACGGTACCACTCGTGCCCGGGTGAACGGCCCAGTTAACCCGCAGCGAGCGTCCGAAGGAAAAGCCGAAACACACGCCGGGAATCGGAAAACACACGCGAAAAAGCCGCGGAACGCCTCCGGGCCTCCGAAACGACTCCGGATCGCGCCGATCTGAACACGAAAGATGTCCGAAACGAAATTTCGGACACAACAGAGCCGGACGCTCCGAAAACCAAATCCGGGACCCACGAAGAAGGATCCGAAAGGTCCGGGATATTACAGCCCTCCCCCCTTAAGGAATTTCGTCCTCGAAATTGAGAACAACCAACGGGGAAAGAAGAGGAAGACTCACTCAAACAGATACGGGAACTGCTGACGCATCTCGTCCTCACGTTCCCACGAAGCCTCACCACCAGAGTGTCGCTGCCACACGACCTTTACCAAGGGAATGACCTTGTTCCGCAGGCGCTGCTCTCGCCTATCCTCCACGCGGATCGGAAACTCTGGGAGAGAAAGATCTGGAGTCACCTCAGGCCAAACGGAAAACTCGAGCATATGAGAGTCATCGGGCATATACTTCCGCAACATCGAGACGTGGAACACGTCATGCACCGACGCCAACTCAGGAGGTAACTGCAACCGGTAAGCAACCTCACCGATGCGCTCCACAATCGCGAAAGGACCAATATAGCGGGGACTCAGCTTCCCACGCCGTCCAAAACGCATCACCCCCTTCATCGGAGAAACTCTCAAGAACACACGATCGCCCACGGCGAACTCAAGGGGCTGCCTCCTACGGTCAGCATAGCTCTTCTGCCGACTCTGGGCCGCCAACATGTTCTGACGAACCAGGTACACAACCTCCACACATTGCTGCACCAATTCCGGTCCTATCAAAACACGCTCACCCACCTCAAACCAATCAAGTGGAGTCCGACAAGGACGCCCATACAGAGCCTCATAGGGAGCCGTGCCGATGCTCGAATGATAGCTGTTGTTATAGGCAAACTCCACCAACGGTAGGTGATGAATTCAACTCCCCTGCCACTCCAGGCAGCAGGATCTCAGCATGTCCTCCAAAGTCTGAATGGTCCTCTCAGACTGACCATCTGACTGTGGATGATACGCCGAGCTAAATGCCAACTCCGTGCCAAGAGCTCGTTGAAAACTCCTCCAGAATCCAGAAGTGAAGCGCGGATCCCGATCCGACACGATCGAAATGGGAACCCCATGCAACGGCACGATCTGCTCCACATACAGACGAGCCAACCTGGACACGCTCCAGTTGACCTTGACTGGTAACAATCGAGTCACCTTCGTCAGCCGATCCACCAGCAACCAAATACTGTCCTGCCCACTCGGGGTCCTCGGCAACCCCACCACAAAATCCGTGGTCACATGGTCCCACTTCCAAGCAGGAACATCCAAGGGCTGGAGAGTACCTCCTGGTCGCTGATGCTCCGCCTTCACCTGCTGACAGATCAGGCACCTGGCCACAAACTCTGCGACATCTCTCTTCATGCCAGGCCACCAGAACTGCCTCCGCAAGTTCCGATACATCTTCGTCGCACCCGGGTGCACAGTGTACCTGCTCCCATGAGCCTCGCGTAACACCGCACGACGAACCTGCTCCTCCGCTGGGACGTACAGCCTGCCACGAAACCTCGCAGCACCGTCCTCGCCGAGCTCCACATCAGCCATCGCAAGAATCCGGGGCAACTCAGGGTCCGCATGCTGAGCCTCTGTCACCTGACGACGGATAGCAGGAGTGACAGTCAGACTCGCAAGCACTGCCAACCCTCGCTCCTGGGGAATCTTGAGCCTGAAAGATACCTCGGGCACTTGTTCCCAGAGCCTCCACTTCCTCAACATCAAGGTACTGACCGCAACCTTCCGACTCAAGGCATCGGCGACGACATTCATCCTGCCCGGCTGATAAGACAGGGTGAAGTCATAGTCCTTCATGAACTCCATCCAACGCCTCTGTCTGAGGTTCAGATCTCTCTGCGAGAACACATACCTCAAACTCTGATGGTCAGTGAACACCTCGAACTTCTCACCGTACAGATAATGCCTCCAGATCTTCAGCGCGAAGATCACTGCCGCCAACTCAAGGTCATGGGTAGGGTAGTTCTCCTCATGGGGCTTTAGCTGCCGAGATGCATAAGCCACCACTCTACCATGCTGCATCAGAACAGCACCCAATCCAACGCCGGAAGCATCTGTACACACCACAAAACCTCCCGATCCAGAAGGCAAAACCAACACCGGAGCCGAGGTGAGCAATCTCTTCAGTTCCCTGAAGCTCTGCTCACACTCCTCGGACCAAACGAAAGGCACATCCTTCCGCGTGAGCCTAGTCATCGGGGTCGCAATGCGAGAAAAATCCTGGATAAACCGACGATAATACCCCGCAAGCCCCAAGAAACTCCGGATCTCCGTCACCGACCTCGGCCTCGGCCATTGCATCACAGCCTCGACCTTGGCGGGATCCACGGAAATGCCATCACCAGAAATCACGTGCCCCAGAAAGTGCACCTCGCTGAGCCAAAACTCGCACTTGCTGAGCTTCGCATACAACTGGTGATCTCGCAACGTCTGCAGCACCACACCCAAATGGTACGCATGCTCCTCAGCAGACCGCGAATAAACAAGGATGTCATCCACGAAGATGACCACGAACTGGTCCAAATACGGATGAAACACCCTCTGCATCAAGTCCATGAAGGCTGCTGGGGCATTGGTGAGCCCAAACGGCATCACCAAGAACTCATAATGCCCGTACCTCGTACTGAACGCAGTCTTCTCCACATCGGACTCGCGAATTCTCAGCTGATAGTAACCGGACCGCAAATCAATCCGCGAGAACACTCGCGCAGACTGAAGTTGGTCGAACAAATCATCAATCCGCGGCAACGGATACTTGTTCTTAATGGTCACTTCATTCAGCTGCCGATAGTCAATGCATAGCCGCAGACTACCGTCCTTCTTCTTCACAAACAACACGGGCGCACCCCAAGGGGAAAAGCTCGGACGAATATACCCCTTGGCCAACAGTTCCTGCAACTGCGCCCTCAACTCCCTCAACTCAGCGGGGGCCATACGGTAGGGAGCCTTCGCCAAAGGTCCCGTACCAGGTACAACCTCGATCACGAAATCGATCTCCCGCTGGGGAGGTAATCCAGGCAACTCCTCAGGAAAAACATCGGGAAACTCGCACACCACCGCAATGTCCTCGACATTCGGCTCCATCCGGTCAGACACAACCACGGACGCGAGAAAACCCTGACAACCTGAATCAAGCAATCGACGGGCTCGAATAGCAGAGATAAGAAATCGAGAAGAGGCGGAACGGATACCTTGGAAATAGAAGGTCCTCTTGCTCGGATGCTGGAAGTAGACCCTCTTCATCCCACAATCCACCACCGCTCCATGAGTCTCGAGCCAATCCATGCCTAGAATCACGTCGTAATCCCGAAGCTGCAACGCATACAACCTGCCTGGCATACTCCGCCCATCGATCCACACCGGAACCTGGTCGAAGCAATACGGAGTGATCATAAAATCACCCGAAGGCAACTCCACTGCCAAATCACAGGACAACTGGGTCACCGGCTCCTCGACGCTCGACGCGAAATCCTCCGAAATAAACGAATGAGACGCGCCAGAATCAAATAAAACCCGAGCCGCACAACCCAAAATCTGAACGGTACCTTCCACGAGCTGCGACGCCACTGCCTCTGCCCTGGTCAAGTGCGTGATCTGGCCACGAGCCCTCTGCCTGCCTCCCACGCTAGCTGACCTGGGTAGCGGCGGATACTGTCCCTGCTGCTGCTGCTGCTGGGGAACCTGCTGCTGCGGCGGCCTCTGAGGACAGTCACGCGCCATGTGCCCTGGCTGGTCACACCGAAAACAGATGATCGGCGCCGTGCACTGCCTGCCTGGGTGGGTCCCACCACACCGTGGACAAGATCCTCGCGATCCACCCACTGATCCCTGACGCTGCAAAGGAATCGGCTGCTGTACACTGCCCGATGAAGCCTGCCCCTGATCTCTGGACTTCTTCTTGCCGAACCCCTTCTTGAAGAACTTCTTGACCTTCGAGCCGAAGGACGCAGATCCTGTCACCGAAGCTGCATGTGCCGGCACTCCTGAACCACTCATCGCATGCTGGAAGGAACCCTGCTGCTGGGTAGCCGACTGCTGGCTGCGACCTGACAAAGACTGCCCCTGGCTGATCGGTCCTCGAGTCCTCTGCATATCCATCTCCAGGGAAATCGCAACACGAGACGCTGTCTCTAGATCAGTGGCCCCATTCGCGATCAAATGGTGCCTCAGCTCCAGCCTCAAGCCCTGCACAAACTGCGTCGTCCTCACCCTCTCATGCTCCATGATATGAGGTGCATACCGACCCAGCTCGACAAATCGGGCCCTATACTGCAACACGGACATGTCACCCTGCACCAGCTCCAGAAACTCCCGCATCCGCTGCGTAGCAACAACATCTGGACAGTACGTACGCTCGAAAGCACTGACAAAGTCATCCCACTCGACCTGCTCAAGTGGACGAAGCTGAAAGGACGTCTTCCACTCGGAAGACCACCACCTCCGAGCCGTACCCTGCAACTGGTTGTAGGCCAACACCACTCTGTCCTCGGCAGTACTCTTCGCAGAACTGAACACCCGCTCCATCTCATCGAGCCAATCACGAGCCGCATCAGGGTCTGCCTGGCCGCTAAAGTAAGGTGGATGGAACTGCATGAAGTCCCTCACTGCTCGGCCTGGCCCACCCCTGACAAACGAGCCCTCAACAGCCTCTCCGCCAAACTGCTGAGACATGAGATGGTACATGCCACGGAAGAAATCCTCGGCCCCCGGAGCCCTCGCAGCATCCGCGGCCTCGGTAGCTCCCGGAACTCTGCTATGCTCCTCCTGGTCCCTCTGGACCCCTGCTGGATCTCCTGACCTCCAGCCGACTGCCCCTGCTGAGAGCGAGAACTCTCCTCGGCGCCATACTCGCTCCTGAAGCACAAGACAGCAAAACACGGAAACGGCAATGTCAAAATAAACACACGGTGCCCAATGCCAGCGTCATCTGTACATCATCGCTGTGGACTAGTGGACCACTACAATTACCTATGATTCTCATGTAATTCCACAACCGCGCTCTGATACCAGCTGTGACGACCCGAGAATCCGATTACCGGGAAGGCCCGATAACCCGAGACTCGTACCGCCACCCACGAGCCCGAAGGCTCGGAAGGGTTAAAAGGATGGTGTGGAAACTACATAAGCATCACAGATAATTGCAGAAATTAAACAGTTATAATATTAAGCAGGAAATAAATTAACATTTTACATGGTCCACAATAAAATAACAACAACAGCAACAGTAGTCCACGACTAGTACAGTGACAAGAAAGAAAAGTACAGCTACACGGGGCATCCCCCGGCTCTGACCTCTGGCACTACCTCTGGGCACCCGCACCACGCTGCGCTCCTGACGCGCTCCCCGAAGGTGGCGCCTTACCTGAAACACGGTGAAAACACGCAGGGAATGAGTCTCGGAACAAGACTCAGTAGGGATCATTCGAACCCTACCTCGAAAAATGAGAAACCACTACTCTAGCGGTAGGAAAGTACCTCGGAAAGGAAAGCCCTGTACTCTACAGAACTAGACTCTATGGCACGCAAATCGACACACGTGCCACGATACGAGAAGACCGAAACTCAACGGTCGAACCGTCAAAACCCGAAGGTCAGAAACACACGACTGACAGTCTGACACTCCGTACTCGACAGGAGTACCACCCACTAGAAGCACAGTCGGTAGCGTCCCCTGACGTCTTACACCGCACCGCAGGTGAACCGCCTGACGTGGTAGGTCCTACCCGAGGCGCGAACACCGTACAAGTAACCACAAACAAGTGACTAGCTGGGGTCACGCCCGTCGACGTGGGTCCAACCGCCCCCAACCACGTGTGCACACACAGACCACGCGTCCCAGGTCTGGCCCTCTGACAAGTTTTCCCCTCAGCCGGACTCTGGCTGCAAGACGTGGGGCCCAACGGTAACCGGTCCACAAACCGTCTCGAAAGGTCGGCCCGTACACCACTCCCTGGTGCGACTAGCATCCGCGTACTAGTAGGCTACGACTAGTGGAGGGTCACTGAAGGAGTAGACTCTCAAATCAACGAAAAACGACGTCCGACTCCGACAACAGGTGGGAATCACCCCACGCACCAGCCCCGTCGCACGGTGACCACGGTCGGAAAAGAAACAGACGCACTGCCCACGGTCAAACGCCTAACCGAGGCAAACGGGACTTCCGGACACCAAAGACACGGTCACGGAACTCCACGGGGTGCCCGGGACGCACACACGGCCCAAGGGAAACACCCAACAACAGGCAAGATCGCGCTAGGGACACCTAGCGCGACACGGAAGAACGCGCTAGGGAACCCTAGCGCAACAGGGAAGGTCGCGCTAGGTCTCCCTAGCGCGACAGGGACCATCGCGCTAGGTCTTCCTAGCGCGACAAGGATGATCGCGCTATGACCCCATAGCGCGACAGGAACTGCCTCCTGTTCATCTTCTCCGATGAACGCGCTCAGTCGGGGCAGCGCGACCTCCAGAACGCGCTACTGGAGTATAGCGCGTTCTCAGTCCGCGGCCGAAAACGGTAAGAACGCCCAAAAATTCTAACCACGCCCCCATGCCTCCATAGGAGAGGGGGAAATCAAAGGGGAAGACCCCTGGGGACCCCTAGCATGATTCTAGGCCATCAAAACACGAATCCATGCATTGAATCCATAGATCGGGCGAGCTCTCCCCAAATCATGGAAAAACCCAAAAACGCTCAAACGATCCCCTCTCGGCCTCCCCGCGGCCTATAAATCACGGAAAAGATCGGCATGAGGCTAAGGAACGTCACCCTACCTCGATGGAGCGAATGCTCCGCCGGATCGATCACGAATCACGAAGAATGCTCGAAGCTTCACGAACTCCCCACGCTTCCCACGCTCGCCCACGCGTCCGCGCCGTCGCCCCGCCGCCGTCCGTAGCCGGAGAGGGGTTCGCCACTTCCGAATGGGAGAGAGGGAGAGAGAGAGGGGCTCACGGTCGCGAGAGAGAGGGAGAGGAAGAAGAAAGAGAAAAGGGAAAAAGAAAAGAAAAAGGATTAGGATTTATACGAAATCCGAATTTTCGGAAAAATACCGAAAAATAGAAAAATACATTTCTGGAATCCTCGGAACGCACCGATCGCAACAGTACCACTCGAACCCGGGTGAACGGCCCAGTTAACCCGCAGCGAGCGTCCGAAGGAAAAGCCGAAACACACGCCGGGAATCGGAAAACACACGCGGAAAAGCCGCGGAACGCCTCCGGGCCTCCGAAACGACTCCGGATCGCGCCGATCCGAACATGAAAGATGTCCGAAACGAAATTTTGGACACAACAGAGCCGGACACTCCGAAAACCAGATCCGGGACCCACGAAGAAGGATCCGAAAGGTCCGGGATATTACAATATTCGTCCGAGCTTTTTCCCTTGGGGTGCGCCCGTGTTGTTTGTGAAGAAGAAGGACGGTAGTCTGCGGCTATGCATTGACTACCGGCAGCTGAATGAAGTGACCATTAAGAACAAGTATCCGTTGCCGCGGATTGATGATTTGTTCGACCAACTTCAGTCTGCGCGAGTGTTCTCGCGGATTGATTTGCGATCCGGTTACTATCAGCTGAGAATTCGCGAGTCCGATGTGGAGAAGACTGCGTTCAGTACGAGGTACGGGCATTATGAGTTCTTGGTGATGCCGTTTGGGCTCACCAATGCCCCAGCAGCCTTCATGGACTTGATGCAGAGGGTGTTTCATCCGTATTTGGACCAGTTCGTGGTCATCTTCGTGGATGACATCCTTGTTTATTCGCGGTCTGCTGAGGAGCATGCGTACCATTTGGGTGTGGTGCTGCAGACGTTGCGAGATCACCAGTTGTATGCGAAGCTCAGCAAGTGCGAGTTTTGGCTCAGCGAGGTGCACTTTCTGGGGCACGTGATTTCTGGTGATGGCATTTCCGTGGATCCCGCCAAGGTCGAGGCTGTGATGCAATGGCCGAGGCCGAGGTCGGTGACGGAGATCCGGAGTTTCTTGGGGCTTGCGGGGTATTATCGTCGGTTTATCCAGGATTTTTCTCGCATTGCGACCCCGATGACTAGGCTCACGCGGAAGGATGTGCCTTTCGTTTGGTCCGAGGAGTGTGAGCAGAGCTTCAGTGAACTGAAGAGATTGCTCACCTCGGCTCCGGTGTTGGTTTTGCCTTCTGGATCGGGAGGTTTTGTGGTGTGTACGGATGCTTCCGGGGTTGGATTGGGTGCTGTTCTGATGCAGCATGGTAGAGTGGTGGCTTATGCATCTCGGCAGCTAAAGCCCCATGAGGAGAACTACCCTACCCATGACCTTGAGTTGGCAGCAGTGATCTTCGCGCTGAAGATCTGGAGGCATTATCTGTACGGTGAGAAGTTCGAGGTGTTCACTGACCATCAGAGTTTGAGGTATGTGTTCTCGCAGAGAGATCTGAACCTCAGACAGAGGCGTTGGATGGAGTTCATGAAGGACTATGACTTCACCCTGTCTTATCAGCCGGGCAGGATGAATGTCGTCGCCGATGCCTTGAGTAGGAAGGTTGCGGTCAGTACCTTGATGCTGAGGAAGTGGAGGCTCTGGGAACAAGTGCCCGAGGTATCTTTCAGGCTCAAGATTCCCCAGGAGCCAGGGTTGGCAGTGCTTGCGAGTCTGACTGTCACTCCTGCTATCCGTCGTCAGGTAACAGAGGCTCAGCATGCGGACCCTGAGCTGCCCCGGATTCTGGCTATGGCTGACGTAGCGCTTAGCGAGGACGGTGCTGCGAGGTTTCGTGGCAGGCTGTACGTCCCGGCCGAGGAGCAGGTTCGTCGTGCGGTGTTACGCGAGGCTCATGGGAGCAGGTACACTGTGCACCCGGGTGCGACGAAGATGTATCGGAACTTGCGGAGGCAGTTCTGGTGGCCTGGCATGAAGAGAGATGTTGCCGAATTTGTGGCCAGGTGCCTGATCTGTCAGCAGGTGAAGGCGGAGCATCAGCGACCAGGAGGTACTCTCCAGCCTTTGGATGTTCCTGCTTGGAAGTGGGACCATGTGACCACGGATTTTGTGGTGGGGTTGCCAAGAACCCCGAGTGGGCAGGACAGTATTTGGTTGCTGGTGGATCGGCTGACGAAGGTGACTCGATTGTTACCGGTCAAGGTCAGCTGGAGCGTGTCCAGGTTGGCTCGTCTGTATGTGGAGCGGATCGTGCCGTTGCATGGGGTTCCCATTTCGATCGTGTCGGATCGGGATCCGCGCTTCACTTCTGGATTCTGGAGGAGTTTCCAACGAGCTCTTGGCACGGAGTTGGCATTTAGCTCGGCGTATCATCCACAGTCAGATGGTCAGTCTGAGAGGACCATTCAGACTTTGGAGGACATGCTGAGATCCTGCTGCCTGGAGTGGCAGGGGAGTTGGATTCATCACCTACCGTTGGTGGAGTTTGCCTATAACAACAGCTATCATTCGAGCATCGGCATGGCTCCATACGAGGCATTGTATGGGCGTCCTTGTCGGACTCCACTTGATTGGTTTGAGGTGGGTGAGCGTGTTTTGACGGGACCGGAATTGGTGCGGCAATGTGTGGAGGTTGTGCACCTGGTTCGTCAGAACATGTTGGCGGCCCAGAGTCGGCAGAAGAGCTATGCTGACCGTAGGAGGCAGCCCCTTGAGTTCGCCGTGGGCGATCGTGTGTTCTTGAGAGTTTCTCTGATGAAGGGGGTGATGCGTTTTGGACGGCGTGGGAAGCTGAGTCCCCGCTATATTGGTCCTTTCGCGATTGTGGAGCGCATCGGTGAGGTTGCTTACCGGTTGCAGTTACCTCCTGAGTTGGCGTCGGTGCATGACGTGTTCCACGTCTCGATGTTGCGGAAGTATATGCCCGATGACTCTCATGTGCTCGAGTTTTCTGTTTGGCCTGAGGTGACTCCAGATCTTTCTCTCCCAGAGTTTCCGATCCGCGTGGAGGATAGGCGAGAGCAGCGCCTGCGGAACAAGGTCATTCCCTTGGTAAAGGTCGTGTGGCAGCGACACTCTGGTGGTGAGGCTTCGTGGGAACGTGAGGACGAGATGCGTCAGCAGTTCCCGTATCTCTTTGAGTGAGTCTTCCTCTTCTTTCCCCGTTGGTTGTTCTCAATTTCGAGGACGAAATTCCTTAAGGGGGGAGGGCTGTAATATCCCGGACCTTTCGGATCCTTCTTCGTGGGTCCCGGATTTGGTTTTCGGAGCGTCCAGCTCTGTTGTGTCCGAAATTTCGTTTCGGACATCTTTCGTGTTCGGATCGGCGCGATCCGGAGTCGTTTCGGAGGCCCGGAGGCGTTCCGCGACTTTTCCGCGTGTGTTTTCCGATTCCCGGCGTGTGTTTCGGCTTTTCCTTCGGACGCTCGCTGCTGGTTAACTGGGCCGTTCACCCGGGCACGAGTGGTACCGTTGCGATCGGTGCGTTCCGAGGATTCCAGAAATGTATTTTTCTATTTTTCGGTATTTTTCTGAAAATTCGGATTTTCTATAAAGCCCTAATTCCTTTTTCTTTTTCTTTCCCTTTTCTCTTTCTTCTTCCTCCTCCTCTCTCTCGCGACCGTGAGCCCCCTCTCTCTCCCTCTCTCCCATTCGGACGCGGCGAACCCCTCTCCGGCTACGGACGGCGGCGGGGCGACGGCGCGGACGCGTGGGCGACGGTGAGGCGATCTCGTGGGCGTGCGGCGAGCGTGGGAAGCGTGGGGAGTTCGTGAAGCTTCGAGCATTCTTCGTGATTCGTGATCGATCCGGCGGAGCATTCGCTCCATCGAGGTAGGGTGACGTTCCTTAGCCTCATGCCGATCTTTTCCGTGATTTATAGGCCGCGGGGAGGCCGAGAGGGGATCGTTTGAGCGTTTTTGGGTTTTTCCATGATTTGGGGAGAGCTCGCCCGATCTAGGGATTCAATGCACGGATTCGTGTTTTGATGGCCTAGAATCATGCTAGGGGTCCCCAGGGGTCTTCCCCTTTGATTTCCCTCTCTCCTATGGAGGTATGGGGGCGTGGTTAGAATTTTTGGGCGTTCTTACCGTTTTCGGCCGCGGACTGAGAACGCGCTATACTCCAGTAGCGCGTTCTGGAGGTCGCGCTGCCCCGACTGAGCGCGTTCATCGGAGAAGATGAACAGGAGGCGGTTCCTGTCGCGCTATGGGGTCATAGCGCGATCATCCTTGTCGCGCTAGGAAGACCTAGCGCGATGGTCCCTGTCGCGCTAGGAAGACCTAGCGCGACCTTCCCTGTTGCACTAGGGTTCCCTAGCGCGTTCTTCCGTGTCACGCTAGGTGTCCCTAGCGCGATCTTGCCTGTTGTTGGGTGTTTCCCTTGGGCCGTGTGTGCGTCCCGGGCACCCCGTGGAGTTCCGTGACCGTGTCTTTGGTGTCCGGAAGTCCCGTTTGCCTCGGTTAGGCGTTTGACCGTGGGCAATGCGTCTGTTTCTTTTCCGACCGTGGTCACCGTGCGACGGGGCTGGTGCGTGGGGTGATTCCCACACGTTGTCGGATTCGGACGTCATTTTTCGTTGATTTGAGAGTCTACTCCTTCAGTGACCCTCCACTAGTCGTAGCCTACTAGTACGCGGATGCTAGTCGCACCAGGGAGTGGTGTACGGGCCGACCTTTCGAGACGGTTTGTGGACCGGTTACCGTTGGGCCCCACGTCTTGCAGCCAGAGTCCGGCTGAGGGGAAAACTTGTCAGAGGGCCAGACCTGGGACGCGTGGTCTGTGTGTGCACACGTGGTTGGGGGCGGTTGGACCCACGTCGACGGGCGTGACCCCAGCTAGTCACTTGTTTGTGGTTACTTGTACGATGTTCGCGCCTCGGGTAGGACCTACCACGTCAGGCGGTTCACCTGCGGTGCGGTGTAAGACGTCAGGGGACGCTACCGGCTGTGCTTCTAGTGGGTGGTACTCCTGTCGAGTACGGAGTGTCAGACTGTCAGTCGTGTGTTTCTGACCTTCGGGTTTTGACGGTTCGACCGTTGAGTTTCGGTCTTCTCGTATCGTGGCACGTGTGTCGGTTTGCGTGCCATAGAGTCTAGTTCTGTAGAGTACAGGGCTTTCCTTTCCGAGGTACTTTCCTACCTCTAGAGTAGTGGTTTCTCGTTTTTCGAGGTAGGGTTCGAGTGATCCCTACTGAGTTTTGTTCTGAGACTCATTCCCTGCGTGTTTTCACCGTGTTTCAGGTGAGGCGCCACCTTCGGGGAGCGCGACAGGAGCGCAGCGTGGTGCGGGTGCCCAGAGGTAGTGCTAGAGGTCAGAGCCGGGGGATGCCCCGTGTAGCTGTACTTTTCTTTCTTGTCACTGTACTAGTCGTGGACTACTGTTGCTGTTGTTGTTATTTTATTGTGGACCATGTAAAATGTTAATTTATTTCCTGCTTAATATCATAACTGTTTAATTTCTGCAATTATCTGTGATGCTTATGTAGTTTCCACACCATCCTTTTAACCCTTCCGAGCCTTCGGGCTCGTGGGTGGCGGTACGAGTCTCGGGTTATCGGGCCTTCCCGGTAATCGGATTCTCGGGTCGTCACATCGACCATACTGACCTGGTGATACAGAAGGACCTTACTTATGAGCAGAAGCCAATGAAGATCCTCGACCGAGAAGTTCGAGTTCTAAGGAATAAGATGATCTCTATGGTGAAAATCCAATGGAATCAATGCTTAGAACAAGAAGCTACATGGGAAACCAAGGAGTCTATGAGAAGGAGATTTCCAGAATTATTCTAGTCTGTAAGTATTTCTCACCCTCCTTGTCTCCGTATATGCAATTAAATTTGGGGACCAAATTCTTTTAAGTTGGGGAGGTGTAGCACCCCTTATAAAAAAATAAAATAATAATAATAATATTAATATATGGACTTTTTCCCCGAGAAAAAAAAATAATAATAATGCCGAGAGGAAATAATGCCCATGCATGTGGGCGCTATTCATCTAAAACAAAGATACACGGGCGCCATTTCCTTCAAGGCCACCAACCACCCCACTATAAACCTATAGATATACTAAAATATATCTCCCTCAGACTCCACAGCTGACAAGCCAACCTCCGTGTGCTGGCAATATGTCCTTACCCAACAAATGATTGAGCACTATGACCTCTTTTGACCTGGCAGTGGATCCCAAGATGATAACCCTTGTTGTGGCAACATGTCCTTACCTGACAACTGATTGAGCACTATGACCCCTTTTACCCGACAATGGATTCAATGGATTGAAGCACTAATTGCTTCTTTTTCCCTGGCAATGGACCCTTATATTTTTTCATTTCCTATAACTATCCCATACCCTTTAGAATAGGGTCTTTACAGGAACGTACCTGAAGGGAGATCTTCTTCCTACATGCTTCTTCCTGCTGTTAGATCGTTGCAGAGAAGACTAGTTTTCTTATTATCCCTTCTACGTGTTTACGTCAAAAAGGTAGGTGTTCTCAAGATCTGTCCTAATTAGTAGTTAAATAGGGTGACATATATGAATAGGGTTAGTTACGTATCACCTGGAGTCCATGCGTTCATCCATTTTAATTCCTGTAAATTATCCCATGATTAAAAAATTTATATCTACGAAATAAAAAATATATTGCATGAGCATGATCTTGCAATCCTGCTATTTGTCCATGTCTAACCATATCTTTACTTCCTAAATTTCAGTGATGTTTCTAAAAATCATGAATAGTGACGTATTCTATAAAAATCATGATCTCCCGTAGAATATTAAACTTGTATACATGAGCTTAAAATTATATAGTTGTTAAGTATGATCTTGTTAAGCCATTCATGATCTTGTCAACCATTCCTGTTTATGTTCCCAGATTTAAAAAAAAATCAATCATGTGTTTAAAAAACAATATCTATAACCTTAAACCATGATGTTTTGTACGAAGCATAATTTTGAAATCCTCATATTTTTCTCTATCTAAATAACATGATTTATTAAACCTTGGAATTATTAAGGCTTCATTTTATATTGAGTTCCTGTAGAAGAATTAAGAGGCATTTAATCAGTCACTTGACCTGCATAGTGAAAATCAATATGCATTGATGCATAAATATGAGATTGAAGTTCATATCATAATAGATATAATGTGCTGAAGATTCTATAATTAAGAATATGAAATCATCATTAACTCTGATCTAACATCGACCCTATATGCAGACCAACACAAGGTAGCATAGACTTTGATATGCATGATACACTACTAACATAAACCCTATATTCAGACCAACACAAGATAACATAGACCTTGATATGCATGATATACTACTAACATAGACCCTATATGCAGACCAATACAAGGTAACATAGACCTTGATATGCATGATACACTACTAACATTGACCCTATATGCAGACCAACACAAGGTAACATAGACCTTGATATGCATGATACACTATTAACATAGACCCTATATGCAGACTAACTCAAGGTAGCATAGACTAGCATCGACCCTATACACAGACTAACTCAAGGTAGCACAAACTAACACAGACCTAATGTAAGGTAACACAGACCTTGATATACATGAAAACATTGACTAACACAGACCTAATGCAAGGTAACACAGACAAACACAGACCCAATGCAAGGTAACACAGACCTCGATATACATGAAAATATTGACTAACACAGACCTAATGCAAGGTAACACAGACTAACACAGACCTAATGCAAGGTAACACAGACCTTGATATACATGAAAACATTGACTAACATAGACCTAATACAAGGTAACACAGACAAACACAGACCTAATGCAAGGTAACACAAACCTTGATATACATGAAAACATTGACTAACACAGACCTAATGCAAGGTAACACAAACCTTGATATACATGAAAACATTGACTAACACAGACCTAATGCAAGGTAACACAGACTAACACAGACCTAATGCAAGGTAACACAGACCTTGATATACATGAAAACATTGACTAACACAGACCTAATGCAAGGTAACACAGACTAACACGGACCTAATGCAAGGTAACACAGACCTTGATATACATGAAAACATTGACTAACACAAACCTAATGCAAGGTAATACATACTAACACAGACATAATGTAAGGTAATACAGACCTTGATATACATGAAAATATTGACTAACACAGACCTAATGCAAGGTAACACAGACTAACTCAGACCTAATGCAAGTTAACACAGACCTGGATATACATGAAAACATTGACTAACACAGACCTAATACAAGATAACACAGACTAACACAGATCTAATGTAAGGTAACACAGACCTTGATATACATGATACCATACTAGCATCGACCTTACCTTATATGCATGCAAGTCAAACTAGCATCGACCTCAACATGCATGCACAGTAACTGTGACGACCCGAGAATCCGATTACCGGGAAGGCCCGATAACCCGAGACTCGTACCGCCACCCACGAGCCCGAAGGCTCGGAAGGGTTAAAAGGATGGTGTGGAAACTACATAAGCATCACAGATAATTGCAGAAATTAAACAGTTATAATATTAAGCAGGAAATAAATTAACATTTTACATGGTCCACAATAAAATAACAACAACAGCAACAGTAGTCCACGACTAGTACAGTGACAAGAAAGAAAAGTACAGCTACACGGGGCATCCCCCGGCTCTGACCTCCGGCACTACCTCTAGGCACCCGCACCACGCTGCGCTCCTGACGCGCTCCCCGAAGGTGGCGCCTCACCTGAAACACGGTGAAAACACGTAGGGAATGAGTCTCGAAACAAGACTCAGTAGGGATCATTCGAACCCTACCTCGAAAAACGAGAAACCACTACTCTAGCGGTAGGAAAGTACCTCGGAAAGGAAAGCCCTGTACTCTACAGAACTAGACCCTACGGCACGCAAACCGACACACGTGCCACGGTACGAGAAGACCGAAACCAACGGTCGAACCGTAAAACCCGAAGGTCGGAAACACACGACTGACAGTCTGACACTCCGTACTCGACAGGAGTACCACCCACTAGAAGCACAGCCGGTAGCGTCCCCTGACGTCTTACACCGCACCCAGGTGAACCGCCTGACGTGGTAGGTCCTACCCGAGGCGCGAACACCGTACAAGTAACCACAAACAAGTGACTAGCTGGGGTCACGCCCGTCGACGTGGGTCCAACCGCCCCCAACCACGTGTGCACACACAGACCACGCGTCCCAGGTCTGGCCCTCTGACCGGTTTTCCCCTCAGCCGGACTCTGGCTGCAAGACGTGGGGCCCAACGGTAACCGGTCCACAAACCGTCTCGAAAGGTCGGCCCGTACACCACTCCCTGGTGCGACTAGCATCCGCGTACTAGTAGGCTACGACTAGTGGAGGGTCACTGAAGGAGTAGACTCTCAAATCAACGAAAAACGACGTCCGAATCCGACAACGTGTGGGAATCACCCCACGCACCAGCCCCGTCGCACGGTGACCACGGTCGGAAAAGAAACAGACGCATTGCCCACGGTCAAACGCCTAACCGAGGCAAACGGGACTTCCGGACACCAAAGACACGGTCACGGAACTCCACGGGGTGCCCGGGACGCACACACGGCCCAAGGGAAACACCCAACAACAGGCAAGATCGCGCTAGGGACACCTAGCGCGACACGGAAGAACGCGCTAGGGAACCCTAGCGCAACAGGGAAGGTCGCGCTGGGTCTCCCAAGCGCGACAGGAACCATCGCGCTAGGGAACCCTAGCGCGACAGCGACCATCGCGCTAGGTCTTCCTAGCGCGACAAGGATGATCGCGCTATGACCCCATAGCGCGACAGGAACCGCCTCCTGTTCATCTTCTCCGATGAACGCGCTCGGTCGGGGCAGCGCGACCTCCAGAACGCGCTACTGGAGTATAGCGCGTTCTCAGTCCGCGGCCGAAAACGGTAAGAACGCCCAAAAATTCTAACCACGCCCCCATACCTCCATAGGAGAGGGGGAAATCAAAGGGGAAGACCCCTGGGGACCCCTAGCATGATTCTAGGCCATCAAAACACGAATCCATGCATTGAATCCCTAGATCGGGCGAGCTCTCCCCAAATCATGTAAAAACCCAAAAACGCTCATACGATCCCCTCTCGGCCTCCCCGCGGCCTATAAATCACGGAAAAGAACGGCATGAGGCTAAGGAACGTCACCCTACCTCGATGGAGCGAATGCTCCGCCGGATCGATCACGAATCACGAAGAATGCTCGAAGCTTCACGAACTCCCCACGCTTCCCACGCTCGCCGCACGCCCACGAGATCGCCTCACCGTCGCCCACGCGTCCGCGCCGTCGCCCCGCCGCCGTCCGTAGCCGGAGAGGGGTTCGCCACGTCCGAATGGGAGAGAGGGAGAGAGAGAGGGGCTCACGGTCGCGAGAGAGAGGGAGAGGAAGAAGAAAGAGAAAAGGGAAAAAGAAAAGAAAAAGGATTAGGATTTATAGGAAATCTGAATTTTCGGAAAAATACCGAAAAATAGAAAAATACATTTCTGGAATCCTCGGAACGCACCGATCGCAACGGTACCACTCGTGCCCGGGTGAACGGCCCAGTTAACCCGCAGCGAGCGTCCGAAAGAAAAGCCGAAACACACGCCGGGAATCGGAAAACACACGCGGAAAAGCCGCGGAACGCCTCCGGGCCTCCGAAACGACTCCGGATCGCGCCGATCCGAACACGAAAGATGTCTGAAACGAAATTTCGGACACAACAGAGCCGGACGCTCCGAAAACCAGATCCGAGACCCACGAAGAAGGATCCGAAAGGTCCGGGATATTACAGTAACTAGCATCGACCTCAACATGTATGCGCAGAAACTAGCATCGACCTTATATGCATGCAAGCCAAACTAGCATCGACCTCAATATGCATGCACAGTAACTAGCATCGACCTCAACATACATGCACAGAAACTAGCATCGACCTTGAAATGCACAAAATGGAAGTCTGAGAAATCTGACCTGAACATGTATCAGACTAGGAGGAGCATTGTCTTTACCTATCAGAGGCTTACTCACATTTGACCAGTGATGTTGACTTGCTGGCGTTGACTATTGACTTTCTTGCGTTGACTTGCGTTTATACATATCAAATGATGATTGACATAAGATGTTAGACCAATGATGATTGACTTATGGTGTTTGACCTCATCAAAACCTTAGGAATGCACACACCTCCTTGACCCTGATTTGCCTATGTGACCTATGTGTGATGCATTTTTAAGTAGATGGTCATAATTTATCATTTACACTTGAGACGTCCTTGAACTCTATCCCTGGAAATCTACCTTATGTTCCTACAATGTGTAAACTTCTTGAAATTTTATATTGGCTATATAACTGAGAGTGGATGTCTAAAAGTATAGCCCGGTCTGGTCCTGGGAGGAGCACCCGAAGGTACTTGTGTCCATGTGAGTTTATTGACTATGGTATTTAGCATTGCACCGAAGTACTAACTTGACTTGACTTGAGACATTCCCGCTCACTCTCTCGTGACATGCTTGACTTGCTTGACATGAATTGCTTGGCCCGAAAAAGGGCAATTACTTATTTGAATGAAATAAATGAAATAGCCAATTCCATTGTACTACTTGATATTACATGAGCTTGAGATTTCTTGCTTGAATATTGACTATCCCCTTCTTGGAAGGACTTGCTCGAATGTTGAATTCTTGGAAGGACTTGCTTGAATACTGATTTATTAGAAATACTTATGCAGTGACTTGCAAATTACTTGCTAGTTCCTTGTTGATACATCTTATCGAAATTCATGTGATACTCTCTTGATACAATTCTTGATATTATTGCTCGATCCAACATGCATCATTATGCCGCATGAACTTGTAATTGACTTAAAGATTGTTAGAACTTGAGATATAATTCCTACTGAGCGATTCGCTCATAAAGTTGTAAATTTTAACATTTTTTAGAAAACTTGGATAGCGACCACCACCCGAATGGGACGGATACCGAGTGATGAGTGCTAGTTTTGGTGTACCGTCAATTAGTCGTGTATTTCGTATTGTGAGACCTACATTGCATTTCCAATTATTGTTAAGGGCTTGTAATCGCATGGCATAATTTTGGTCAATTATGATCTAGTAATGGATTTGTCAAACTGTAGCCCTATGAAAATTTCTGGGATATTGTCATTTGGTTAAGTAGACAATTGTCATCTTGGACTATGGTTTTTTTTATGTCAAATTCTAAGTTAGTGATAATTTATCGAGTACCATGCTCTGATTCTACGTGAACGACACGAATAGACGCGTCGCGCATCCGAGTATCTTCTGCGCTCGGGACGTGACACAGGTTCATGCCACTTGCGTTGTCTCATTAAACTTATTTTCCACCAAATAACCCCCAATTTCTTGGACATGACACAAACATGTTTCATGGCCCTTGGAACTAAGATATCTATCCATTTTTCTGCTTTTGATCTCCTGATATGCATAGTATTCATCATCTTGGATTGGATTACATCAACACAATCCAAGATTAGCCTCCATCAGGCATCTAAAATGTTGGAATTAAGGGGCTCACTTAAATTATTGGTTATGTGATGACATCTAGCTAGTGGATAGAAATGACATCTACTTCACACAACTCCATTCATTGAAGGTGATGTCAAATATGCATGTGCTTCTAGGGAATTGTCTTTAATTTCCTTCATGACATCAAGGAATCCAATCTGAGTATACGCTCTTGCTGCTTTCCACAACAGCCTCTTCATATATTCACCTAGCCATTGCTTCTTAAAGTTCTTATACATGTGCCTAAGGCATACGTTGTGTTCAACTTTAGGAAAAACTTGTGACAATGCATCTTCCAACTCTTTTTGTCTATCAAACATGAAGGAAAGCTCGGTAGGAAGCCCTATGGCCGCCTTCAATGCAAATCAGAACCAATTCCAACTGTCATAATTCTCACTCTTAACAATAGCAAAACATACATGGAAAATCCCATCGTTTCCATCAAATGATGTGTCTGCTAACAAGGCACCTCTAAAGTGTCCCTTCAGGTGACACCCATCTAGTCGAATTATATGTCTGCAATCCAGTAAAAAATTGTCAATGCAAGCTTTTAGGCATACAAATAATCTAGCAAACTTACCTTGTACATCAAGTTCATATTTCAATGCACTCCCAAGGTTCAATGTCTATAGTTCATGCTACAAATCTGGAATTCTTCCATACATAGATTCCTAAGATCCATGTAGTTGATGTAAAGCCTGTTGTTTCCCTCTATAAAGCCTATGATAAGGGACGTCGACATGATATTGAGTGTTTAATCTTCTACCAATTTTCTTCACTGAAACATCACCCTCAGTCCTTAGCCAACCTACACACTTAAAGCAACCCACTTTTGACTTGCCACGTGATTACCAGACTTGTTTGCACTAGAGCAGTTGTGCTTGGCCGCAAGTTTCTTAATTTGAAAGGTGTGGCCACCAGGTAACCTACTTGCATGCAATCTCCACTTGTATGTCCTATCAGAACACACTAGTGTCACTCTAACTGACTCAGACTTTTTGTACTATATATCAAACTCATTTCTTATAGCATGTTGTGCTAGTGCAACCCTAAATGATTCAACATCATCAAATTGCATTCCCAATTACATGTTTGGATCATTAATATGTCTGACGGTAGAGGGACTCTCATGGTTCCCATCATCAACTTCTACATCAAACTTCTCATCTTAGGAATAGGCACTTGCATGACTATCTTTAATATGTACATCTCCCTCAGACACATCTCCTTCTCTAACGAATCTCTTTACATCATTGTCCCCTACATGCTCAACGTCAACAAAGTGACTACCATCTAGTAAAGGATTCCAATCTAGATTCTCATCTGACACATTCTTTCTTCTGGTGGACGTTATACCCTTTGAACGTCCAACACTTTTTTGAGTTCTATCGGAAGAAGCCGGTGGTAATCTCACAAAATGTGCGTACACATACAAGTAAATAACAAACTTCTAACTATACTTATCAAATAGTGACAGAATATCATCATATGAAGCAATATTGACAAATTACTTTGGTGTTACATTAGGCATTAATGCATAAAACTCAATGATCTGCTCTACACCCCACTTGGTCACTTGAGAGGCAAACTCTCTCAACTCCCTCATGTGAGCATAGTCCCTATCGAATGAATAGGATTGGAGATGCGAATCATTCTCCTACTATCACCAGTACACTTAAAGTATCCTCCAATATGTAGCTTCAAAGTGTATTTGTCGGCCATAAATCTAACTTTATTGCTAAACACGTGCACAAACCAAATTAACAGTGCATATAGATCAATTTTACTATAAGATAGAAGGAATTTAAATGATCAAGTAAAGAAAAAACATTTCTCTAGGCCATGATGATATTGTGTGTATTTGAAGGGGACCACAATCAAGACTATGAAGGCTTCTGGGTCAAGGGGACCTGTGGACACCAAAAAATTGCACACCAAACACCCTGCTCGGCCCAGCATCAACAACGGCGCCGAGTGAAGAACCCACGGAGAGATTGGTCATCCAGACGCCCCAACATATGCACACTACCGTGGAGCCGTCCCCGGAGCCACGACAGCAAAGAGAAACCAACCCCAGGGAAGCTCACAATCTGCGGCCCCCGAAGAAAATCAAACGAATCATAACGCGTGCTCAAAACGGGCCCAAGTCAAGCTTCAGCGGCACGCCCAGGAGGGGCTTCAGCGGCACACCCCCTGGGTGTTCAGCGGCACAGCCCTTTGGGCCTTCAGCGGCACGCCCTTAAGCCTTCAGCGGCACGCCCTTTGGGCCTTCAGCACCACGCCCAGCCTGGGCTTCAGCGGCACGGCCCCCAGGGTGTTCAGCGGCACACCCTTCAGGCCATTCAGCGGCACGCCCACAAAGCCTTCAGCGGCACGCCCGTTTGGCCCCTCAGGCAGCCGGCACAGCGCCCCATGGCCTTCAGCGGCACGCCCATTCGGGCCCCCAGCGGTACACCCTTTTGGCTCCCCCGCGGCACGCTTGTTCAGCCCGCCAGCGGCACAGCGTGAAGCATCTTCAACGGAGCCCATGCCCTACGGATCCTTGGCGCGCAGTGGGCCGTCCGAGGTGTCGCCTGGGGAGAGGGCCACGCTGCCTATCCCCCTGCCACCCAGGACAATGGGGTCAACCCCCATTCAATACCCGTCGAATCGTTCCGGCCTTTGGACGCTCGCCGTGGCGGGGGTATAAGACCCCTCTTCGTCGCTGCAAACGGGGACAGAGAGACAGAAGAGGGCAACAGATACACCCACACCCGGAGAGAAGAGAAGAGGAGAAGAGAAGAAGAAGAAGAGAAGAAGAGAAGAAGAAGAGGAGGGGAGGCTCCCCCCCCCCCCCCCGGCTACTCCGTCCATCGCCGTCCGCGTGAAGAGAAGAAGAGAAGAAGAAGAGGAGGGGAGGCCCCCCCCCCTCGCTACTCCGTCTGCCGCCGTCCGTGCGAAGGGAAGAAGAAGAAGTGAAGAAGAGGAGAAGAGGAGGAGGGGAGGCTGCCCCCCCCCCCCTTTGCTGTTCCATCCTCCGCCGTCCACGCAAAGAGAAGAAGGGAAAAGGAAAGGAGGGGAAGAAGGAGAAGAGAAGAAGAGGGAAGAGAGGAAGAGAGGGAAGAGGGCCTGCTGCCCCTTCACCTCCCCGCTGCCGCATCTTCCCATTTGCCTGAGGGGAGACGCCCTTCCGTCTCTCCTTGGACACCCAGGCCCAACACCCCTTGAGCCTCTCTCCCTCCTCCTGCCAAGATTTCCTTCGGCCTAGCCAATCAACATCCCCGGTACACTTTTCTCGGCCCTCAGCGGCACACTCCATTGGCCCTCAGCGGCACACTTCCTTTGGCCCTCAGCGGTACACCCTTTTTGATCCTCAGCGGCACACCCAATGGCCCTTGGCCGGCACACCATCTAGGCCCCCAGCGGCACACCTCTTGGCCAAGCCCTAGCCCGTTGTTTGCCTTCGTGTTTTCCGAGGTTTTATAAAGGTGTTGCTGCCTCCGGGCGCCCACCTCCAGTTGTCGGGTTCCGCCACTCCATGTGGGCGCGTTCCCTTTATCTCCCTTACGCCCCGGGTCAAGGGGAGATGCTGCCGAATTTTTGTGAGAAAATAACAAAATATTAAAGGACGTAAAAGGAAGCAATAAACGAGCAAAATAATTAATGATGAAACCTTCCAACTGATCAAGCCACTGCCGGCACCACGACAAGAGCTGGACCGATTGACAGCTCGGCTGACCGAACTTCCGACTTATGGCAAAGAGGCCGAACAGAACAAAACCAAGGAGAAGTTTATATAAAACTGCGTTAAAAAAATCAAATTAAGAAGAAAAGAAAAGCCTTAAAACAAATAATTGAAGACCGACCGAACCTCCACCACTACGCCCTGATTGGTCCTTCGACGATGCACTCTAATCATCTTTCAGTGGCATGCTCATCCAACTCCTTCGCCGGCACACTCCTCCCAGCCGTCAACGGCACGCTTCGAAGCCTCCTCTCCGGCACACTACCTCTTCCCTCCAACAGCCTTTCGCCGGCACACTTTTCCCAGCTTTCAGCGGCACACCCCTTAGACCCCTCAGCGGTACACTCCTACTGCCCTCAGCGGCACACCCCCATTGGCCTTCAACGGTACACCCTTTTGACCCCAGCGGTACGCCCCTTTGGCCCTCAGCGGTACACTCCCAACCCCCAGCGGTACGCCCCCTTTGGCCCTCAGCGGTACACTCCCAACCCCCAGCGGTACGCCCCTTTGGCCCTCAGCGGTACACCCCATTGGCCCTCAGCGGTACACTCCCAACCCTCAGCGGTACACCCCACCAATCCTCAGCGGCACACCCAAAAAAAATAATGATATTAATAAGGATAATAAGCTAAAAGAAAACATAATAAATAAACAAATAATGATACAGAGCTTAAATAACGATAATAGCAACAAACTCAAAAGAAAATAGAGAAATAATAGAAAACAATAATGTTAAATAAAATAATAAATGATAATAAACCCAATAAAGTGGATAAATAAATAAGAATGATAAAGAAATAAGTAATAATGATAATAAGTTTAAAAGAAACAATAACAACGATAAATAGATAAATAAATGATAACCCAGGATAAATAATAACGACAAACTTAACTAAAAAAAAGAAAACGCCAAGCAAACGAATGATAATATAAATGAACAAAAAATAATAATAAACCTAATAATAACAATATTAAATGAATAAATCACAAGAAGAAATGAATAAACGATAATAAAGAATTCACCCAAATGTATCTATAAATTAACAAATGGTAATGATAACACTTCTTAAATAATAATAAAACAATGAGACCCGCTTCGCAGCCTCGTCTCTCCCGTGACCCGGTGCCGAAGGAACAACAATACCGCCCCTACGAGTTGGGCCTGAGCCTAGGGAATCATCTCAAAATGGCCATAGCCTGACTTCGCCTCGGGCTGACATTCCGATTAAACCAGACTCGTTTCTCCGGCCGGATTCCTTCCGAGCCGCTACTGAAATTGCCGCACGTTCGGCAGACATTTGAACGGGTTCACGTCGATTCCCGCCGAGTTCTTAATACGGACCCATGTCCGAACATGAAAAGGCCCGTGAGCGACTTTCATAGCCGGTGGCTCCTACCCCAACATGGTTGTGAGCCGGCATTGCCCTGGGCCAATAGCTCACCAATTCCGACCCGTTCCTATCGGGATTTGCTCCCGCTCTTTCATTGAAATTGCCGTAAACTCGGCATACATTGGTACGGGGTCGCGTCCACCCCCGTCACGCTCTCAATACGGGCCCTTGCCCGAACATGGAAAGGTCCGCAAGTGACCGACAGAATCGGAATAGAACGAGACGGCTCTCGCCACCCCTGGACTCCTCCCATGGGAATATCAATAAGACCTCCGTGGGCCATATTTAGACCTCGGGCCCGTCCCGATCATGGTCATCGTCTGGCTCATATCTCCGGTCTACAGCCTGTTCCTCTCGAACACGTTTTCAGTTCCGAAGCCTAGTCCCGGGACTTTTCCCCGTTGCCCTCCGACACCAGAAATATTAACGCTGCCCACGCGAGCCCCGTTTGGATCACGGGAGGCGCCCCGGCATGGTCCCGACTCGATCTCTCACCGGGCCAATAGATTCACGGGTTTCCGGATAGAATAGCCGAGATTCAATCGAACGTTTTCAGTGTCTCGGAATAATAAAACTTGCCGTGTCCCGGCACACATACATTCTCGGTCTTTCTGCGACGATTACGATATTCCCAATATCGGACACCCGTCCGAACATTAAACGGTCTCCTGAATGACCGACACGTTTAGAACGCCCGCTTCTCCGGACATAGGGCTTTTCAGCCGATTCAAGGGATATTCCCTCGACGCCCCCTTGGCACCGGAAATATCAATGACGCTCATACAAGTCTTGTTTCGACCGCGGGGGGCCCACCGCAGTATGGTCGCAGCTTGCTCTTGCACCGGGCCAACAGATTTACCGGTTTCCGACCGCTCCAGCCGAGGTTTAGCCGAACGTTTTCCGTTCTTCTGAACAATAAATTGCCATATACTGGCATACATACGCTCCAGTTTTCCCGCGACAACCGCGATTTTATCGAGCCGGACATTCGTCCGAACATTAAATGGTCAACACATGACCGACATGACCGCGAATGGTTTTCTTCTCGCCCTCGTGTGAGGATTTCAATGCCGCGTAATAGACCTTTCATGCAATTAATTTCTTGGCCATGAGGCCCTGAATCTCGGCGATTAATCAAGGGTGTTCCCTCGTATGGGGGATGTAAATGACGCCGTGACCTTTATGGCGCGGCGGGTTTTGGTCCCGACACGAACCACACAATCGACTGACGAAGTCAGATCGAGCGCACCATGGGCTCTTCGGAGCCCGAATAAATTGTCACCTCGGTGACTGGCACGCCCACGCACTTAATAAACCAATAAAAGAGCACAATAAACAAATAACCAAAACAGGTAATAAAAAAAGTGCATCCACAAGTCTGGCACGCCCGGTGGGACCAAACCACCCTTCATCTCTTCGCCGAGATTCAGGGCCTTATGGCCCCCTAATAAACGATGTTTGCCTGCTTTGATGAACTGCAGGTGCTGTCTTCGCCAGCCCTATGGGGAGAAAATCCAGACTCGATGCAGCTGCCTTCGCGGCCTCGAGGACGCTGCTTCGAAGCATATGCAACTTCCATGAATCATGGGGGGTGTTATAAAAAAAAAAGAGAAGAGAAAGAGCAGAGAAGGGAGGGGGAAATCAAGCCCCCGTTTCCCTCAAGAAGAAAGAGAAGAAAAGAAGAAAAGAAGAAAAGAAGAAGAAAAAAAAAGAGAGAGAAGAAAAAAAAAGAAGAAAAAGGAATTGGCAAGAGAGGGTTGTGCGACCACGTCCGTCGAGACCCGTGCTGAACAAAGATTACCGCTGTGGGGTTGATGCGGTGGAGCGAACCACTCATCCCCTCCCTGAGGGGGTGAGCGCTCTCCTGCACCTCCACCCTGGTCAATCATACAAAAAGAAGAGAAGATGAGAAGGGACAAAAAAAAAAGAAGAGAAAGAAAAGAAGAAGAAAAAAAAAAGAGAGAAGAAAGAAAGCAAAAAGGAAATAAGAAAAGTTGGCCAGCATCGCCAACCAAAAGAGCTAGAAGAAACCCGGCGTCCCGCCCGACTCTAGGAGGCTCCGAGTCTGTGGTGTAATGACCCGGCCTGTCCCTCCTTCCTGCTGCCTCCATCCGATACAAAACGGCCCCCGAGTGACTGTTAAAAGACCCAGCGAGTCACAATTGTAGCTTGGTGAATAGTTGCCCGCTGCGGGGAATGCTTTATAGCAATGAGGCCAAGCACGGCCGCCACTTCCGAAGAGAGCATGCACATACCCCGCCATGGGGGATGGGAAGAAGATATATACCATGCTATGGGGGCATAGGAGGCAAAAAAAAGAAGAGGAGAAATACACCCCATTACCAGGGGCACATGAAGAGAATCCGCCCCAGCTGAGGGGCACACAAAGCAAAAGCTACACCCCGGCTTCGGGGCATTTGAAGAAGTGAATCCGCCCCACCTGGGGACGTAAGAAGAAATAGAACTGCACCCCGGCTTAGGGGCATTTGAAGGGGAAATACACCTCGATATGGGGGCACCTGAAGCAAAAGACATACCCCGCCATGGGGGGGCATAAGAAGAAAAGAATTCACCCCGGCCTGGGGACACTTGAAGAAAGAAGCACATCCCGCCACGGGGGCACATGAAGAGAACTCCTCCCGCCTCGGGAGTATAAGAAAGAGACGAATACACCCTGGTCCGGGGGCTTTTGAAGAAACAACACACCCCCCCCCATGGGAGACAAAGCTACACCCCGACCCGGGGACACATGCAGAGCATCCACCCCGCTCAGGGGGCACAAAAAATACGCTACGCCCCTGGCGCATAAGAAACAGAAGCATCTACCCTGATCCGGGGCACAGAAACGAAGAGACATGCATCCCGATCTGGGAGCATAAGAAGAAAGATATACTCCGCCCAAGCGGCATTTGAAGAAACAACATACCCTGCTTCCGGGGCACAGAAGCAAAGAGGCAAAACACACCCCTCGAGGGGGGATGCATACCAAGTGAAGCTACACCCCAACCTGGGGGCACATTAAGAGAAATGCACTCCAACATGGAAGCACTAGTGAGAAAAGAAGAGCAGAATAAAGAAAAAGGCACGCATGAGACAGGCGTGGTCCTCGAGCCCGCCTCATCACACAGAAAGAAGAGAAGAAAAAGAGACATGAGGCACACATGGTCCTTGCACCGGCCTCTCCACAAAAGAAGAAAAAAAAGAAGAGACATGAGGCAGACGTGGCCCTTGAGCCCGCCTCATCACACAAAAGAAGAAGAAGAAAAGACACATGAGACAGACGTGGCCCTCGAGCCCGCCTCACCAAACAAAAGAAGAGAAGAAAAGGAAAGAAGAGGCACATGAGGTAGACGTGGTCTTCGAGCCCGCCTCTTCACACAAGAAAAAAAGAAGGAAGAGCAGAATCAAAAGAATGGACATGAGGTGGATGTGGTCCTCGGGTCCACCTCATCACGCAAAAAAAGAGAAGAAAAAAAGAGACACGAGGCAAACATGGTCTTCGTACCTGCCTCCCTACAAAAGAAGAAGAGAAGAAAAAAAAAGATATGAGGCAAACATGGTCTTCGTACCTGCCTCCCTCAATAAAAGTGGAAGAAAAAAAAAGAAAAGAACAATCATGGGGCGAACATGGTCCTTGCACCTGCCTCCCCACAAAAGAAAAGAAGAAAAAAAAAGACATGAGGCAGCCGTGGTCCTCGAGCCCACCTCATTACATAAAAGAAGAAGAGAAGAAAAAAAAAGAGACCTGAGGCGAACATGGTCCCTGCACCCGCCTCTCTACACAAAAGAAGAAGAGAAGAAAAGAAAGAAATGATCACGAGGCAAACATGGTCCTTGCACCTGCCTCTCCATAAAAAAGGAAGAGAAGAAGAGAAAGAGCAATCATGAGGCAAACATGGTCTCTGCACCTGCCTCTCTACAAAAGAAGAATAGAAGAGAAAAAAAGAGACATGAGGCGAACATGGTCCCTGCACCTGCCTCTCCATAAAAGAAGAATAGAAGAAGAGTCACGAGGCAGACGCGGTCTTCGCACCCGCCTCTCTACACAAAAGAAGAAGAGAAGAAAAGAAAGAAATGATCACGAGGCAAACATGGTCCTTGCACCTGCCTCTCCATAAAAAAGGAAGAGAAGAAGAGAAAGAGCAATCATGAGGCAAACATGGTCTCTGCACCTGCCTCTCTACAAAAGAAGAATAGAAGAGAAAAAAAGAGACATGAGGCGAACATGGTCCCTGCACCTGCCTCTCCATAAAAGAAGAATAGAAGAAGAGTCACGAGGCAGACGCGGTCTTCGCACCCGCCTCTCTACACAAAAGAAGAAGAGAAGAAAAGAAAGAAATGATCACGAGGCAAACATGGTCCTTGCACCTGCCTCTCCATAAAAGAAGAAGAGAAGAAGAGAAAGAGCAATCATGAGGCAAACATGGTCTCTGCACCTGCCTCTCTACAAAAGAAGAATAGAAGAAAAAAAAAGAGATGAGGCGAACATGGTCTCTGCACCTGCCTCTCTACAAAAGAAGAGAAGAAAAGAAAGAAAAGACATATGAGGCAGACATGGTCCTTGCACCCGCCTCTCCACAAAAGAAGAAAAAAAAAAGGACACATGAGGCAGACGTGGTCACTGAACCCGCCTCTTTACACAGAAGAAGAGAAGAAGAAAAAAGAGCAATTATGAGGCGAACACGGTCTTTGCACCCGCCTCTCCACACAAAAGAAGAGAAGAAGAGAAAGAGCAGCAGCGAGGCAAACATGGTCTTTGTACCCGCCTCTCCACACAAAAGAAGAGAAGAAGAGAAAGAACAGCAGCGAGGCAAACATGGTCTTTGTACCCGCCTCTTCAAAAAATCTTTATGAGGTAAACTTCTACCTCCGACCTCCAACCATCAAACAAATAGAAACCAATCAGCATTCCGCCGACGGGGCGTTAAACCGACTAGACCTTCCGCCGGCGGGGCGTTAAACCGACTAGACCTTCCGCCGACGGAGCGTTGAACCGACTAGACTTTCCGCCGACGGGGCGTTAAACCGACCAACCCTAATCATCGGCTCCTAGCCGACAGCTACCTCATTATCGGCCTTCGGGTCGACAGCTATCTCATCATCGGCTCCCAGCCGACAGCTACCTAATCATCGGCTCCTAGCCGACAGCTACCTAATCATCGGCTCCTAGCCGACAGCTACCTCATCATCGGCTCCCAGCCGACAGCTACCTAATCATCGGCGCCTAGCCGACAGCTACCTCATTATCGGCCTTCGGGTCGACAGCTATCTCATCATTGGCCTCTGAGCCGACAGCTGCCTCATCATTGGCTCCTAGCCGACAGCTATCTCATCATTGGCACCCCAGCCGACAGCTGCCCAGTCAAGAGAATAAACCTTTCGCTTTGGTCCGGACTCTCCCCCGACCAGAGAACAAAAGAGACCCTTCTCCTCGACTCTCACGTCCCACTACCCAACACCCCTCTGCAGGGCCATTTCGGCCGGGGCCCACTAGCAGGATTAATCCACCCGTCCCACTACGCTCTCCGATATCTTTTGGCTTCGCAGCCGACTTCTAACTTCCCTCGGCTCTTGCAGCCTGCTTCCCAGAATTCAGCCTTCATGGCCTGCTTCCCAGAATTTGGCCTTCACGGCCCGCTTCCCATAATTTCGGCTCTTACAGCCTGCTTCCCAATATCCTTGGCTCTTGCAGCCTGCTTCCCAGAATTCGGTCTTCATGGCCTGCTTCCCAGTATTCGGCCTTCACGGCCCGCTTCCCGTAACTTCGGCTCCTGCAGCCTGCTTCCCATAATTTAGCTCTCGCAACCCGCTCTTCTCGACTTTTGGCTATTGTGGCCTACTTCCAATATCAACTTCAGGTTCTATAGCCCGCTTCCCTAATATCCTTTCAGCCCTTTGGCGGTCTGCCTCCCTAATATCTTTACTACCACTACACTTATACATAACAACAATATTTTCTTATGAAAAAAAAAAAAAACAAACAAAAACACACAGAAAAACAAACAAACAAACAAACACATACGCAAAAAAAAAACAACAAATAACAAAAAAAAAACAAAACAACAAGACAACAACACCACCAAAAAAAAAACAAAACAAAAAAGGAAGAAAATTGAAACAAAAAGAAAAAGAGAATGCATGATTGCCCTGCTTGCGTGGTTGCTTAATATAGAATAATACACCTCCTTGGAATTTTCTAGGACCGTGTTTCCTTGCTAAATAATATCGCCCTAATTCCGGATGCACGCACGTCGCGGCGCACGCTCGAAGGGAACCCAATTATGGCAGGTGCACACGTCAAGGGGAAGAGTCATGGCTGAATCGCTAAGTCCAGCTCACAAAATAAACCCGGGGCAACGCTCCCACACTTCGCACTTAATGTGTCCAAAAGCCTTCAACTATAGGGATTGCCCGAATTTCTTTTAGCACTCTACGGAGACTTGAATTCCTGCACTCGCGTGAAAGGTAATCGTGAGGAAAAAGCTACCTACCCCCACTGTTAAAAAAAAAAGAAGAGAAAAAAAAAGAGAGAAAAAAAAAGGGAAGAGAGAGAGAAACGTGAATCCGAGTAGCCGGGAATCCCCATTGAGACACATGAGGAGACTCGCGCGAAACGGTGAAGCGAATTATAATAAGGATGAATCCTAGTAGCCGGGAATCCCCATTGAGACACATGAGGAGACTCGCGCCGAACGGTGAAATCCGCTACAAAATAAACAGATGGGGGCTGTGTGAAGCTACCGAAAGTCGAAAACCTGGAACTAATGTGTAGGCGCTAGAGTGATCCTCGAGTGTCACCAGGAAAACCTGCATATCCCTATGGTTAGGGCCCTTTGTTCACACATTTGCACTGCCACGCCACAGAGAATTGCCTCGGGTGAAATGCGTGAATTTAGGCTATGCATGCAAGACATGCGATATCCTCTTGACGGGCGCACCACCCCTCAGTTGTGCCCTGTGGCCCGCGCCGCGTCTACGAATTACGGGCAATGTCCCTATCCTATCCCCTATAGAGGGAACTGCCTTACTTATATTTATGTTATGCCTGCTAATGAATGCTTGCATGATTAAAAAAAAAGAAAAAAAATGATGATAAATATATATAAAAAATAACAACAACAACAACAAAAAATATAACAAAAAAAAACAAACAAACAACATAAAAAAATAACAATAATGAAAATAATAAAATAACAAGAATGTGCGTATGCAATAAACTCAACTTTGGCTATTACAGCCTACTTTCCCAGCTCCGGCTCGTAGAGCCCAATATCGGCCACCTTAGCCTACCTCTTGCCCTCGCGGCCCATTAATCTCCCAACTTCGGCCCCCGCAGCCTGCTTCCAGCCACGGCTATTTTGGCCTCCCTCATCGGCCTTCGGGTCGACAGCTTTCCAATTATTGGCTCCCATGCCAACAGCTTTTCAATCATCGACCTTCGGGTCGACAGCTTTTCAATTATTGGCTCCCATGCCAACAGCTTTCAATCATCGGCCCCTGAGCCGACAGCTTTCAGTCATCGACCTTCGGGTCGACAGCTTTTCAATTATTGGCTCCCATGCCAACAGCTTTCTAATTATTGGCTCCCATGCCAACAGCTTTTCAATCATCGACCTTCGGGTCGACAGCTTTTCAATTATTGGCTCCCATGCCAACAGCTTTCAATCATCGGCCCCTGAGCCGACAGCTTTCAGTCATCGACCTTCGGGTCGACAGCTTTCACTTGTTGGCTCCCACGCCAACAGCTTTCAATCATCGGCCGCCGTGCCGACAGCTCTTATATCATTGGCATCCACGCCAGCAGCCACCCGGAGTTGTTCAAAAAAAAAGAGAAGAAAAAAAAAGAGGTGAAGAAGAAAAAAAAAAGAAAAAAAAAGAAGAGAGACAAAACAACAACAAAAGAACCAAAAAAAAAAGAGGGATGACAAAAGGAGAAGAGAAGGAAAAGAAGAGAAGAAGAGAAGAGAGAGAAGAAAAGAAAGAGAAAGAGACCAAGAGAACAACAGACCAGGCCAGCTCCCGACACCCTGTCGGCACTGGCGAAGAGACAAAGAGACAACAGACCAGGCCAGCTCCCGACACCCTGTCGGCGCTGGCGAAGAGACCAAGAGAACAACAGACCAGGCCAGCTCCCGACACCCTGTCGGCATTGGCGAAGAGACAAAGAGACAACAGACCAGGCCAGCTCCCGACACCCTATCGGCACTGACGAAGAGACCAAGAGACCAACAAACCGGGTCAGTTCCCGGCACCTTGCCGGCACGGACAAAGAGAAGAAAAGACAAACAGACCATGGCGGCTCCCGACGCCCTGTCGGTGATGATGAAAAAGAGAAGAAGAGACCAACATGCTACGGCAGCTCCTGACGCACTGTCAGCACTAACGAAGAGAAGAAGAGACCAACATGTCAAGTCGGCTTCTGACACCCCGTCGGCATCGACGAAGAGAAAAGAGACAAGTACACCCACGGGCACCGCCCGGCTCATCCTTCGCCTGCGCTACCCGTGGGTGGGGGGCATTTGTGGACACCAAAAAATTGCACACCAAACACCCTGCTCGGCCCAGCATCAACAACGGCGCCGAGTGAAGAACCCCCGGAGAGATTGGTCATCCAGACGCCCCCACATATGCACACTACCGTGGAGCCGTCCCCGGAGCCACGACAGCAAAGAGAAACCAACCCCAGGGAAGCTCACAATCCGCGGCCCCCGAAGAAAATCAAACGAATCATAACGCGTGCTCAAAACGGGCCCAAGTCAAGCTTCAGCGGCACGCCCAGGAGGGGCTTCAGCGGCACACCCTCTGGGTGTTCAGCGGCACAGCCCTTTGGGCCTTCAGCGGCACGCCCTTAAGCCTTCAGTGGCACGCCCTTTGGGCCTTCAGCACCACACCCAGCCTGGGCTTCAGCGGCACGGCCCCCAGGGTGTTCAGCGGCACACCCTTCAGGCCATTCAGCGGCACGCCCACAAAGCCTTCAGCGGCACGCCCGTTTGGCCCCTCAGCGGCACAGCCCCTGGCCTCAGCGGCACGCCCATTCGGGCCCCCAGCGGTACACCCTTTTGGCTCCCCCGCGGCACGCTTGTTCAGCCCGCCAACGGCACAGCGTGAAGCATCTTCAACGGAGCCCATGCCCTACGGATCCTTGGCGCGCAGTGGGCCGTCCGAGGTGTCGCCTGGGGAGAGGGCCACGCTGCCTATCCCCCTGCCACCCAGGACAATGGGGTCAACCCCCATTCAATACCCGTCGAATCGTTCCGGCCTTTGGACGCTCGCCGTGGCGGGGGTATAAGACCCCTCTTCGTCGCTGCAAACGGGGACAGAGAGACAGAAGAGGGCAACAGATACACCCACACCCGGAGAGAAGAGAAGAGGAGAAGAGAAGAAGAAGAAGAGAAGAAGAAGAAGAGGAGGGGAGGCTCCCCCCCCCCGGCTACTCCGTCCATCGCCGTCCGCGTGAAGAGAAGAAGAGGAAGAGAAGAAGAGAAGAAGAAGAGGAGGGGAGGCCCCCCCCCCTCGCTACTCCGTCTGCCGCCGTCCGTGCGAAGGGAAGAAGAAGAAGTGAAGAAGAGGAGAAGAGGAGGAGGGGAGGCTGCCCCCCCCCTTTGCTGTTCCATCCTCCGCCGTCCACGCAAAGAGAAGAAGGGAAAAGGAAAGGAGGGGAAGAAGGAGAAGAGAAGAAGAGGGAAGAGAGGAAGAGAGGGAAGAGGGCCTGCTGCCCCTTCACCTCCCCGCTGCCGCATCTTCCCATTTGCCTGAGGGGAGACGCCCTTCCGTCTCTCCTTGGACACCCAGGCCCAACACCCCTTGAGCCTCTCTCCCTCCTCCTGCCAAGATTTCCTTCGGCCTAGCCAATCAACATCCCCGGTACACTTTTCTCGGCCCTCAGCGGCACACTCCATTGGCCCTCAGCGGCACACTTCCTTTGGCCCTCAGCGGTACACCCTTTTTGATCCTCAGCGGCACACCCAATGGCCCTTGGCCGGCACACCATCTAGGCCCCCAGCGGCACACCTCTTGGCCAAGCCCTAGCCCGTTGTTTGCCTTCGTGTTTTCCGAGGTTTTATAAAGGTGTTGCTGCCTCCGGGCGCCCACCTCCAGTTGTCGGGTTCCGCCACTCCATGTGGGCGCGTTCCCTTTATCTCCCTTACGCCCCGGGTCAAGGGGAGATGCTGCCGAATTTTTGTGAGAAAATAACAAAATATTAAAGGACGTAAAAGGAAGCAATAAACGAGCAAAATAATTAATGATGAAACCTTCCAACTGATCAAGCCACTGCCGGCACCACGACAAGAGCTGGACCGATTGACAGCTCGGCTGACCGAACTTCCGACTTATGGCAAAGAGGCCGAACAGAACAAAACCAAGGAGAAGTTTATATAAAACTGTGTTAAAAAAATCAAATTAAGAAGAAAAGAAAAGCCTTAAAACAAATAATTGAAGACCGACCGAACCTCCACCACTACGCCCTGATTGGTCCTTCGACGATGCACTCTAATCATCTTTCAGTGGCATGCTCATCCAACTCCTTCGCCGGCACACTCCTCCCAGCCGTCAACGGCACGCTTCGAAGCCTCCTCTCCGGCACACTACCTCTTCCCTCCAACGGCCTTTCGCCGGCACACTTTTCCCAGCTTTTAGCGGCACACCCCTTAGACCCCTCAGCGGTACACTCCTACTGCCCTCAGCGGCACACCCCCATTGGCCTTCAACGGTACACCCTTTTGACCCCAGCGGTACGCCCCTTTGGCCCTCAGCGGTACACTCCCAACCCCCAGCGGTACGCCCCTTTGGCCCTCAGCGGTACACTCCCAACCCCCAGCGGTACGCCCCTTTGGCCCTCAGCGGTACACCCCATTGGCCCTCAGCGGTACACTCCCAACCCTCAGCGGTACACCCCACCAATCCTCAGCGGCACACCCAAAAAAAATAATGATATTAATAAGGATAATAAGCTAAAAGAAAACATAATAAATAAACAAATAATGATACAGAGCTTAAATAACGATAATAGCAACAAACTCAAAAGAAAATAGAGAAATAATAGAAAACAATAATGTTAAATAAAATAATAAATGATAATAAACCCAATAAAGTGGATAAATAAATAAGAATGATAAAGAAATAAGTAATAATGATAATAAGTTTAAAAGAAACAATAACAACGATAAATAGATAAATAAATGATAACCCAGGATAAATAATAACGACAAACTTAACTAAAAAAAAGAAAACGCCAAGCAAACGAATGATAATATAAATGAACAAAAAATAATAATAAACCTAATAATAACAATATTAAATGAATAAATCACAAGAAGAAATGAATAAACGATAATAAAGAATTCACCCAAATGTATCTATAAATTAACAAATGGTAATGATAACACTTCTTAAATAATAATAAAACAATGAGACCCGCTTCGCAGCCTCGTCTCTCCCGTGACCCGGTGCCGAAGGAACAACAATACCGCCCCTACGAGTTGGGCCTGAGCCTAGGGAATCATCTCAAAATGGCCATAGCCTGACTTCGCCTCGGGCTGACATTCCGATTAAACCAGACTCGTTTCTCCGGCCGGATTCCTTCCGAGCCGCTACTGAAATTGCCGCACGTTCGGCAGACATTTGAACGGGTTCACGTCGATTCCCGCCGAGTTCTTAATACGGACCCATGTCCGAACATGAAAAGGCCCGTGAGCGACTTTCATAGCCGGTGGCTCCTACCCCAACATGGTTGTGAGCCGGCATTGCCCTGGGCCAATAGCTCACCAATTCCGACCCGTTCCTATCGGGATTTGCTCCCGCTCTTTCATTGAAATTGCCGTAAACTCGGCATACATTGGTACGGGGTCGCGTCCACCCCCGTCACGCTCTCAATACGGGCCCTTGCCCGAACATGGAAAGGTCCGCAAGTGACCGACAGAATCGGAATAGAACGAGACGGCTCTCGCCACCCCTGGACTCCTCCCATGGAATATCAATAAGACCTCCGTGGGCCATATTTAGACCTCGGGCCCGTCCCGATCATGGTCATCGTCTGGCTCATATCTCCGGTCTACAGCCTGTTCCTCTCGAACACGTTTTCAGTTCCGAAGCCTAGTCCCGGGACTTTTCCCCGTTGCCCTCCGACACCAGAAATATTAACGCTGCCCACGCGAGCCCCGTTTGGATCACGGGAGGCGCCCCGGCATGGTCCCGACTCGATCTCTCACCGGGCCAATAGATTCACGGGTTTCCGGATAGAATAGCCGAGATTCAATCGAACGTTTTCAGTGTCTCGGAATAATAAAACTTGCCGTGTCCCGGCACACATACATTCTCGGTCTTTCTGCGACGATTACGATATTCCCAATATCGGACACCCGTCCGAACATTAAACGGTCTCCTGAATGACCGACACGTTTAGAACGCCCGCTTCTCCGGACATAGGGCTTTTCAGCCGATTCAAGGGATATTCCCTCGACGCCCCCTTGGCACCGGAAATATCAATGACGCTCATACAAGTCTTGTTTCGACCGCGGGGGGCCCACCGCAGTATGGTCGCAGCTTGCTCTTGCACCGGGCCAACAGATTTACCGGTTTCCGACCGCTCCAGCCGAGGTTTAGCCGAACGTTTTCCGTTCTTCTGAACAATAAATTGCCATATACTGGCATACATACGCTCCAGTTTTCCCGCGACAACTGCGATTTTATCGAGCCGGACATTCGTCCGAACATTAAATGGTCAACACATGACCGACATGACCGCGAATGGTTTTCTTCTCGCCCTCGTGTGAGGATTTCAATGCCGCGTAATAGACCTTTCATGCAATTAATTTCTTGGCCATGAGGCCCTGAATCTCGGCGATTAATCAAGGGTGTTCCCTCGTATGGGGGATGTAAATGACGCCGTGACCTTTATGGCGCGGCGGGTTTTGGTCCCGACACGAACCACACAATCGACTGACGAAGTCAGATCGAGCGCACCATGGGCTCTTCGGAGCCCGAATAAATTGTCACCTCGGTGACTGGCACGCCCACGCACTTAATAAACCAATAAAAGAGCACAATAAACAAATAACCAAAACAGGTAATAAAAAAAGTGCATCCACAGGACCACTGCCTACATATCTCACAGAAGGAAGGGGGACCACGTCCACCTTCTTTGATTGTTGTCGGCCACCCTTGCTACGCTCCAACATGATGTTCACTTGTGGGGCCTCCACCTATTCTTACGCCTGTCCTAGCGTGAACCCGTCTCTGCACACGTAAAAGATGCAAATAAATCAGAATCAATAAACAAAGATGATGACCTCCCATAACCCTAAATCCCTAAGCAAGAAAACCAATAAACAATGCTAACCCTTCAACCCACAATTAATATCTTAATCGTAAAATATTAACCCTAGAACCCTAATCTCGACACCTAACCCTAATCCCTAAATAAAGATGACATCAAACATGAGTAGCGGATAAACATGAGTAGCGCACTGCATTTCCTGTTCAATTGACCTCACACAAGAGGGGAAAAGGTCATACGAGACAAGAAATATCGACATAGAGAGAGGGAGAGGGAGATAGAGAGTGGGAATGGGGGGTAAAGAGCTCCTACGAGAGAGACAATGAAAGAGTGTGAGAGAGAGAGAGGAAATCTACAGTGCTCCAACTAACCTCTGAGTGCCGGCGTGAGGGCGGGGATCATCTAATGAGCCGTAGGACAATCGCAAGTTCTGCCGGAGGAGAGATGGAGGTCTTTTACAGAGAAATGGAGGAGAGAAATCGAGAAGATGAAATTGGAGGCGTGAGTGGGGGGTGTGCGATCAATCAAACCCTAACTTGAGGGTAGGTTAGTCTTTTCCTCTCTAAACTCACAGGACGATCAGGTTAAAGTAACGCAGGTTAAAGTGAGGGTATAGAAGCAACAATATTACATATATTAGGGATATTCTTGATAATATGCAAAAAGTAAGAGTTTATTTACAAATATGCTCTTTTATAAGGGTACATATGTAAAAATCCTTTGATAAAAATTAGCTGTCGACGAGTTAAAAAATCTGATCAAAATTTTGCTAATGTATATTTTGTGTTAAGTAATAAAGCTTTGATAACAGAATAAGACGGGATAAGAAGAGTAATTCATGGGTGGATAAATTATTCAAAGTTTGAGAGTTGAAATATATCACTCGAGATCGGATAAAGTTAAGACTATTAATTTGGGATTAATTCATTCCACCTCTCTCGTAAGAATATTCTACTCGATCTCAAGTAAAATTGACATCAAATTAAAAATATAAAAACCCAAGAAATCGGCCCACCCTAGTTAACTTATAACTTATTATCAAAGGGGCCCCGAAGAATTGTCTAGATAAGGGTTCGGGGCCACTGTGGTTAAAATATCCGCAACCGGCCCGCAGGACCCGTCCAAAACCCGCGTCGGCCGGAACTCGGAAGCGAAGCTGGAGAGGAAGATGATGACGACGCCGGCCGCCGCCCTCCCGCACCCGCACCCGCACCCGCCCTCCTCCTCCTCCTCATCCACCCCTTCGTCTTCCTCCGTCCCCGCGCCGCCTCCGCCGCAGCTACTTCCCCTTCCACCGCCACCGCAGCCTCCCCCTTCCCATCCCCCTCCCCCTCCGGCGCCAGCCTCCTCCTCCTCCTCGGCGCCGCCGCCGCCCTTCACATGCAGGACGGACCTGCCGCACCACCGCCTCTACGACTTTGCCAAGACGGCCCTCATCAAGATCTTCGTCTCGCCCTACGCCACGGTGCGCACTTCTCTGTCTCTCTCTCCCTCTCTCCCTCTCTCTGTGTGTGTGAGTGTGCAAACCTTAATCTCCTCGTGCTTGCTGTTCCCTTCTCCTGCCCCTACGAAAGGTGTGCGATCTCTACTGCGGTGGTGGAGCTGATACGGAGAAGTGGGACGATGCCCAGATCGGTCACTATATCGGCATTGGTATGTTATCCTCTCCCTCTAACAACCCCCCCGGCTCTCCCCCGCTATTCTCTGAAATGGGTACAAGGTTCTCAGATGCCTCGTCGTCCGGTATCAGCGATTCGCGAGAGACGTGGGAGAGCCAGAGGAAGCCCTACACTGCGGAATTCCTGGAGCTGGAACCCTCCGCTGTGAGCTCCGCCACGCTATACCACCGCTCCCCTTTGTCCTTCGGTTTTCTTGTCTAGGTTTTAGAAATGCGGATGGGTTGTTTTGCAGGAAAAATTAGAGCAGCATTTGGAGGACAAGGGCATCCCGGTGGATATCGTCTGCTGTCTGCAGCATTTGCAGGCGGGTTGGTTTTCCCATTATACACTATTCATGTTTCCCTTTCTTTCATCTTCCGTGTGTGATGACCGGAGTGCTCTTGCAGCTATGTTTCGAAAGTGAGGAGAGAGCGAGAAGCCTTCTTCGGAATGTGGCGGCTCTGCTTAAACCAGGAGGATATTTCTTAGGCATCACTCCTGATTCATCGACCATATGGTATGTGTTGAGTTAAGGTTTCCTTCTGCTTTCCCTTTTGTTTTGGTTATACAAACTACAAAGAATCCCCTTGGGTTACTGGTACATTACCCAGCACTCCTATCTTTCAAGTATAGTGGGTTTCCATGTAACTCTTCTGTCGTCAAGGAAGTATGTACTTTCAGGGAAGGGTATATTTTGCATTGTGGACCGATTTTGTTGTTTCTTCTAGCGATTAACAATGATAATAGTATGTAATATTTTGACCTGGATTCTTATTGAAAATTTATTGACAAGCTTCTATGTGTGTGGTTCTCAGTTAGCTTGGATCCATCACAATTGCCATTGTTTTCTTAGATGCTTGGACTTTCAACCTCAGGCGTGGCTTTGTAACAGGAGGCAGAGATAAGTTTTTGCTATCATTTGGTCATGGAATAAACAATAGCGAGGAACTGATTGAACTGGGCTGACAGGCTGGATTGTCTGATTTCCAGCTATTGGGTCTGAGTGGTTGAAAGACACGTAGGCCTTTAATCTGTTAAACACAATAAACAAAGCGACGGCGAAATAAAAGAGAAGATACAGTAGGACATAGATTTTATCATTTTAGTTCAATAACGTGCACGCATCCACAAACACCCCCCCCCCCCCCGAAATAAAAAATTGCTGTTCTAGTACATAATATTCTTGCGTGTAGTGTTTTTCCTATCATATCTCCCTTTGATTTTGCTCATCATTTTTTGGTTGCTCCTTGTTAGAAAGTACTCTCTTAAAGTTAAATATGAACTGGATAACTGAACAATCTCTACTTTGTCAAATATTCAACCACCTGAGCGCTTTACACATGTATTTCCATATGAAACCACAGTGAAACTGGCTAACATTTAATAATGTCAAGCAAGTAAAATCAGTGCTTGAGGTTTTCTTTGGGAACCACATTTATCAAGGTATCAGCTGCGTTAATTTGGCGTCCACCTTCACAAGCTTGTTTCACCTATTTTGATCAACTCTGAGGTCTTCTGAAACCTCCATACTTTGTTCTGGGATGATACACCTTTGCTAAATAAATGGCACTTTGACCATATCTATGCAATTATAACCTGCTGTTATTCTTGTCTTTGTGAGTTAAAAAAAAATGAATCGCTGCTATTGTACATTGGTCATTTTAATCCACACATGTTTGGTGTATTATCCTTGATTGCACTATTTAACTTTTGGATTCCAACATTCTTAGACTAGAATAAGTAGTTCTGTTTTTAGTCTAATTAGAATATCCTTGCTTTCTTCGACCAAAGGATGAATACGCTAGAATTCTATAGATGTCCTTCCCTACCTGTTTTGTTTAGATGGTCATGGTTTTTTTTACCATCTTTTTCTTAGACTGATAGCTTTGCACACTCATACTTTTAATTTTACCATTTCAGGACAAAGTACCAGAAGAATGTTGAAGCTTCACATAATAAGGGAATTGGTATGAAGCCAAATGTTTTTCCAAACTGCATAAGATCAGAGAACTATATTATTACTTTCGAAACTGAAGAAGAAAAGTACGCACAAATACTTCTGGGATAGCCTTTTGTTTCTTGAACAATCATATATATATATATACACATGATTCACGCCTTGTGCTCTTCAATTTTATTTTACAGGTTTCCATTGTTTGGAAAGAAGTATCATTTGAAATTTGCTAACGATATGAGTTCTGAAACCCATTGCTTGGTCCATTTCCCAAGCCTGATCAGGTTGTAAAATGCATCTTCTTCCTTTTTTTTATACTTTAACAAAATTTAGCTTATGTTTAAATTTAAGTTAATAATCTTTTTGTTATGTTAGTCACCGGTCAAATCTCCCTGAAAGCATGGTTGTCTTGCTTTGCCTCCTTTCTCAGGGTGTTAAAGGGAAGTAGTGAAAGCCATGGATAGTGCCCCTGGAGTTGTTTTTTTTTTTTGGAAAGTGGGTGGTACCAGCGCCCCTGGAGTATTAGTGAATGCTTTCGTCATGGATGCAAAATCAGATTGGCTTATTTGTCTTTTGAGGGGAAAGAGACCTATTGCTCAGCCAAAAAAAAAATAAAGATAATAATTAAAATAAAAACTAGAATGACATTCTAGTTTTTAAGGGTAAGAGAACTAAAATGAGATTCTAGTTTTTAAGGGGAATAGAACGTTCAGAAGGGAAGGTAGAGCGGTGGAGGGTGTGGTTTTGTTTATTTGTAATAGAGTGAGAGAGTGGGCGGAGCTCTTTTGTAATGTGAACACCCACAATTCTTCCCTTTTTGCTTTGTTGGGGGGTTAGTGTGGGTTACATTGGCTTGGTGTGGGCCTTCCGTGCATAGGGAGCTTTTGGGAAGTTTTTGACAATACTCATACATTGTTTTCCATTTAATACAATAGTGATACCACCCACTTTAAAAAAAATGATGAAGGTAAAGGAAAACAAATCAAATCATTGCCTCATTCTACTTTTGTTCTCCTACTGCTACTTATTTTTCTTCCTTTTCTCTTTTCTTCTCCTTATTCTTGTTCTTCTTTCTTCTTGTCTGCCACCTCCATCACTCATCTTCTGTACCCCCCTCTTCATTTCCACAGCACCTCCACCATCAATTCCTTTTCCTCTTGCTCTTCTTTCTCCTATTCCTTGTTCTGTTTTTCTTCTTTTCTAATCCTTGTTCTTCTTATTCTTCTCTCCAATCATAAAAATTTATGCCAATCTGGCCTGCTTTTACCTCCTTGCAGTTTTTCATTTTTCTCTTTGGTTAAAGGGGGATTGGGTTTTGCCCCTTGGTTTTGGATGGGGAGCTGTATTAACTGTCCATTGGATTTTAGGGGTACAAAGTAGACATAAAACATGTTTTTTTAATTATTAATATTCAGAGTAGCTTGAGACTAGTTCTCAAAAGCCTTTAGCAGTGAGGCCATGTCCAGGGGTAAATACCATATCAAATATAATAAATTTATTCTTTGAACCAGGTTGGCCAGAGAAGCTGGACTGGAATACGTCGAAATACAGAATTTGACTGAATTTTATGATGACAACAGGTATTAACATTTTGTAAACAATTGCTTTGACATGCTGTTCATTATTCTCGTTTTTAGTACATTCTTTAAAGCTTGATTTGTCATCTTAATTCATGGTTTCATCATTCTCTGTCCCCTGTCATGATGTTATCACCTTGTAAAACAGCTAGCAACTTTACTTAAAATGTATGGGATGGTATCTCTGATTTTCCTTTTTACTTGTCTGAATTGGTGTCTGCATCCCCTTCCTCTTGACCTACTACACGTTTCCTTATGTAGTATATCTAGTCTCCCAGGTTTGCCATGATGAACCTTTTGTTATGAATTTCTATAGAATGAAATGGTAAAAGGTGATTGTTTTTTATGCTAAATCCCAAATCTTTGTCCTGTTATGAATCCTCAACATTATAGTTTAATATTGCTGTGTGAATGATAAAGAATTACATTATCTGTTATGTTGCCACTTCTTGCGGAGGAGACAAACAAGGAAGAGTAGAAGACTAGAACATTAAGTGGTTTGAATCGAGGATTCAAATTTCAAACTACGAGAACACATAAGAGGTGACATGGAACTCAACCAATGATATTGCACTAGGTCTGTGGAGTTGCATAGAATCAAGGTAAATGATGTTTACCTAGGTTTGAGAAAAACTGCATTTGGAATCCACAATTTGGAATGCTTTGTATGTCAGCAGCAGGGGATGCCTAGGCAGGCAGCCATGTATTGCAGAGAAGCTGTTGACTAAACTACCTTCTATTTATTTACTTGAATATTATTCAACTAATGGTTTGTTATTATGTTATTTAAATTTTTAGGATGGTATGTTTAAAAACACGATACTTCTCATTTGAATTCAATAAAGATGTTTAGAAAGTCATTCTTTAACAATAGAAACTCTGTTGGGGTCTTGGTAGAATTTGGCAGGTCAGCCCTGTAACATTTGTGTTGGGAGTCTGGCATGTTCCAGTTGGCCGTTGCCTACAACATTTTGATTCATTTGTATTTTATTTTTTCATTGCTCGTCTTTTAAAGTACTACTGTAGTGTAGTGAATTGGTGGAAATGTGGTATGACTTGATTCTGTATTTCGAAAGAGCACAATTTGCAGGCATGCTCTTCAGTTTTGGTGCAAATTTTGTGGATCCTCGTGGAAAGCTGCTTGCTCGATCTTTTGATATCTTAGGTGATCTGATCTTATGTTGTTTCCTATAGTTCTCCGATTAAATTGTTTCTCTTCTGTGCTAATTACATTGCCTATGGCGCAGGTTTATACACAACATTTGTGTTTCAGAAGCCAGACCCCAATGTGATCCTCCCAGTTTTGACCCCAGTTTTGCAGGATGGGAATCAAACACAAGAAGAAGTAAGTTTCTCTAATGCTGGATTATTTGTTTTGCAAAAGTTCACCCAAGACATTCACCCAACATGCCTTGGTTAACCGTCCCGTTGTCTACTTTGATTGTGCAGCAGGAGTGGCTGGGAAGTAGCTGGAGGCAGAAGACGTTGATAGATGAAGATAGAAACGGACATGCAGATGCAGCAAATATGAGCCTCAACAATGTCATCGCAGAAAGCGACAAAGGAATCTTAGGACCTGGCCCAGCTGATCTTAGGTTCTCAGAACCTTTGTAAAAGAAAACATTGGACTGTACATAGCTACCTCCATCCTTTTTGTTACTATTGAATACATCAGGAACAATGCTAATATTGTTGTTTATGTCAGAATTCCTAGTATTTATCCTGTTTAGACAAGAACTAGAGCACTGTTTGTGACGTTTGTTCACTCTAGAATTTTACAAATAAGGGTAGTTCTAGGCAGGTATGTGACCAACGCCCCGTTCCAAGTGATAACCCATGCAAGAAATTTAGCATGGAGAGAGTCATTTTTAGACCTAGGATCCGAATGACCATGGCCTGTTTCTCGTACGTGCAAAGGAGAGTGGAGAGCTGGGTGGGGGTGTGAACTTCTCCTGGATGGGGGGAGAGGGATTTACGCGAAGTATTTTGCAGAACATTTGTTTGGCGTTGACGGCTCCAGAACCCCTGGGTATCATCATCTTTAACCATTTGAGATATATCAGAGGTATCCATAGAGATAGGTCTAAATGGAGACTTCATTTACAAATATAGACATTTATAGGGTTATATATATACAAAACTTATCAAAAATATACATTTATGGTAAATCTATGCTCAACCATCTTGTTAGGCCCCTACTTCTTAATTTAATTAGTAAATCTCGTGCTTTGTGTGATGAGAATAATTTGGGCAAAAATGATAGTATACAAACACAACTAAATCGTAATTCAGTTAAAAAATACCCCTAGTAATTTATCAGGCAATACACTTAGTTGAATCATTAAAATTGCAATATTGAGTAGATCACTCAGTTAAGTCATTTATTGCACACGATAAGTATTCGTCTAAGTCCTCCAAACGTTAAAACCAATCAACAGTCTCAGTTCAAACGAATCAATAAAAATCTTATTTATCTCTAGTCAGTCGTATTACTCTTTCGGTCGAATCTCTTCATTTGACCCTATCCAGTTGACAGGCCCTTCAGACTCCGTTTGCGTCTTACTCGACAAACGTTTGTCCATATCTATCAGTTGTTAGAACTCTCGAACAAAGTTGTATTTACTGACATTCGATTGTCAGACGCATCATATTCAAGGTGATAAGATTTTTCGACTGATTTCTTCAACTGATTTCTTTGTATGTTTTCAGTCAAGTGAATCATCGCTACACGTGTTATCCTTTCGAATAATATTTTTAAAATTTTTATATAAAAATTATTGTTAGAGGTAAATTTGTAAAAGAATCATTCGTATAAATATATTAACATCTATATCAATGAGTTAATTTAAATAGTACATAAATATCGTTTAAATATGATTTTTTATAAATTATTGATAAAAGGAAGTGATATTTATATAAATAAATATGTTATTTTTACACAATTCAGATTTACACAATGATATATTTACTAATACATTTCTAAGAATAATTTTTTTATAAATTAATCTCTAACGATGATTTTCATGTAAAAAAAAATCTGACATTTTTTCAGACGACAAAGCATTCAATGTTACAGGCTACAGCTACATTTTTCGACTACCCTTTTCAATTGCAATATTTCAAATATCAGCCTTTCACCTGTTATATTTTTTGATTGCCTCACTTCACCTGCCACTAGACGATTCCCCGTGCCTATATCGCTCAATCGGTTGATCACTGTAGGAGATGTTAAATCAACTCCCTTCAACCGTCTATAATGCTTAACTACGTAACAATTGTGCAGTCTTTAGGCGGTACTTCAACTGTGCATGATCTGTAAGTAACCTTGTCTTAACAGTCAACTTTATATTCATTTCAAAAAATACATTTTTATCTATATACTTCAGCAAAGAAATTCAAGAGACTTTTTTTGACGGTTGATAAAATATGTTATCTTATTATATTTTGAAATTCAAATACGTTTAACGCTTAGTGTATCCCCTAAGCATATCTATAAAATATCTTTATTTTTTATTTGTCATGGATTACACATAATCATCGATGAAAAAATAATATATGTTTAAATCTTGTAACACATATTGTCTGCATCCAAAATCTTTATATTTCTATATGCAATCTTCTTCTTCCTGAAAGTGTTTTTAGACGTGCACACCCAACTTCTCTAGTAAAGACAACACATCCCACCATGTATTACTTGCAATGATACATATTGTTGATGTGAAAAAGGTATTTATGTAAATTCAAGAGACGTTACTAAAGAACAAGGCACTAAGAGTAAATTGACATAAAAGGAAGAAAGTAGATGACTGTAGACATAACGAGTAGTTCGCTCTCTTAAACAATTTTATGTTAGAGAGAAATATATTATAAATACATATCTCATTCTTAATAGACAGGAATCTTTTAAACTAATTGAGCGGATAACTACGTTCTAGTATTGTGGGTGACCCAACTCTCCACCCTTCAAGTATTTCTTGAGCTGGAACCAGTCATTGGAGCATTCAAAAAGTCCGAATCAGTGTGATTGAAGAGCTTGTGCATGCGCCAACACTCTCACTCTCTTATGCTAATTTTTTTATTTCCGTACTTTTATTTCTTCACGCATGAGGTACATCTCTTGGTGGATATTCTTCTCTGAGTGTACGAACTTACTGCTCGTGCACAGTTAAAAGATGTGAGGATCTTTCATGGCTGAGCTACTAACATATCCATATTAAAGTTATAATAAAGAAAATGAAATTGCCATAAACATAAATGTATATATTGTCTTATGAGCCTAACTCTCCTACACACTTGAAAGGATCTGTATTTCTATTCAGAGAAACTACCATCGTGGGTGTGGGATCACCTATTCACATTATTATTCACTGACGTCACCGTATTCATTCACGAATATATTTCGTACCCAAAAACTTTTGAACTTCTTGTGAAGTGGTATTTTCTGTTGCATTGTACCATGATAGGGTAAATTATTTTAATTTTGTTTTTTTTAACTATTCGTCGCACAAGCAATTCAGTTACATTGTTAGAAAAATTTTAAAGATTTTGAGTCGGTTGTGAGATGATTTCTATAAATCTAATAAGATATAAATTTTATGACACAACGAGACAATAATGTTATTAGTCTTGAAAAATAAATTTAAAATATTTTAAAAATGAAAATAATATTAATTTGTATGTATTAATTTATCCCAACTCAATAATAGATATATGATATCTAAAAAAATCTAATCATGTTTTAAGGATAATAAAGAAGTCTGCGGTCTCGAGATAATACTGTGACATCTCATTGTATAATTGACGTACAAATCTGTGATAAAGGTATTGAGACGATGAATATGTTGAGACGTGTCACCTCAGTCAACAAAAGATGAAAGTCTCAAACTAAAATTTCAAAGACGTGCATCTTAAGATATTTTTCTAGCGACTAGTTTCAAGATTTAAGACTCATTAATGCCATCTTTTTAAGTATTGATCATTTGATATTTAGATCGAACGACTACAAAACAATTTCTTAAAAAAATGGATGCCCTTAATCAGCTAACATTGGTCCGCTCATTTTTTACGTTAAAAAGAGGCATATAATTTTTTATAATCATCCCATTCAAGATAAGATGGTGAAATTAAGTAGCTTGCTCAGAAATCAACTTAAAAGAGATCACCAAAAAAATAGTTGCACCACCCGTGCGATGCTGCCCAGGAAGCTCTACAACAAGTGAGAGTCTTTCTAAAGATATATAATAGAATAGATAAGCAGAGGAGGTCCACCGTCCATTAGCAGCTGCAGCTTTTTTTTTTTTTTGAATTTGATTGGGTTAAGTGCCTGCCTAGGATTCCATGCCGGGTATATATTTTCAGGTTCAAACCCAACCGGCAATTCAACCTGACGCAAGGATGTCATCATCGCCGAGACAAGAGCTCGTAGCTGTACGTCGCATACGAAAAAGGCCGGGAAGAGAATAATAAAAAAGCATGTCCGGACAACACACGAAGAAAGCGTCCTTTTTACTCATAAATCTATTGCCAGCCTTTTATATATATATATATATATATATATATATAAAGAAAACGTCCTTTTTGCTCATAAATTTATTGACATTCTTATATATATATATATATATATATATATATATATAGTCAAAGATTTATGCCGGCGGGGGTCACAGAGGAGGCTTTGTCCGCGAGTCACAGAATGGGGTTGAGCAAGCAATATATGTTAATTATCACAATTTAATACATGATCTTCAACAAACCCTCTGCTAATAAGTTTCAGCAATTGGGAACCGACTCAACATCATGTTAACTTGGGATTGTGAGGAGCAAGTGAACTTTGTTATATATGTAAAGAGGAATGTTATGGCATTACAATTCTTTTAATTCTCATATTTGAAAAATAGATGACTATATATATATATATATATATATGTATGTATTTAAGGTCAATATTCTTGAGATTTGAGAACACCATAATTAAGTTTGAGGCATTTCTAATATCAAGATCAGACGGACGAAATGTAAGCGGTAAAAGAAATAACTAAAAAGTGAAGTATCATCAGAACCCTGCTCAAAGAAAGAGCTGCCATTAACTTAATCAAAATTATCATAATATTATCATAACCTTTTTTTTAGTAAACGTCGATCAATTAGATCTGATTATGATAACACTGATGCATAGATCCTTCACTTTTAATATGTAAAACGATCGATTAATCCATTGACTCTCGGCTGATCTGTAATTATTTCATTACTTGCTAGTATTGCGTACGCCCAGTGTTCACGAGAATCGAGCAAGGCGTGCGTGACAGGGGGCACGTTCACGTTGCCTAGCTTCATGCGTGGTCTGGTTGCGTGGGTGGGGGGTTCTCTGACTCTGCATGGCCCTTTCGGTGCCAGTTGACAACTCTTTTAGACCGTGCGTGATATGCTCCGCTCTTGACCGGCCCCCTGCAAAAAGCAAAATGTCGGTGCAACAGGTAAAGTTCCCAACATTGCCTCTGATATTTGTATATCTAGGTAATATTGTAGACGAATAATGTAAATATTCTCTCTCTTCTTAAACATCGATAACCATCGTGACGTTTGACTAAAGACTTTGACTTGTTCCACACTTTTTTATGTGCATTGATTTTAATTTTTTATTTTTAAAAAAGTTAAAGTGATCTCAAAATATTTAAATTTAGAATATAAGTCACGTCATCGTTCAATTATTTAAAAATTTTAAAAATAAGATAAATTAATTTTAAAAATAGATTTAATATTATTTATTTGATATAATTTTTTATTTTTATTTTTTAACAAATAATCTATGGATGACGTGACTTACACAGTTCTTCTCGTGACAGCTGACGAGCACATGCAAGGTGACGAGAGTTGGATCGAAATCGGAGTAGAGGACAAAGAACTGAGACGCGATAAAATACGCCGGTGAACATTGGAATGCTCAAAATGGAGCAGAGAAAAGGCCGTTATAACTAGAAGAGATGTTAGCGGATGTCATACAAAGAGAAGAAGAACATTAGAGAGGACAACGGAAAAACGAATGCTAGAAATCATATCGACAAAATTTTCTGTGTCCCAGTTAGCTTATCGCAGCAAAAGCTTATTGCATTCCGGAGGGCTCTTTCGCCCGTCATACAAGTGGCGATAGTTTCTGCCAGAGCGGATGCTAATCCAGGGGATACGCAATGCTGATCTACGAACACGTAGATCCTTAGAGCAATGCTGGCTTCAATATACTATAGGCAACTGACAAGACGTTTCGGATTTTAATCTGTTATCACACGTTATACAGATTCCAAATACCTCAACGTCAGCATCCTGACGCCTTTTTTCCCCTCTTTTAAAAGGGAAAAACAACCATCTCCCATGAAAAATTGAGGATTATAGTGTTTTTTTGGGTCATAAATTGAGGATTATAGTGTTCAAGGGGGTCTAACTGGGAGACTTACAGTTGAATCCCAATGACGACAACGCAAGTCTTGTAGGCCAAGATCTTGAGAACTGGAACTTCTTCTTGATGCGAGAACGGTAAAGACGGGCTCTCTAGTTGGAAAGGGGATGAGGTTCGAGTTCGGTGGTGGGACCGCCGAGCTTCTGGATGCAATCATGCATTCGCGCCAACGACCGAGCTGCTGTCACGCGCTCTTCTTTTGTTAGGGTTCAAAAATTCCAGCCCATCTTGTTTGTCTATTAGAGAGTAAAACAGCTGGCCTGAGTTGGGCGGAGATCAATTTCATACAATATAAGAAGTAGATCGAGCTCCTCTTTTCTTTAAAATAGTCTGACCAATCTGGAGAGGAGGATGACGCAGGAGGGCATAGGAATCTGAATCAATATATAAAAGCCAGAGAGATCTGTTGACAAAGTAATGTGGCGAACCATACCCACCGGAAGGAAGGAAGGAAGGAAGTGGGGGTCGACGGCGAACACTTCTAAGCTCGTTAAATTTCATCCATACAAACATGCGAGCGAGTTTTACAGGAGTAGTGGGTACTAATGCTGACGATTGAAGGTGAGAAAATGTAAACAAAAACGCTACAATTTTTACCAAGTAACGAACATGGCAAGCGTTATTAAAGAGTACAGGCATCTGACTGCTCAGTGCTTTGTCATTCATACTAGCTCCGAGGCTGCGGGGAGGCACGAGAGCACAAAATTGAGAACCTATCCCATCATAAACCTCAAGCCCCCAGAGAGGGGAACAAAGAGAGAAAAAAAATATTTCAATCAAAATATCAAGCCATGACATAACGTGGACGAATAAAATATAGGTCGGAATTTGCGGGCATTGTGAAGTCTCCGAAAGAATATGGCGTTCCTATTTGCCAAGCAAAGGGCGAGCGAGCTGGCATCATCTTTTCGAAGTGGGGGAGAGGGCGATACCATGTGGCAACGTCGCCTTAGCTGGATGGAACTGGTTTTGCAGTCGCACGCTTGACGGCTTCAGCATATGTCCTATGCTGGTAGGTTAGGGTAGATTCGAGCAAGTCCCACAGTGACGTCTTAGGATTCCAACCTAGGTGAAACACGCACAAGAAACAGCAGATTAGATGCAGGGCAAACTGGCCTCAGATAGAAGACAGAAACCCACCGTTAAGGTTACACGAAAAATGGGGCATACCAAGTTGCTTATTGATGATGGTCATGTCCGGGATTCGCTTATCGCTGTCATCATATCCTTCGCCATAGAATTCCTTGGAGCTCACGTCAATGGTGGGAACCTCCCGGGAGGGCTGTCCGGATACCTTAGAGTAAACCTGAGCGATATAAAAGCATTTGTTCAGAAATGTGAAGGAGAAAAATGCCTTGAAGTCGCCGTCTGCGTGACATACCTCCGTCATCATTTCAGCAAGCTGTCTCACAGTAACTTCATTGTTCGGGTTCCCAACGTTGAAAATGTGACCATTAGCTCGGTCAGGATTTTCCTGATAAGCACAAGTTGATGCTTAATACCCTGTGATATAGTGACATGCTAGAAAGAGAGAGAAAGGAGTACGTACAATCATTAACAGGACGGCTTCAATGGCATCCTTGATGTAAACGAATGTCCTTTGAGACTGGCCACCATCTACGAGCTTCAGAGGTTCACCACGTAGAAGGTTCTGTAGGACACGAAAGGAATTTTTTACTAAAAAAAGTTCTCACATAAAGATTATATAGCAGTGTTTCACATGAGTTAAAATGTAACTTACGTTGCTGAAACAAGCCAAGACCCTCGGAACACCCTCACTTGGGCCATCAATTCCAGGAATGAAATCCATTCTTGGTCCAATCCAGTTGAAAGGCCTCACAATTGTGAACTCGAGGCCATTTTCTGCTCCCTCAGCTAGAATCATTCCAGGTAAAACCCCAAAAAAAATGTAAGAAGAAAAAAAAAAGAGGAGTACAAATGCAGAACTGCAAGTAGATGCGTGAAGATAAACATCCTTCACCATAGATCAGCCTCTCTATTAGTTGCTTGGCACAGGCGTAGGACCATCTTTGTTTCTCAATGGGACCAAAGATGCAAGGTGACGCATCTTCTTTCAGCATATAGAACTCGGGCTCCTGTCAAGTCAGACAAGTGTTCATCAAACATAATTAGCTACCGGATAAATAAAATAACCTTTTTCACATCTCTTTACTTTGATAAAGATTATACGAACAAAATAAACTTGTCATTTACATACAATCAGAAACCTATTGCAACCAAAATATAATAGATAGATATTGTTAGCCTAACAGGGTACTCTACACTCAATCCCAGGAAACAAGCGTATGCCAGTGGACCAAGCACAGAAACCAATCCAAGCTAATTGGACAATCTTCACACTGATTAGAACAAAGACGTGTCATTTTGAACGCACGTCCTTCCCAACAGCAACAAAGACTTTCTCACCAATGCTCTTCCCTCTGATACTAGTAACTGTAAAGAGAATTTCTATATCACAAATGCCATTTGAGGCACAATTATTTATGCCCTCGTTCCCTCGACAAAGGAAAGCCAAAGATGGTGGCAGCCCAATTGTCAGCCCTTGCAATTTGAAATAAAGAAAATCCAAAAGAATTCCACATTCGAGCCAGACTACTACTCATTCTTAAATGGGGCAAACTATGATAGATGGAGAAATGCAAAGATGTGTAATATTTCTAGATACTGATGACAATAGTCCCTTCTATATCTAAAGATACTTTTGATGGAGCTCTCGTGATAGAAAGCGTATAAACATACAGCCAACAAAAGCTACAACGTTTACCAATATAACATACAAATAGAAGCAGCACCCGAACCCCTTTATACACATAATCACACAAATTTATCAACCCACAAACCACAACCTTAACTTTGTGAATCATTGTTGTTATTAGTTAAAAATTATTGCCATGCTTTAAAAATGACAGCCCAATCTGTTAAACAAAATCGAGAGGCATCTAAATTAATAACTTTCTAATCACATAATCATTTTCGTACCGAAAAGAAAAGGAAACGTAGCAAGTGACAAGTGATTCTATTGACAACAGCGTGTATTTTTTTCACAAACCTAAAAATCCTTGGAAAGTTGTAGGCAAATTTTCTGAGGACAGTTAGTCAATGTTTTCACAACTGGAGAATTGTATCCACAGAAATTTTCTAACATGCTAAGACATGAAGGAGAAATGGTGCTGAGCAACCCGAAAAAGAAACTGACTTTTCCTTGCTGGAATAGTGTAACTGCTTAGAGGGGGACAAGAGAACTGCTGCCTGGGGATGAAACACATGGACTCCTACCCATGTGTGGAGAGGACAAATTAGAAGAACTATGCGAAAATAAAGGAGGCGCAAAAGGGGCGAAGTCCATCCAAAAGAGGAGAATCTGAATCTAGGAGAAAGTAAGCGATTTTCTTTTGTTGTTGTTGTTGTTGTTTCAAAACCCATACACAACAAATAACAACTAACTGTAGCAATACTCATATTGATTCAAAACTATCATGGTCCGGAAAACACTAGCAAGCACACCGTGAAAAAAATATCGAATTCAAACCCCGTCCCAGGAAAGGGGGAGGGGGGAGAGCATACATCATTCCCATATTAAAGAAATCAAAGACCTCATGCACATTACCAGAGACAAACGGAGGAAAGCGATATGTTCGCACCTACGCTAGAAAACAGATCTTGATTTAAGAAACCGTGAGAAGAGGAGGGCCACATCACGTCGATCAAACATTTCATTCACCCATTTTTTTCATATTCAAATGCAGACCTACCCATCTATCTATCCCTCGGAAATTTCCCCTGTCAGATTACCACTGTAGGAAGCGGCACCATGTGACGTACCTTCCTCAGGGGGTGGTCCTTGGGAAGGAAGCTCCCGATCGTCTTCCCGTAGATCTCGCAGGTGGAGAAATGGATGAGGCGCTTGCAATTCTCCGAACAATACTTCACCTACATTATCTCGCCCGCCATGACCCAGAATCAGACGAGAACATCGAACCGATTCAGGTCTCAAGGAAGGGGGGGGGGGGAAACCTAGATTCCTTGCTTACCACGGGCAGGGCGTCGATGAAATTACTGTAGATGGTGTCGAGCGGGCGGGTGTTATAATCGGCGGGGGTACAGATAGCCGCCAGGTTTATGGTCTGCAGGGAGGACAGCAAATGGAGGGTTAGCCGAGATATCCGAAGAAGGGCTTTGTCCAAGGCGATCGAGGGAGGGGGAGCGAGGGATGAACAGACCAGATCGGCCATCTTGATGAGGCCCTCGAGGCGGGAGTCGTGCTTGATGTTGAGGCGGTGGAACTGGATGCGGCCGGACCAGGGGTGGGCGCCCTCCGGCTCCAGCAGGTGGCGGATCTTGTCGTTGTAAACGTCGACGGCGAGGATGGTGTGGGGAGTCTCCGCCACGAGCTTCTCGCAGAGGTGGGAGCCGATGAATCCCCCCGCGCCGATCATGCAGATCGTGATCGGACGGATCGGCTGCCCGTCCAGATCTACCCTCGCCGCCGACGCCATCGCCGCCCCCCTCGCTGCTGCTGCTTCTTCTTCTTGTCCTCTCTCTCTCTCTCTCTCTCTCTTTCTCTGTCTGCGTTCGTGTGTGTGCGCGTGAGAGGAACGGGGAGGAAGATGCTGTCGGTGGTGGCGGAGGGGGTGCGGTGGGATTATATGGAGAGGAACCAGGGCCGAGGACAGTGTGGTGGCGGATGGAGTTAAACGTAAGGGAGTTTTATATGAAGTATGAACGAACACGAAAGAATTTCATCTATGGTTTGAAATTATAAATATCGTGTATATATTTTGATTATAGATTTTTTTTTTACTTCGTTCGTCGGACTTGAAAATAAACATGAATTTTTTATGCGAAAAATCCTCTAGAATTATAATTGTATGACTCTCTTTTTCAAAAGAAAGATATATCATAAGTACTATTTTTTAATTGCATAAGTATTCCCCTAGTAATAGCATTCTTTACCGATAGGCCTTTGGACATAGTATTTTTCTTTCCCCTACAAAGGGTATTCCAATGTTAGACTTTTATGAGATATTTTTATTCATATACTATTTGCAAGATAAGTATCTATAATATCAAATATATATGATATTTCCTAAAAATGTATAGTGCTGTTGTTTAGAGAAAAAAAAGTATATTAATATACATTGAGATGAGAAGAACCCATTATGACATCTCCCATAGTGTTAGGGAAGCTCATCTTTTTACCGGTGAAATCCCAGCGTGGATGTGATCTGAGGGTGAGGAGCAGCGGCAATGGGTGCACCAGCGTCGGCGACCGGTCAGCATAGTGTGAGAGCACATCATACCCCTATTAAAAGAGATGGAGAAAGACTTGAGTTGTCGCATTCTTTTCTTGCCCTTCTATTTGAAAAGTAAAATTGAGTTTATGATTAAGATAGATAGCTTAAGTTTGATGTTTTTATTTAAGTTAATAAAATAGCTTAATACAAATATTTGATTTTAATTATCAAATGACTTTCATGATAAATGTGATAAAAAGATGAAGTATACCAGCATTCCCGATACGGCGAATGGAAGGTTAGTCGTTGGCGGTGTGGTAATAGTATATGCCATCTTTCACATTGAATATATTATTATGATCTGGTGCCGGATTCAAAGGTCTCTCCAATAAATATAAGAGAAAAATATGCACAGAGACCAAATTAAACAGTCAATTTGCAAGTGAGTCATTCAAGAGTGACAAGCTACATAGGATGGGGAGGACGGACCCCGACCCCAGCATTCCCTTATAAAAATCAGAGAACGGTGTCACCGATGCACAAATAATTGGCTAATTAAAAAACTTTTTTACGTAACGTGCAAGGTTGTAAGATTCTTGTATTAAATTTCAGAGAAATAATCGATAGCTGCTTGGGCTCCTTTGGCTGAGATTATTCAAGTGTATTTTTTTAAAAAATCCTACATTTATTATAGGGCAGAGTGTCAGAGATTTTAGACCTCGAAATCTACCTTGAAATTCATGAGAGGAACTTTTGTAGATTATTGAGCACTCCTCCTTTTGTGTCTTTCTCTCTCCGTTTAAAAAAATTCACTCAGCACAAAAGCCGAGACATTTTTGAGTCATTTGGTTGAGATGAAATTATGTAGGGGATTCAATGATTAGAATCCCCTAATAATCTCAACCAAAGGGGCACTTAGATTAAGAGATTTTCGTTCAGATAAGATTGATCTATGTGAGTGTTTGAGCCCGTCAAGCACTAATTGTGTAGGCACGAGTATCCACGTGAATCAATCTCATCTTGAATGGGACGGATAGAAAATCACCCTATTCAAGACTAATGTTAAATATTTCTCTAAAAATTTTATTTTTTCAACTTATAGAGTAAATGACATAGAGGTTCATTGATCATATGCTTAATTTAATATTTCATACGCATGTTAGAGAAGGTATTAATTTGTCCCTCGCTTGATGGCACTGTGGACACTCTCCTGCACATAGGCATAGGAGATATGGAGTTTGAGTCACGTACTCTCGCAAGGAGCCCCCCCACCCCCCAAAAAAAAAAAAAATCAGAAGAGTACCAATTTTTGGTGAGTCGGGGATAGAGGTATTGTCAAGTTTTATCAGATCGTCATCTCCCCCCCCCCAAAAAAAAAAAAAAAAAGAGTATCAATATTTGGTGAGTCAGGGATAGAGGTACTATCAAGTTTTGTCGATCGTCAGATCAAAGTACCACGATTTTATACTAGTACAATCTATCTAATATGTACTCTATAGAAAATAATTTTTATTAAAAATTCTTTTAAATAATAAATTTTAATTTTATATAAAAGCTTTTATAAATATCCCTCTCCTGTTTAGATGGGGCAACGAGCTCGCGGCTTGTACAGCACTGGTCTCCGACTCTCTACTCTAACCAAGGAGTTTTATTTGTTGTATTGCTCTTTATAGTTTAGTGCCCTTCTGCCTATGTAGATTGTGTCGTCTAACCCTTAAACTTCACTAATTGGACAAGACTTAGATATTTTACACACATTACCACGTATGGGGTTGCACATCTTGCAAGGGAGACTTTTGATAAAATGAATACACTCGGTTAGGATGTGGCACAATACAGGTAATCGGCTTTGGTTTGTTTCTTCATAATCGGAGTTGATTAGGGCATGTTTGGTAATCGGTTAGAGTTAACGCAACCGATGAGAGAGAGTGATGTGAGTCTCATCGCTCTCGTCACTCTCTCAATCACAGTTACATTAATTGAGATCGATTAACGCAATTGACTCTAAGGCCCTGTTTGTTTGCGAGTTTGTCAGGTGGATATTTCAACCGACGAGATAGAAAATACCGATGAACCTCGCCTCTCACTCACTCCCATTCACGTTAACCGACGTCGGTTAACTTACTCGACCCTCCAGGGTCGAGTAAGCTAACTCCGATCGGTTAACAAACGGGGCCTAAGACAACAAATGGTCCCCTAGGATTTGTGACGATGTTTGCACAAATATGTCATTCGAGCACCTTTGATCGAATAGGTCATCTAGAGTCGATTTAAATTTTTGGCGGACGACATATCCTGAGATATGCCACCTTAATCTATTATTATAATATCAAAGAGGGCCTTGCCGAGATGAGCATGAGAGCATCTGTGGGTGCATTAGAGATGATCTCAAGTGCATTAGGGTGGTTCAAGTACATGCATAACATGGAGTATAGAGATGCTCCCGAGAATATCTACTTACTCGATCGAGGGCACATCTAAGTGCCTTCATCCAAACATGCTTCCGAACGTATTTGAGTGGGTAAATTATTATTAATCTATGAAAGAGAGAATCTAGTAGAAAATTCTATCTGATTCTAATGAAACAAAATATATATATTTTTGACATTTTCGAATGCATCTGAATGCTCCAGTGTATTAGAGTGCTTCAAGTACATCCAGAATATTTAGTATATAGATGCTCCAGAGAACATACAATAAGTACTTTCGAGCACATTTGTGTAGTAGCACATCTAGTGTTTCACTTTCACCCAGAAATATTTTTGAATGCATTTAGATGGGCAAATATTTTTTATCAACACCAGAAGGAAAATCTAGTAGAGAAATTATCTGATTCTAAATACAGCAAAGGTTACTTTGTTGGAATCCCGTTTCTCCCCCCTTTTGTTTGAGATTCCATCATGATCAACTTCAAGATACAAAATCATAGAAGAAACTAATAAGGATACCAACCAAAAGCTTAAAGATACCATAAGAATGTCTCATCGAGATTTTTTGTTCCCGCTATTTATCAGGGTTTATCGTCTCGACTGACTCGCACGTCTCGGTCACAGCTTGGACAGGTCAGGTCGATCCCATCTCGCTCCGTCTCGATCCATCTCGCTCCGTGTTAAAATAAAAAAGATTGTATATATATATATATATATATAATAATAGAATAAAATAAAAAGATATTTTTATATATATTATATTATATTATATTAAAATAATGAAGCGTCTCGGTCACGACTCACGATCCGGGTGTCCCGCCGCCTGTCTGAGTCGGGTCGAGTCGTGCGAGTTTGGACAAGTCACACCGAGACATCAAATCATGTTATTTACCCTAAAAAAATATTCTAAAATATGGCCACATACCACTCCACACTATGTATCACTCCCTCCTGATTCTGGGACTGTCAAAATTGGCCAAGGCCATGCGTTGAAAGGTTCACACGAAGGAGGCCTTACAGTGAAAACAAAATTGCACTTAGATTATTCCCACTTATCAAGAGAGAAGACCCACGGGGGTGCTACCCTTTGACCCCTCCCCCCTTCTTGTGATTGGTGTGGCCCCTACTCTCTCCTCTCACCCTGGTTCAGAGTGCTCTTCATCTTGATACTCTAAGAGTATGTTTGTTATCTGTTTGTTATCGGAGTTATCGGGGATGACGCAATCGACGAGAGAGAAAGGCACGATGGGTCTCGCCTCCTCCTCACACACAAAGTCGTTAACCAGAGGCGGTTAGCGTGCTCCTCCTCACACACAAAGTCGTTAACCAGAGGCAGTTAGCGTGCTCGACCCTCCAGGGTCGAGCACGCTAACCGTGCTCGGTTAGTAAAGGACCCTAAGGCTCACTTTGAAATCGAGGTGAGAGAAGGTCGAATGTACTAATTGACCCCGATTAAACGCTTCGTGTGTGAGAGGTGTGGTGAGACTAGGGCTGTCAATGGGCCGGGCCCGGGCCGAGCTTAGGTCGGCCCGGCCAGGGTCAGACTTATCAATATTAAGGCCCGGGCCCGAGCTTTGTCGGGCCGGGCCCGATACTATTAAAAAATTGTAAAACCCGACTAAAGCCCGACGGGCCCGATACTATTAAAAAATTGTAAAACCCGACTAAAGCCCGACCCAACCCGACATCTTAAATAAAAAATAAAATATATATATTTAATAATATAGAAGTTATATTCTCACTAAATTAACTAAAATTTTGATATTAATTATATAATTTATATAAAAATTAAGTATTAAAATTTTAAATTAAGTAAAATAATATAATTTTAATTAAGTAATTTTTAAAATTTGAAAGAAAAAAAAAACGGGTCGAACTTAAAGCTCGAGCCTAGTCCGTGAGTCTAGTCAGGCCGAGCTTTTAAGCCCGACTAAGAATCCACGGTCGAAAAAAATCTTATGACCCAACCTAAAATCGAGTCAAATTCACCTACCTGTCGAGCCGACCCTACCCATTAACAACCCTAGGTGAGACTCACGATGTTCTCTCTCGTTAGATACTCTACTCCCGTCATCTTTATCTCGGTATCAAAGTCGGACTAAGCGTAGAACTTTTACGAAGTGACCCTAGTAACCTATTATATTGACTTCTGCGTGTATGCAAGAATCTATCTGCAAATTTCCCATAAAACATATGCTCTGCACGTCTACGATTCACTGCGTGTTTATTGATTATAGTCCGTCAAATTTTATAAGTGCAATAGTAGATATTATTTTTAATTCATGTCCCCTTATATTTAGAGAAAAATGTTTTAAGAAAAAAGAGATTTTTGTTAAAAAAATCGTGGTGTACGAATAATTATAAAAACACCACTCTTATATATATATATATATATTAATCAAAATGACCTTACTGTATAAACATAAGTGTACAAATCTCTCTCTACTTTTTTACTGCCGTCAAAAAATATTCGAAGGTGAAGAAAGGGACGGATATTTTTACACTTGTGTTCCCACAGTGGGGTTATTTTCGCAGTTACGTTTAAACGGCAAGGTTGCGAATATATCTTACCTTTAGTCACATTTTAACTCAATTTCGTTACATCTCCCAACGGTATGTTACTACAGTGAGATTATATCAATCAATACGTACGTAAAAGTGATATTTCTATAACTATTATATGTATAAGAGAGTTCTTTTATTAAAAAAAACTAGATAAGATAGTCTCACAAGGTAAATAGAGCAGGAGAAGGAGGTGGTCATACAGATTTTGGCTGGCTGGCTGGAGGGGCATCAGTCTCCATCGTTAAGGAGGGGATGAGGCTACACACACATGGGACAGGGCTGCAGCCCCCACCGACAGTGAGACGATGACAACCAACCCCCGGCGTGCTGGATTTGGCTTCTAATTAGAAGAGTTCGTGAGGTAATTATGTAGATAGTGTTAACCACATAATTACGTATCACTCGAATAATTGATCTAAAAAGAGTTTTCTTTTTTTTTTATTTTAGTTCTAATAAGAACAGATGAGTTGGATTTCACTGGATGCAGTTGAGCGGAGCAAATAATCACCCGAACATCTGAACCTCCTCGTCAGACCCAAAGGTCCGTGGCCAGCTCCGATGAAGACGAGCTGATTCTTGGTAGGCACTGACGTGCAGTTGACAGTATTAAGTAAAGATCATTTGTTGGAGAATTCATAAGATCATGCAATAATTTACGATCAAATCAACAGGTATACATACAACTAGTATAGGCTTTACAGCAAAAGGTAACCACTTTTTTAGGGAAGCCGGAATTCTTTTGGGAAGTGTGATGGAAATGGAAGATGGAAGAATGTGGCACACTGCATTCCATTCCACGAGCTATCATTCTATTTTATTTCATTTCATTTGAAGGTAAGTCAGAGATAAGCACCGAACATAAGTTTGGCCCATCGTCCCTTGAGCCAGTGGGGGAGAACACCTTTCTTTTGGAAGAATAACCGTTGATGGTTGGATTTAAACTCTCTCCACTGGGAAGACTTTTAGGCCCCTTTGTTAACCGAGCACGGTTAGCGTGCTCGATCTGGGAGGGTCGAGCACGTTAACCGCCCTCGATTAGGGGAGGCTGTGTGAGGGGGGAGGCAAGGCCCACGGCGGGCCTTAAAGACTTGACGACTCAGTCGACCTGTCATGTAAAAGAAAGGGAGTAAAAAAAAAATCAAGAGAGCATGGCAGACTGGCATTTCCTCTAGCATATATATATATATATATATATATCAGAATTGTGCGCCGTGCGAGAAGTATCGCATCAGAAGAAGCAAGGCCACCTTTGAACGTCATCACGTGATGCCAATGCACGGTGGACCAGCATCATTATTTTGGAAACCATTGGCATGAGAGGATTGAGGAATACACACGTTTAGGTAGGCCACGAGTGGTGGGGGGGGGGGGTCAGGTGGAGGCCGGAACCAGACGAATTCCAGTCGCATCCTACAGCTGCCAACCTGGCCCATGTGAACATTGATCGGATATCGGCTGGACTCAATTGGGACTACGTCTTCGCAAAAGGGAAACCGGTGAGGGGGAAGAAAAGAAGACGAATCGTCCCATCAAATGCCAAGCAATTCCATTATGGTATAAACTCCCTTAAAAGAGTATAATTATAAATTAGAATATGAAAGAGTGACGAACATGACACACTTGCTCCACAATCGTGTCAAGAGAATCTTGTACAACAGTGTGAACTGAATATACTTACATACAACCAACGAAACACAAAACACACCAATAGGGAATGGTGAACTCTGAAACACTTGAGGCCACTTTGATATCCGGGTGGATTAGGGGCGGATAGCCACACCCTGAGATACGTTGTCTGCCCTAAATCTTAAACGGGCTCGGTTGACATATTCACTCCCTCCAACTCGAATGGGAAAACCCAACAAAAACCCCCTTATCCTAACCGACACCCCTTCGGGGAAATGACCCACCCAACCCCGATCACGCCATCTTAACTGAAACTTGTTCGGTTATCAACCCTACCCTTGGGGCTAATTTGAAAACATGATGAGATGACTTACTCACACCTCACCGCATGAGTCACCCAACCCCGGTTACGCCATCCTAACTAGGACTCAGTTCAATTATCGACCCTACCCTTGAGGTTAATTTGAAAATAAGGTGAGATGACTTACTCGCGCCTCACCGCGTAAGTAAGCACTGCACGAGTAAGTCACCCTACCCCGGTTAAGGAGGGATGGGTGCGAGGTGAGCGAGTGAAGTCCGCCGCTCTCTCTCATCGGGGTTAGATAATCCAACCAGTTATCAAACCTGCCCTTGATGAATTAGAAGATGATCAGTTAACCCGAGCATATTTACTTGCAAGTATTTGATTAATAGTTGTGCATCTATAGTGTGCAACCATGTTACATACTCTCTCTCTCTCTCTCTCAATTGATTTAACTGGGATCGACAGAAACCGAAGAAGACAAAAAAAAGAGATTAACCTCATGCGAAAAGATTTGCTGCACACCCACGTATCCTCCCACTGGCAAAGCCAAGTTTCGTGTAGCCAAATAATAACAGCAGCAACTACAATATTAGTAATAATAGAGCCTCACCACATTTTCAGCGATCAATAGTATCCATGTCGTTATGACATCACCACCTTGACTAATCTACTTTACCAAAAGAAACTACGTTGGAACAATTCCAAATAATGGCCTTAGCTTTATCAAGCAGCAGCTTGGCGGGGCTGGAACCAAGTTGGAATCAATCAAAGCGCATCCTTCTAGATCTTCTGGCAACAGCGAGACAGGATGAGCATTGACACCAACTCAGCCCTACCAAGCAACATCACATGTCTACGAGATAATATTTCATTATATATATACACGTAGATCTGTGCAGCCAAAACATATTGCATTCACATTCATAGTCGCTAGTACTAACATCCGAATACAGAGGCATGTTGCAGATTCCCGCTTAGAAAGGAGCTTCCTCTTGTATGTGTTTTTTAATCAGGGGACTAAATGCCATCACGGGGAAGGGCTGCACAGAAAGTACTGATGATAACCCAATTGGCACAACATGACAGAATGGGCCAACTGGCATACACTGACATCTAGCAGGTGCAAACTATAAGAAATCACACTAAAAGCCAGGAAAACACCAAGCGAAGCCAGCACTTCAGCGGAAACAGAAGACAAAAAAATAAGTGTCCCCCAAAACCAAAATTGAACTACCAAACAGTCAGTCGTCTGCAACAAGGCTTATCCTCTAAATTGAACAGTAGGCATGACACCCCAAAATTGTTGCTTCTCGCCCTTCGGTATTCCATTTCTATCGCATTCCACCACCCACCTCGTACAGACTTCCACAGGCATGTACTGCTCACTTGGCCGCATGCTTGGCCTTGGTGTGCGCTTGAAGGGCATTCTCATCTTTAAAGGTCCTGCATTAATAAAATAAATTCCTTAGATCCAAGGAGGCAAAAGGACACGGTCACACGGCATCATGTGAAGGGACAATCACACCATGTGACGGAATGACCTTCACCTGTTGCATGACTTGCAAGAGGCTGAGCCAACGGACTTTGGGGTCTGTTGCTTCGACTTATCGTTGGTGGCAGCAGTCTTCCCAGCATGTTTTGCAGGGTAAGGAGTGGCTGTGTGTCCACCTTTCTTGCTATCAACACCACCACCTACACTAACAATAGAAAATTCATTAGATGCCCTATATCCATCAGCAGGATGACAGGGCCAAGGGGTATTAGTCGTGTAGCTCCTAATCCTTTATCAAAGTAAATCGACCAACAGAAAATCCGATAAACAAGAAAAGGGAGATGTTATATCTGACATCAACAGCACAAGGGAATGTATTGTGTCCCAATGAAATAAACAAAACATATTCGAAAGAGAGATAAATATTCCAGAATCCTATAAGATTTTCCCTTATTTGGTGTCTGTGTGTTTTTTAATTTTATTTTCTTTTCGGGGGAAATTTTACTTCCAGTCCAATTTTTGACCCTTAAGTCCACTGACCAAAAATCAAAGTATTTACTCCATAGACTACATTCCTAACAATATTAGGTCCACTCCAATGGGTTTCTTACGTCAAAAAATATTAAAAACCCAAAACTACCCCTCCCTCCATTTGAGACCCATGAGAACTTGATGGCCACCCACAACTTCCCATCTCCAAATTTCATTCCTGAATGTGGCAGCGGGAAGAGCGGCTAAGGACTAGAGTAAGAGCATAGTACAACAAAGTCAGATGTGAGTCTGGCACAACAGAGGTAAGAGGCACCGTGAAGGTGATGGCTGCCACAGGGAGAGAACGGTGAAAGACAACTGCAGCAGCAGAGAGAGCACGGCAGAAACTAGAGGCCACAGGGTCAAGTTTCCTCCTCAAATCCTTTGCCATTTTGATGTCTAGTGCTGTATAAGGCACCCTCCTGCAACTTTTGTGTGCATGTGACTATACTTGTACATGCCCCTTTCATTTAATACAATAGTGGTACTATCCACTTTCCAAAAAAAAAATTTCTTGTGTGCATGTGTGCGATATGTTGGTGCTCAAGGAGGATGCCATGCATATGGCACATCCTTCCATCCAGTTGGTTTCCATGTGTGTGAGTTTTTGCGGCGGAAGTAGTATGACGCAAGCAATACATCCCCCCCTTTACTGTGTCGTGCTTCTATATGAAGGCATATGGGGTCTGCTTGCATTTTTCAAGATGATATGCAAACCTGCTAGAAGTTTAGAATTTTTTCTAGCTTGATTACTGATAACTGTTCATTTGATTGATTTTCTAAGTACTTTTTTTGGATTTTATGTAGTCAATTTTTTATTTTTGAGAATTTTTCCTCAGGTAATTGTTGAGATATAGAATGTTTGGATGTTTTTTTTTTGAAACTTTATAAGCTTGACTTTTGATTTCCATTTTTTTTGTAGCTTCAGAGTTAATAAGTTTGTAACTACGATGTAAATTCAAGCAACTACAATGTAAGAAGAAGGTACTTTTGGGATTTTCATTAGTGCACAGATGACAGAGTTAACGGTCTCATGACAGAATGCACTAAAAATTATTTTTTTATTGATTTGGATTCATCAACATTCAACAATAAAAAATAAGTTGACAGACATGAAATTGATTCTGATCTCCAAAATTGGGCCATCAAATTTCCCTTTTTGGGGGGATGGGGAGGGATGTTGGAGGGTGAAATCAGATTGGATACAGGAAAAAAATACCTGCTTTCTGACCACCCACTGGTGTTACCAACTTTGCTTTCTTCTCAGGAGCAGGTGTCTTAGAAGCAGATTCAGAGGTTCTTTTCTTACCATCAACCTGCAAAACGCATTTGAGAACATCATGATAATATCAGCTTCAAGAAAAAGTTTTGCCTCCACAAATAAATCATGATTGGAGCACAAGATATCAGAAGCATCAGTAACAGAAAAGAATGTGCCTTTGTACCTTCTTTGGAGTCTCTTCATCCTCTTCTTCAGAACTTTCATCCTCATCATCACTGTCATCCTCACCATCCAGCATGTCCTGTAAAAGAAGAAAATGAAAAAAAAAATAGAAAACATAAATCTTTTGATATTTTTTATATAGATTCAGCTGTGACACACCAAACAAACCAAAGAGTCAGAATGATTCCAAATCAGTCTGTGAAAGATATTAACATGCACCATATAAAGTAAAACTATAACAAATAAAACAAAAGATTAAACAAATTAAGATCTTTTTAAAATTCAAACAAAAAATCACTAACCCACAAAATATATGTACAGACCAAAAATGCCATAAAGATAGGATTTTCAACAGTCCCAAACATTATGCCCCACAAAGAAATGGCCACCACAAGTTATGATATGCCTAACCACCCACACAGAACAATGGGTTAAAGATGCCCACAATTAGTGTACGCGTGCACATGTAAATGGACCCACAACTTTTGCTGTTGTGCACGTGTGGACACACAATATACTCTAAATATTATCCATTAAGACCTCATCAGCTTCCTGTGGAAACTGGAGTATGCTCTTGATGGTTGCTACTCCATTAAGCCCTCATCAGCTTCCTGTGGAAACTGGAGTGTGCTCTTGATGGTTGCTACTCTGAATATCGACACAATTAACTTCTTGTGGTTGGAAGACGAGAGTCACCAAGTCGTCGTCATCATCATCATCATCATCAGAGCCTTATCCCAATTATTTGGGGTCGACTACATGAATCATGTTCCGTCAAAGATTTCCATCAAGTGCTATATTCATATTTAAACCCAAGAAACTAATGTCCTTCCTAATAACATCGTACCATCTCATTTTAGGCCTTCCCCGAGCTCTTTTACTAGCATCCCCTAAGATGCGGTTACATCTTTTAACCGGCGCAAATTAGGGCGACGAAACACATGACCAAACCACCTGAGTCTATTTTCTCTCATTTTACAACCAATTGGGGCTATCCCTAAGTCCTTACGGATGCACTCATTCCTAATTTTGTCTTTCTTAATCTTGTCACACATCCATCTCAACATTCTCATCTCTGCTACACACATTTTGTGAATGTGTTCCTTTCGTACTGCCCAACACTCAGTACCATATAACAAAGCAGGTCTCACAGCCGTTCTATAAAATCTCCCTTTGAGTTTCACAGACATACGACGATCACAGAGGACTCCTGATGCGCTTCTCCATCTTAACCAACCCTGCCTTAATCCTATGTGTAACGTCGTCATAAATCTCCCCATTCTCTTGTATGATAGACCCTAAGTATCGAAAGTTACTACTCTTCGGAATGTTATGCCCATCAATTAGAACATTGTCTTCATGTACCACTCTCCCATTACTAAAATTACAATGCATAAACTCTAACTTACTCCTACTAATTTTAAAACCTTTAGACTCTAAAGCATCTCTCCAACGCTCTAACTTATCATTTAAAACATCAATATTCTCATCAATTAAGACAATATCATCTGCAAATAACATACATCAAGGGATATCATCATGCAATTGTTTTGTTACTTCATCCATAACTAAAGCAAAGAGATACGGACTTAATGTAGAACCTTGATGCAAATCTATAGAAACTGAAAATTCACCAGTCTCTCCAGCAATACTTCGAACACTAGTAATAGCACTGCCGTACATATCCTTGAAAGATTTCTTTCTTTCTTAATGTCCACCAAATTAAATCTCTCGGTACTCGATCATACGCCTTCTCTAAATCAAGAAAAATCATATACAAATCTTTTCTCATCTCTCTATACTTCTCCATTAGATGCCGTAATAAAAAAATAACTTCTGTAGTAGATCTATTCGGCATAAAATCAAACTGATTTTCCGATACAGTAGTCATATATCGGAGGCGTTTTTCGATTACTCTTTCCCAAAGTTTCATAGTATGACTCGTAAGCCTAATTCCACGATAATTATTACAGCTCTGAATATCTCCTTTGTTTTTATAAAAAGGAACTACAACACTTTTCCTCCAAACTTCTGACATTCTCCGTTCCTTTAAAATTTTATTAAAAAGTTTAGTTAGTCACTGAATGCCAATGTCTCCAAGGCTTTTCCATACTTCAATAGATATGCCATCTGATCCTAAGGCCTTGCCCACTTTCATTTTCCTTAAAGCATCCTCCACTTCTGACATCTTAATACGCCTGAAATATTGATATTCAAATATTGTGGACTCTTGGGTACCTTCTAAAGAAAAATCATTGACACAATCTCCATTAGGTAACTTCTGAAAATAACTATGCCACCTCTCTTTAATCTCAAGATCTTTAGCTAAAACCCTTTGATCTTCACCTTTAATGCAAGGAACATGATCTATATCTCTAGTTTTCCTTTCTCTTAATTTAGTAAGTTTATATATATCCTTTTCACCCTCTCGGGTTCCTAATTTATTATATAAATCTTCAAATACCTTTGATTTAGCTTCGCTAACTATTTTCTTAGCCCTCTTTTTAGCAATTTTATAAACTTCTAGGGTTTGATTATTTTTGTTAACTCCTTTTTTACTCTAATGATATTTTGGATTTCCTCACTCCACCACCAAGTCTCTTTTTCTAAATTCTTTTTACCTTTAGATTCGCCTTAGAGTTGTTTTGCTACACTCGTTATACAATTTGTAACATTATTCCACATTACATTGGTTTCTTGTTCTAAATTCTAAATATTTTCTTTTAATAGATGATTTTTAAATGTTTCTAAATTTTTACTTTTTAAATTCCACCGTTTAATCTTAGAACAGTTATTTATAATGATCTTTCTTTTGAATTTAGGGATAAAGACATCCATTACTAACAACCTATGTTGAGGGGCTAGACTCTCACCAGGAATAACTTTGCAATCTTTACACTTGGTGACTCTCTCTTCACCAAGTGATACTTTATAAAAAAATTTCCCCAAAAAAGGTAGACTACACTGCCAATTTTATTGAAATATATAGAGCAGTACAATCCAGGAGGGTGGAGCAGAAGTTCCACTCCCTCAAAAAACCATGCATTCCAAGAAGATTACATACTTGTAAAGACAGAAGCTACCGTAACTTTGGCAAGATATCTACTCCAGCAACAAATGAAGCTAACCCTTCTTGAGCAGATATTCTCAAGATATAGTCTTGAGCCCTGAAAGATGGCAGCATTCCTCTCTTTCCATATACTCCAACAAACAGTAGTAGGGAGGATCATCCACAGGTGAGCATTGAACCGAGCACCCAGTTGACTTATAGATTTGAAGATGGCAAAGATTTGAACTGAGTACCCAGTTGACTTCTTCCACGGGTTCCTTTATAATCTATATACATGCAAGGCAGAGGACAATTGTTGGCCAGTGTATTCAACATGTTCATGTGCAAGCATGCAGTCCCACAAAATAATGGACCAGATAGAACATGCAGCCACCTCCAACTGACCCCCTCCCCCCCCCCCAAAAAAAAACCGCCCAAAAACCAGGCCCAGATTCTTCTCTCCAACATATCCGCTACCATCCTCTTCCATATGGCACTTATTCACATCTTCATTTTGCTGCAATATCATCTTGCAGTTGAAAGGGCCTTCGGCTTATTAAGATAGAACGGATTTCAGTTCTTTTAGATCAACTATTGTTTGGCCAATGGACAAAAATTTGCAAAAGAATATAGGCCCACTATGGCTACCTACCCATGTTTCTTCTACCCTGGAACCCTCAAACAGAAACTGACCAGTTATTGAGCCCTTTGACAAAGTATTAAATTATCAAACTGTCAAATGATGTCTTTGCGCCTTGAAGCTGGAAAACCTCATCCAGGCCCATTTATCCTAGTGCCAAGTAGGGATGTGGATAATTTATTTGCCAAAAACAAAATCACACACGTCCGTATAAAACTATAAGCAACTAGTCCATAGACCTATGATATCAATCTCCCCAAGATTTTCTTCTAAAAAAATCTCCCCAAGGATTATTTTTTTCTAAAAAAGATCTCCCCAAGATTCAACTTTATCCATCCATTTATATTTCTCCCCTCGTTGCAAGTCATGTCCTATTCTTCTTTCTTAAGCATAGGGAAAGACTCCCTTAGACATCACCCAAGAAAGACCCCAAGACAGCAGCAGCTACATGAAGTAACTTCCTACAAACTTTAGTAGCATGCCAAAAAGAACAACGGCAAACTCAGTAGACATTTGGGAGTAAACCGAGCTGCATAGAACCCCTGTAAACTAAGCCGCACAGAAACGCCTCTGCAATATACAGAGAGGTAATGCTAGGTAATGTTGGAATCTAGTCATGGAAGAACAAGCTCAAATTGCAAGCCAATCAAGCCACCATCTGGTTCTTTATTGTATGGACGTATGTTGCTGTAAGAATTCTCTATCTGTAACTTCGGGAGAAGTCCCTAGAATTAAGAAATCATAAATCCCTTCCAATGAAAGGAATTTCTTTTTCTATATTTTGTGGGGGGGAAACCTCCCAGACTAATACCCAAAATTTTGTACGCAAACTTCCTCTGGTACCATCCATTTACAACAGATGTAAAGCGATTCCTGGGAAACAACTTCCCACACCTACTCACATCTAAACGGGCTTAATAAAAGATCTGTCAGAGGAGAAAAACTGTTGCAGGAAAAGTTGCAGATATGACACCCGGAAATAAATGATATTCAAAAAACAGAATAATAAAAATACAAGATCCTCATTTTTCACGCTGTCGCTATCTATAATTTAAGAACCATCAACGTTTGATGAGATAAATTCAAAGACAAATCACACAAAGAAGAAAAGAATGAAGTTTAGTATTGTACAAAGGTGACCTCAATAAACAGTTTTCCACAACAGATGCAGTTTACCTCATCATCAGATTCATCTTCTTCAGAATCATCGTCATCATCCTCCGATTTCTTTGGCTCCTCTATTTTCACACTTGGTTTAGCTGCCAAATCTGCTTTTGGAGCACTCAAATTGGGTTTAGCCAATTCGGCCTTAGACTTTGCTTTTCCTGAAACGTTTTAGAATCTAGTTGATAATTATGTATGATCACCAACAAGATGTTAAGAATATTCCCACACCGTTGATCCTTACTTTCTTAACAAATTGTCTGCAAAAAAAAAGATGGATCCTGGAAAATAATCAAGATAAGCTACTGCACCTAGGAGCAAAAAAGTAATGTCCTTGCAAACCTACTATATGACAAAGGCAATGGATTATGCCTTTGTTTTATGCAATACAAAAGCGATAAATCTCCACAGCACACAAAATGAAAAGGTTATATTTAAGAATGACTTGCGTGCATAACAGGATTAGAATAATGTCAGCTGCAACAAAAGGTAGTATATAATCAGTTAGAAGCTGTATGCATATATGGCAATACCATCATGCTACAACCATGTTGTGGAAATAGATTATAGCGTTCACAAGTTGCAACAAAAAGTAAATCAGAGACAGTATTTTCTAAATATGAAAAATATACCATTTACTTCCTTATCGGGAATCTCCTCCTCTTCAGATTCGGAAACATTGTCATCTGTATATAATGTTTTGAAGAAACAAATTAAGGTTAGTGAATTTGCACCATCCAAAAAATAACCAGTAAGTACAAATGGAAGCTTACCCGTAAGATTGTCGGGCGTGATTAAGACAGATAATTGAAGAAAGTCAAAGAAACAACGGGTTAGATATAAAGCTTATTCTATACAAAGGTAACTTGGGGGGGGGGGGGGGGGAGATCATCAAAAAGGATATCCTTCTTGTGTTGCAAAGGCTTTGTAACCAATGAAAAAGACACTGCCGTTCTTCCAGTTGTGGGACAATTCAAATTCTTTCTCAAACACCAAATCGTAAGTGATTTGGGGACATTTATCAGCAGATAATGTCCCAATTACAAGCTTCTGATCATTGAATTTAACGTTAATGAGTATACTTTCATTCCCTTTATCCTTTTTCACTTCTCCAAGTGATGCCTGCATAGACAGATTAAATATCCAGTCCACAATCAAATCTGTTGATAATATCGAGTAGAATAAGAAGAAAAATAGCAGAAAGTATAACCTGTGAAAGATGCAAGTACTGATCATCACCAGGCTCACACTTAACAGTCTCCCCAGGTTTTACTTCAATACCTGAACAAAAAAAGTGAACCAAATTCTCAGTTTTCTTTTTTGGGAAGGTGACCACAGGCCACATTTCATAAAAGAGGAGAAAAAAGAATGCAAGATGCACGCTAGAAGAAAAGGCCAAATAAGAAAAGGACCTGTACCAAGCTGGTAGAGACACCAACCTCCCTGCCACTTCCCCTAAAAAAGAAGAGGAAAAGACCAACTACAGCAATCTGTGCCATCCCCCCATTATATCTAGAAGAGAAGACTGGACAACCCTACTCCCATGCACACTAACATTCCAATCATGAACATAAAGAATGTAGTTTATGATGATTGTAAAAGGGGATCTGAAGTCATTGTTGAAAACTCTATTATTTCTCTCCCTCCAAATTGACCATAGCATGGCTGGAAGGCACATCATCCAAATTTCCTTTTCCTGTTGAACTGGGTTGTGTTTGCTCCATTCTTTCATAAACTCTCCCATGCCTTAGCTTCTCACCCACTTTACATTAATAGTCTTGAATAGCTGTAGCCAAACTGTTTCTATGATTCCACAGTTGAGAAGCAGATGATCTGCCTTCCTTATAGCACCCACAAAAGACGCATATCTGTTTGATGTCTGGTTTGACCTTCACCACCCTATCAGCTGTCGAAAATCTTCTCCATGCTATCTTCTAGAGGAATACTCTGATCCTGAGAGGGCGTTTGCTGTTCCATACCTGTTTGTGCCATGGGACCTTCCTCCCTCCTTCCACTAGAACCTTGATAGCTGATTTGACTGAGAACTGTCCTGTCCTATCCCATCTCCACCTTCTTGCATCTTCTTCTCATGAATCAGGGAAGTGGTATCTAACCATCGAGAGAACTGTAAAAATTCTTGCATTTCACCATCATTCAGATTTCTGCGGACATTCACATTCCATTGGTGGTTTGCCCCTGTATCTTCCCATGCCGTGGATATCTGACCCCTGTTGCAGTTGTAATGCTGTAGAGTTGGAAAAAGGCTTCCTGGGGAGACCCACTGTTCATCCATGGATCTTCACAAAAACTTGTTCTGTGGCTATTCCCCACCTGTATCTCTGTTGAACAAACTGCAAAAGTTTGCACAGTATGTGTCTCCAAATCGCAGATAAAGTTTGCAGAGTCATATCACCAGTATTCATCCTCCATAGCCATTTCATTAACAAAGCCTTGTTGATAATGTCTAAAGGCATTAATCCTGCACCACCTTCCTCCTTGAGCCTGCAAACGTATTTCCAAGCAATTGTTTTTATACCTCTCTTCTGGCCATTTTCCTTTCCAAGAGAAAGCCGCTCTCATAGATTCCACTCTGCAAGGAACTGCCCTGGGGATTTTGAATATTGAAAGATAATAAATTGCCAAGCTGGAAAGTACCGCCTTCGATAAAATCCACCTACCTCCTGCTGAAAGGAGTTTACCTTTCCAAGAAGCTATTCTGGCGGGGACAGCCCCGGTCCGGCAGTTCAACCCGACTCAGGTTTACAGGAGGCACGACTGCACTGCACTGTGGCTCGATGACCGAGACGCAAGGAGCATTTGATGATGCAGGATGCGAGATCTTGTCTCAACTACTGGAGCATTTATGGTGTCTTTTTCATCTTCCTGCGAGTGTATTTCTAGGAGAGTTAAGGGATGTCTTTCCATTTTCTTGTAAGCATTTAGTGTCTTTCGTACTTTTCAAGGGTCAACAGTAACCGTAAAGTGACTTTGTTTTCCCTTTGGAGAGTCTTTAAAAGAAGTCTTGTAGTGCACTTTGAAAGTAGTAGATGAATTCAGAATTTTCCCTTGGCTTATCCAGTATTTCTCTGCGACAGTGAATTACCTTTTGGAGTGGTGGGATGCCCTCCTTATTCCCTCTCTACCCTACTGACCACCACACCTTCCTGTCAACTCCCCCGCACTGAACACCCCCACCTTTTCTTCCCCTCTCCTGCCGTTCCTTCGTAACCCACACCCCTCCCGTCTTAAATTCCCACCCATCCTCGTCGCTTTCTCCCTCACACACAACTCCCCTCCCCCTTCTGCTCTTTCTGGTAATCCTCACCCCACCATCATCTTCTTCTTCCTTTTTCTTCCGCCCTGCGCCACCATACACGGATGGTGGCCTCCTCCTCCAACCAGCAAACCAGCCCGCCGCCGGCCGTCACCGTCACCAGCTGCCCTCCGCCACACCTGTGTGCCCCATCAGCCGCCCTGCGCCCCCATCTGCGACCGGCTGCACAACAATCGCAGCCTCAACCCCTGCAACCCATCACCACCGCCCTCAGTCGCCACTCACCACCGTCGCTACCTGCACAAGCCAGCCAGCCACGTTTGCGCGCCCCACCAGCCACCTTGTGCCTCCGCTAGCTTCCATCGCCCATCTCCGCCGTCTTCGTCCTCTAAGAGCCAGTCCTCCACCACGCCTTCCCTAGCCCCCCCTCTTTCTTCTACTCCCGTCCGTGAACAGACTTGCCAGCTACACTAGGGCTCCCTTGCAGCCACCCTACGCTGTTGTCTGTAACCCATGCTGCCACCGCCCTCTTCCAAGCACAGCCGCCTGCAGCACCACCTCCCCACCTCATCTTCCCTCCCTCCCTTCCGCCACCGCACTCGACCCCAATAATTGGAGCCTGCGAATGCGTCGCCTACGACGTCCACCCTGTCGGCACCGACTGGCCAATGGATAAGAATGGCCTCCGCCTCCTGCAGCAACCCCACATGTTAGCACCGTCAACACTGCCCTGTGCCACCTCCTGCCACTCCGCCACCGCCACCCTGGTCGATCCTAGAGCCAGCACCGCCACTTGCACAGTGGATTTAGGCCCTCGGCCCCTCTCTTCCTCCCTCATTTAGTATTTTGCTCGATATCCCCTACGTGAGGTGAGCCTTTAGTTATAATTGGAAGGGGGTCGGGTGGCCTCGACATAGTGTTAAGGTATATGTCTGAAACTCTCTCGATTTAAATTTGATCATATTTGTTCTTTTAGTATGCTTTGAATGATGCGTGCCAACGTGTGATCCGTAGTTAAGATTCTCAATATCTCATGTTGTTGGAGTGTCGACGTGTGTTCTGTAGTTAAGATTCTCTATATCATGTTGGGGGGGGGGGGGGGGGGAGAGAGTGTGTGTGTGACTTTCCTACTCGAGTGCGCCGGTGAATATTGAGAGTCGAGTTACCCTATCTACTTGGTGGTTTCTATACCACCGCGGTCCATTCCCGAGTCTCGAGACATGAGCGCCACACTCTGTGAAACACTAACCAATACTAGAAAAGGACTGGAATTTGTTTGTGGGAACTAGAAATCTGCATTTTCATCTTGTCCCGCGTCAAATTTGATATCAGAGCCCTAGGTAGGGTTGTTAATGGGCCGAGCAGGCCGGGCAATGAGGCATTTTTCGGCCTGCGGGCCCTTAGTCGGGCCTAATAGCCAAGCCTGACTAAGTCCACAAGCCGGGCTCGAGCTTTGAGTTCAATCCACGAGCCGACCATGCCCGCTCTTTTTTTCTCCCTTCAAATTTTTATTTTATTTAATTGAAATATTAAAATATTTAGTTTTGTTTAATTAGAAAACTAAAAACTCTCTTTCTAAACATATTAACATCTAAACTCTAATTACTTTAGTGAGATTGTAATTTTATATTCTTATATGTATTTTTTATTATTATTTTTCATTTATTTTGTCGTGCCGAGCCTAGCCGAGTCGAAGTCGGGTCTGTGAAAAAGTCGGTCCCAGCCCGACATAGCCAAAGCCCTGGGCCGAACTCGGGCCTTAAAATTAATGAGTCGGGGCCGAGCCGGGCCGACCTAAGTCTGGCCCATTGATAGCCCTAGCCCTAGATCTAATAGGGTACATCTCTCAATGATGTCTCAAAATGTGCATGTCCACTCGGTCAGGTCGTAAGTACTCAGCCATACAAAATCGACCTACACCCAACATGGGAGACAACCCACCTGAATGGGTCCAAGTCCTCATGGATAGATTTGAGCGATTTGAGAGAGAACAAAAAGAGTTTTTTGATAGTCACCCAAGTTGTCAACCTAGTCGGCCAACTAGAAGCCAACAATATTCGGGACGATGGGAGCGAGTTTGAGCAGCCCAAGACGGGTAGACGAGACAATCAGGATGCCTGTCGAGAACATGAACATATGGATAGGGTCACACGAGATCAAGTCAACCTTGCAGAACTGGCATTTCGCAATGTGAAAATAAAGGCTAAGTCAACCTTGCAGAACAAGCATTTCGCAATGTGAAAATAAAGGCTATGTACTTTAACGGGTCTCTTGATCCCCAGGTTTATGTCGACTATAAAGTAGGCATGGATTATTACTTTGAATGGTACAACCTCAATGAGGAATAGAAGGTCCATTTTGCCCAAATGAAGTTCATGGGCTAGGCCAAAATCTATTGGCGCAACACTGAGGATCTCCTCAGAAGGAGGCACCAAATGCCCCTTACCACTTGGAATGAAATGAAAGAGAAGCTAAGAGAAAAGTATAAGCCTCCATCCTATAAACAATGTCTCCTAGATCAAAGGCAAAGGTTGACCCAAGGAAATCGAACCGTCTCCGAATATATCACCCAATTTGATGAACTCCTTTTACAGTGTGGCATATCCGACGAATGAGGAAATCACCCTTTCTAGTTTTAGGACCAAATAAAGAGAAGAAATCTGGAGAGAGCTTTACTTCCATGATATCCAATCCTTAAAACAAGCCCATCAAATGGCAAAAGATATCGAGAGGTTCAATCGTCCTCCATATCCAAGAAACACAACATCCCATCAATCCCTTTCAAGAATCCTACCCGTGTGTAGCCAGGGGCAAGTGAGTGAGAGATAGCCCACTCGTAGTTTACATGGGAGGACTAGCCTTGTAAGCGGGTCCATGAGTTTAACCCAACATTCCACCACCCGCACATCACCCATGGCCCTAAGGGTAGACAAGGTAAAGAGAGTCATGACAAGTGAAACATCAAAGGCTGCTACTTCAAAAACACAAGGCTTTCGATGTGAAGAATTTGGCCATTATGCCAATCATTGCCCAACCCGAATCTTACTTGGCATAGACCTACCCAATTATAAGCAGTCCGGGGAACCACACCAAGGTCTAATTCCACCTTTAGAAGAAGAGCCATATTGTGCTAACTTAGAGTTGGCTGAGGAGTTTACCCAAGAGGGAGATGCTTTGGGATATCTAAGGCTAAGAACCTTCTAATCCAACTCTAAAGGTAGTAAGATGTACTCTAACCCAACCTTTTGAAAATGAGGATTGGCACAAGGCTTCCATTTTTCACACTTTTCTCAAAATAGGGGGTAAGGTCTGCAAAATCACTGTAGATAGTGGCAGCTATATCAAAGCCATCTCTACCAACATCGTGGCTCGCTTAGGGCTAAAGCCTGTTGATCACCCAAAACCCTACAAAGTATCATTTTAGGACGACCTTGACTATATAATAAGGTTGTTGCACAATTTGGGAGATCACATATTTGCACATTCATACACAACCACAAGAAGATCACTTTATATCCCTTTCCGCCCAAATTCAGTTCTCCCCAAACCAAGGATAGTGAAGAGGAGAAACCTACCCCAAACCCAAATCCCACCAAGAAGCTACGCTTCATAGGGGCCGTTGAGATAGAACAAGAGGTTGAGACCGGATCACCAATCTGGATCGTTGTTGTGCAAGGGTAGGGGATGACATTCCCAAAGAACAATCACCAGGACTCGACCCTGTTGAGTAAGGCTCGACGTCGCTCTGGTATCTCTCAAGCAGATCTAGATCCAACTGTTGTAGCTCCTCTCTAGATATCCATGAGTCCTCGGAAGTCGGGTGACCTCTCCAACACACCAAGTATCGCTGATACCCTCAATTTCAAGTGGAGATCATTTGTTCATCCAATATGCTCTCTATCTTATCACGTCATGCTGGAACTATGGTCGGTGGACACTCAGGCTGTGATTTTTTGTCAAGAGGAAGGGAAACCTCAAATGGATCTCTCGAGATTGATGTTGGCTCCAGATATTCAACCAGGTCAGTTACATTGAAAGTGGAGGTTATCCCCCAATCTTGTGGTAGATCTACCACATAAGCATTCAGTCCAACCCGCTTCAAGATTTTAAAGGGACATGCGTTGCAAGCTTGGAGCTTCTTGGTGACAACTGAGGGGAACCTCTCTGGAGAGTTCGTGGAGACACAAGCACAATCTGCTAGTTCAACCTAGCTCAAGTTTACATGAGGTACGACCACACTGTGTTAAGGCTCGATGATCGAGACACACAAAAAGCATTTGATGACGTAGGACATGAAATCTTGTCTCGACTACTGGAGCATTTATGGTGTCTTTTTATCTTCCTAGAGTGTCTTCTCATAGAGTCCTTTTTTGTATTTCTAGGAGAGTTAAGGGATGTCTTTTCACTTTCTTGTGAGCATTTAGTGAGTGTTTTTGGTACTTTTCAAGGATCACCAGTAACTGTAAAGTGACCTTTGTTTTTTCTTTGGAGAGTATTTAAAAGGAGTCTTGTAGTGCTCTTTGAAAGTAATAGATGAATTCAAAATTTTCCCTTGCCTTATCTAGTGTTTCTATGCAAGAATTACCTTTTGGAGTAGTGGGATGCCCTCCTTATTCCCTCTCTACCCTACCCTACTGACCACCACACCTTCCTGTCAACTCCCCCATACTAAACACCCCCGCCTTGTCTTCCCCCCTCTTGTTGTTCCTTTGTAATCCACACCCCTCCCCTGTCAAATTCCCATGCCTCCTCGTCATAGTAGTCAAGGCGGGCGCCTAGGCGTCGCCTAGGCGCCGCCTAGGCGCAGGACAGGCGGACGGGCGCTTTTTCAAATACACAAAAAGCGAACCGGGCGGTCGCCAAGGCGGGCTGGGCGCCAAGGCGGCCGCCCGGTCGCCTTGAACTCGCGAACTCGCCCGGTCGCCCCCGGTCGACGAGTCCGAGTGTCCGACACACCCCCGGTCCCGCAGTCCCCCACCCGTGTTAAAACCCCCTCCCTCGGGTCAATCGCGTTTGACCACTCCCCCGACCTCCCACCCCCCCTCGATCCTCTTCTCCCAGGCGGTCTCCGTGCGGTGCCCTAGTCGATCGGCCGCCGGCGTGTGCGTGCCGCCGGCGTCGTCGTCGACCACGGCGACGTCATCTGCGGGCCTTGGCGACGTCCCCTCCTCGGCTCCTCCCCGGCTGCGACTTCGGCTGCGGCGTCCTCCTCCTCGCTGCAACTCCTCCGCGCCGCGCCTGCAACTCCTCCGCCGCCGCGGCGACGTCCTCCTCTTCCCTGGCTGCGCCTTCCCCCGCGGGCTCCAGCAACTGCAACTCCTCCCGTCCTCCGCCGCCGGTTAGTCCCCCCGATTCCCTCTCTCTCTCTCGGCTATCCCCCCCGGCGCCCCTCTCTCTGTTTCCCTCCTCTCTCTCTCTCACCGGAGCAACCCTCCCGGCCCCTCTCTGTCTCCCTCCTCTCTCTCTCTCACCGGAGTAACCCCCCCTGCGGGCCGGCCCCTCTCTGTCTCCCTCCTCCTCTCTCTCTCTCTAGTCTCTCCTCCTGCCCCTCTCTCTGTCTCCCTCCTCTCTGTCTCTCTCCCTCTGTCTAACAGAGAGCAACTGAGAGAGAGGAGGGAGACAAAGAGAGGGCCCGGCCCATGTCTCTGTCTCCCTCCTCTCTCTCAGTCTCTCTCCCTCTGTCTCCCTCCTCTCTCTCAGTCTCTGTCTCCCGACTCTCAGTCTCTCTCCCTCTCTGTCTCCCGACTCTCTCCCTCTCTCAGACTCTCACCGGAGAGGGGGAGACCGCTCTCTTTGTCTCCCTCCTCTCTCTCTCTCCCTCTCTCTCTCCCTCCTCCTCCTCCTGCCCCTCTCTCTGTCTCCTCTTCTCTCTCAGTCGCTCTCTGTTAGACAGAGAGCGACTGAGAGAGAAGAGGGAGACAGAGAGAGGGGCCGTGCCCTCTCTCTGTCTCCCTCCTCTCTATCTCTCTCCCTCTGTCTAACAGAGAGCAACTGAGAGAGAGGAGGGAGACAGAGAGAGTGCCCGGCCCATGTCTCTGTCTCCCTCCTCTCTCTCAGTCTCTCTCCCTCTGTCTCCCTCCTCTCTCTGTCTCTCTCCCTCTGCCACTATTTGATTCTTTTTTAATGGTGTGATTTGTTATTTGTTAATAACGTATTATGTTTGGTAGGATTTATTTTTCATATTATGTCTAATATCTTTCAGGTTGGAGCTAATAAAAAGATGAAGTTAAAAAAATGTAGCCCACAGGTTAGTGCGTTTAACCATTTGACCTTTATTTTTTGTAATTTTCTTGATGTTATTATGTTCTTTTGTAATTTTATGAATTGTTTTCAGATTTTTCAATATTTTATTGATGCAATTTAATTTTCTATAATTGTCATGCAATTTAATTACTGTAATTTCTTCTTGCTTCTGAATTTTCTATAATATTTTCATATAGTTTATTGTTATTTTATATATTAGGAGATATATATTTTAGATTTTTTAATCAGTGGCCAAAGTGTCGCCTAGGCGACGCCTAAGCGGACGCCTTGTCGCCTAAGCGCTTAGAGACCCCGTGAGCGCCTTGGTTCGCCTTGTCGCCTTGACAACTATGCTCCTCGTCACTTTCTCCCTCACACACAACTCCCCTCCCCCTTCTGCCCATTCTGACAACCTTCACCCCACCATTATCTTCTTCTTCCTTTTTCTTCCACCTTGTGCCACCATACACCAACGGCCTCCTCCCTGCACCACCTCTGACCGGCAAACCACTCCGTCGCCCGCCACCGCCGTCCCCGCCAACAGCTACGCCCTCCACCACACCTGCGTGCCTTGAACCTCCGTCTGCGACCAGCCACATAGCAATCGCAGCCCCAACCCCTGCAACCCATCGTCGTCGCCGCCGCCACCGCCGCATGCCAGCTAGCCATGCTTGCATGCCCCACCAGCCGCCTTGTGTCTCCGCCAGCTTCCACCACCCACCTCTGCCATCTTCATCTTCTGTGAGCCAACCCTTCGCCACCCGCCACCCTCCACCCTCCACCACACCCTTCCCTGCCTCCCCCCTTTCTTCTTCTCCTGTCTGCAAACAGGCCAGCCAGCTACACCAGGGCTCCCCTCCAACCGCCCTACGCCGCCGTCTGCAACCCGCGCTGCCACCACCCTCTTCCAAGCCCAGCCACCTGCAGCACCACCGCCCCACCTCATCTTCTCTCCCTTTCTTCCGCCATCACACTTGACCCCGACGACTAGAGCGTGCGAATGCGTCGCCTGTGACGTCCACCCAGCCGGCACCGACTGACCAATGGATCAGACCCAGCCTCTGCCTCCTGCAGCAGCCCCACCTTCCTGCCACCCAGAGCCAACACCGTCGCTTGCACAGTGGATTTAGGCCCTCGGCCCTTCTCTTCCCTCCCTCAATTTCTATTTTGCTCGATACCCCCTGCGTGGGGTAAGCCTGCATCCCTGTCTGCTCGAAGTTTCCTGTATGCTGATGCTACTTCTGCCCATGTCCAAGACTGTGAACTGCCCTGCTACTTGGGGCACTGTAGTGCTGACTGAAGTTGTCTCCCTGAAAATCCTCACAAAAAAACTTCTCCTTTATTCTAATGAGCACTCTGTCAGGAATGAGGGATGGGCTCTCAACTTCTACAAGAACTCTGATGAAATGGAGCTTTTTCAGTTAAACAGTATCCATATATACCTTTCTCAATTCCCCGAAGCTCCAAGCAATATTATGCACTGTGACTACATTCCAGTAGTGCAAAAGAGTTCATTGCAATCTACACCAGAAAACCATTCCTTTTCCAATCAGAAAGGTTGCAGTGTCCTCCAACCACCTATCAAACAAAATTTTTCCAACTTGCAGAGAGACGGGTGATTCTGCCACCCATTTCTTACCTAGTTCCAGCTCATGAACCCACACCAGGTGAGTATTATCTCCAATCTCCTTCACCCACTACTCAGTCCTTGTGCAAGATTTCACGATAAAATCCAGCTAGACACCCAGCGGCCGGAGTCCAAACATCTCCAACACTGGTTAGCTTGGACCAGAGCGTCCTTGGATCTCCGGTGCAAAACTTCCTCACAACTATGCCTAAAAAGAGAAGTCTTCCTGCTGGAGACCTTTCTCCATTCTCCTCCTCCTCTCATCTCTCCTCGCAGAAACAGAAGGAACCATTTCTGGCTTCAGTTGCAATTGCAGGATAAAAGAAGGCCAAAGCATAGAAATGACACAAGCAACTGTACTAAATTGATTTATGCCTCCTTCATTACCAGTGTACATTCTGATCCCTTCAACATAAGATCATGTGTTCGTATTGGTCATAACAAAAAATGCTAGCTGTCTAGACACTGAGACATGCTGAAATAAAACGAATATGATACTTGAAAAATATATAATAAGCACTAGGACTTCTGACATATTTATGAGAAAATGTCATTCCATACTTTCTGGGTTATGAGAATCCATTCGACGCTATTTCCTACGCTTTTGTGATAAAATGTCACTCGCAGATTACCACATACCACAGACAAGCACTTGATGTAGGACTTGGATTAACTGTGAGCCCAAAATTTCTGGGCGGTTCCATCAGATGTCCCACTTCATTTACCAAAGGAAACAGGGATAACAGGAGCTAAAAAAGTAAGGTAAACAACAGGAGCTAAACAAAGTACCTCTGCAATACCTGCCATTAGTCAACCTAAAACCGAATTCTTTGGGCAAAGGCAACAAAAGGGGAGAAAAAAATAAAAGGATAGCATGGAAAAGGAAGGGGGAGTAAAGCATAGAAAAACAAATATAAGATGATAAGATATATCTGAAGCGAAGTGGTTGCAAATTTCTGATCATATAAGACACCATGAACACATACTCGTACAGCAATGTTTTTTGAAAAAAATAATCCTTGGAGAAAATTATCAGCAACAACTGCTATATGCAAAGAACCGAGTCAATGACGTGTAGCAAACTAAACGAGGTCTGAGAACTCGCCACTGCCAAATTCTCGTTAGCCATGTCCCTGGGTCACTGAGATGTCACGATAAGTTCTCTTTTCGCAAGGATGAGTGGTGAATTACAGCCACCATTTCTTTTAGTTAATCAACACTCGTATGATAAAAGAGAAGAAGAGACTGGAGGCATGAAACCGCAGCATGATGGCCTGGATAACAACAAACGAAGAACGGCTACAAGCAGAAAGAGAGGAATAGAGGATACAAGTGACGAATGTAAATAAAAAAATGGAGAGTTGAAAAAAGGAACAGGATGTCATATGCACGAGCATGGAACTGGTAAAACCAACAAGCTTGCATTTCTCGGAAAAATGGTCTGGAGGGCGAGGTGCCGCGGGATAGGGAAAGCCCGAATAGGAAGAGCGGGTGAACAAGCAAGGAATCCCAAAATGTGATGCCCTAGGAGGCCTCCGCGCACCCAAAACCCCCCCGCACGACGAGCGAACATTAAAACGAAACAAAAACCCTAATGTTTACAGGCCAAGACGGTTCGAAGAACACGGAAAGCGTAGAGGGTGTACAGATAGAGAAGCTCACCCCAGAACTCCATGGCAGATCAAGCCGACGACGCCGAGATGGGGCACTGGCCGGCCGCACTGCCCGAAGCCTAGGGTTTCGTAGGATCAACAGGCACCGGGGAAATGCGGGGTACGAGCAAGCAGAAGGTTTAGGGGTTTTATAGGGGAGAACCTTTTTTCCGTTCGAAATGAGCAACGGAAGACCCCAGTATAATCCTCGATGACAAAAATAATTATTATTATTAATTTATTATTATATATAGTACATACTGTTAATATTTTATTTAATATTCTCCATATTATCATATATACTGTTACAATAACCTTTATCATACGTACCCAATCGGTCACTGGCGATTTACTCTAACATAATTTCAGGATATTGAAATAAAATATTAATATACTCTTCTGTAATCCTCTCATAAAATTAATATGATTATCAATCATCATATATATTATATTTATATAAATTTCTATAATCTTTAATATTAGCTTGTGTATCCCTCTGTAATCTTCTCATACCTTGTAGAGCTTATAGTTTACTGGTTCAACATAATATTCTGTTAACGCGAGGGTGTTAGAGAATAAGGATATAATTAAAACAATATTAGGGATATACATGATTATACCAACAAATATAGATATAGAATATAATATATATATATATTAAAATATAAATAAATCTGTCCAAACATAGCAAAAATTACATATTACTGTTGCGAGGTCCCTAACCATCCGATGAAATCTTAATTGTTGTTCGTATCATCAAAAAAATTGGGACCACCATTGATTGAATTCTTTTTGTAAAAAATAGATTTTTAATTTTCACCTATATTTTTTATATTTATCAAAGATCTCTTTCAATCTAAATATTTATCTGTAACTCTCTAAGCATCTTTGATAATGACCCACCCGACAAATACGCCATTCGACGCCTCCCTATCGAACGACTTATTCCATCAAAAACATGCCCTTTTCTATGCATCCCCACCTATTCGATTATCAAAGTCGCATTTAAAATCTTAATATATTCATGAAACGTCCAATATTATTGAGAACAAGCCCCTTGAATATTTATAAAAGACATTCGAAGAGGTGCTTTATCCAATAAATGTGTAATAATGGGGCTTACAAATAAATGTCAGGATTGATACATGGTTTGTCGTCCCGTCCCGACCCGCACCGACCCGCATGACCTGACCCGACTCAAGCGGGCACCTGGTCGCACGGGCTGGGGGTCGTAGACGGGACGCACTGGACCGTATGGTCCCGTGCGTCCCGCCACGTACCGCTCCGGTGCGAGGCGGGACCCGACTCGGTACGAGCGGATCAGGGCGGTTCGCCCATTTAACAGGCCGAAGGGGAGGCTCTTCCTCCATCCCTCCCACCGGCGAGCGGCGGTGCAGCGGCGTTGGACGGCGGTCAGAGCGGCGAACGGCAGCTTTGGGCGGCTCAGGGCGGCGATCGGAGGTAGGTGAATTTTTTTTTTTTGTTAAATGGTATGCGCCTGTGGGGGGGCGATCAACGTAGGTGGAGGCCGATCTAGGCGGTGGAGGCCGTCGGAGGTGGGAGAGGTGGTGGGGGGCGGTGGTGGCGGGGGGCGCGATCTGGGCTGTGGGGGCCGCCGGAGGGAGGGGGGGCGGTGGTGGCCGAGGGGGGCCGATCTGGGTGGTGGGGGCCGCCGGAGGTGGGGGGCGGTGGGGGGGCGGTGGTGGTCGCCGGAGGTGGGAGGGGGGTTCTGGGCGGTGGTGGGGGTGGGGGAGGGGGACGATGGGGGTGGGGCAGGGGTGGCCAGGGCCGGCCAGGGTCGGCGGTGGGGGACGGCGGTGGTGGGACTGGCCAGGGGCGATGGTGGGGCTGGGGCAGCCAGGGGCGGTGGTGGGGGAGGGGGGGAAGAGAATAAAAAATAATTTAATTTTTATATTTTTATATTTTTGCTTAGTTTAAAAAATGTAAGAATAGAATTTGTTAGATTGTTTAAAATTATTTTTGATGTATTGTTTAATTCATGTCGCAGAAATAATATAATTTTTATTTAATTCATGTTGTAGAAATACTTTTTTTTATGTATTGTTTAATTCATGTTGTAGAAATAATATAAATATTATTTAATTCATGTGGTAGAAATAAATTTATTTTTGATGTATTATTTAATTCATGTTTAAATATTAGATTTATTTGAGATGTATTAAATTTAAAATTTAGTCTTGCATGTTGTAGAATTAATGATATTATTTTCATTATTAGTTGTAGATGTAAAATAATGTAATATTTTATTTTAAAAAAATTAAAGATGTTTTTCATTTAAATATATCTGTAGTGATAAATATTTTACAAAAAATTAAAGTTAATATTTATAATTTAAATTAAGTAGAGATGTTTTGAATTTAAATATAAATTTATTGATAAATATTTTACAAATAATTTTAAAGTTAATTTACATGTATAATGTAATTAAAGTAGAGATGTTTTTAATGTAAATATAAATTTAGTGTTGAATATTTTATAAATAATTTTAAAGTTAATTTAGATGTATAATGTAATTTAATTAGAGATGTTTATAATTTAAATATATAATTAGTGATAAATATTTTACAAATAATTTTAAAGTAAATGTAGATGTATTAAATAAAAAAATTAGCATTATATGCATGTTTTAGAAATAATGATATTATTTTGAACTAAATTATATTGAGATGTATTAAATATTGAATTTAGTCTTACATGTTGTAGAAATAATGATACTATTTTCATTGTTAGTTGTAGACTTAAAATAATGTATTTTTTATAATTTGTATTTCTTAAATTTAGGAGATACAGTTAAGCACTATATGGTTCCTATAGAACGACCAAATGACATTGGATGGTCACACGGAGTTATGTTGGATGGCAACCGACGGTGTTGGCGTTGTAATTATTGTAAAATAGTACACCGGGGAGGAGGGGTGTCTCGGTTGAATAAGCATTTGGCATGAGGAGCCGGTGCAGGATACTCTGAGGTTGCTGAGTGTACCCATGTGCCTCGAGATGTGAAACTTACAATGGCCAGGCACCTGCGGGGGAAGAGAGCTGAGATGCAAGAAAAGGAAAAAAAGAAAAAAAGAGATCAAGCGACAGTGAGCGGAAGAGCAAACGGCAGCGACGAGGAGGAATGTGCATGGACACCCAGTGACAAAGACCAACAAGCACGTACTGAGCAGGCTAATGTGTATGTGACGGTGAATGATGCATACGAAGCCGAGTTCCATGAGGCATTACGTGAGAGCAGGGAAGAGTCAAGACATCCCGAGGAGATGAGAGTCCGAAGTCGCGAGGCGGCGAGGACCGGAGCATCAGGGAGTGGTGGTTCATCTACGACTGGACAACCACGGGGCATGCAGAGTTTCTTGACTGGTGACTCGGGGACACAAAGAAAAAGGACACAATCGATCAACATTGAAGATGTGGAGCCCGGTGCACTATCCCGAGAGCATGGCAAGCAAACGAGGATGGACGATGCATATGGCCAGAAGGGGCCTAAATGGAAACTTGGTCAGGCCGTTGCAAAATGGTGGCACCACGCGGGTCTGCCTTTCAATGCAGCCAATAACCCTTACTACAAGCCAATGTTTTAGGAAGAACAAGTCATTGGGCTATACGTGCAGCCACCTACAGCGAGAGAATTAGCCGGCGTATATCTTGATGAACAAGTTGATGAGATCAAGAGTTACATTGACTCGTTCAAATAGAAATGGGAAAAGTACGGAGTCACGTTGATGTGTGATGGATGGTCAGGTACCACAAAATCTAGCCCGATCATCTTCCTTGTTTATTGTGACAGACATGTTTTCTTTCACAAATCAGTGGATGCGTCTGGTCAAATTCACAGTCACCAATATATTTTGTCATTGATGGAGCAAGTGGTGACTGAGATTGGGGAGGAATACATTGTACAAGTAGTGACTGACAATGGGTCGAACTATAAGAAGGCTGGGGAGGAGCTAATGAAGAACAGACGGCACATTTTCTGGACCCCCTGTGCAGCACATTATGTAGATCTGATGTTGAAGGAGATTGGGCAGCTTCGTGTGGTCAAATCTGTGGTCGAGGTGGCACAAAAAATCACGAAATATATCTACAACCACACACTTGTATTGACATGGATGAGGGAGCATTGTGGTGGCGAACTGTTGAGGCATGGCATCACAGGATTTGTCACCAACTACATCGCATTGCAGAGCCTACTGAAGCACAAGGATGGGTTGAAGTAAATGTTTAGAGGTGAGACCTGGCTGAGTTCCTCTTTTGCTGCTTCACGTGAAGGGGCGGAGGTCGAGGGGATTGTCAACACCTTGAATTTTTGGGATAGAGTGAAGGTATTAGTGTCATTGATAGAGCCACTGTATGAGGTACTGCGATGTGTGGATGGGGATAGAGTACCAACCATGGGGTTGGTGTATAGCAAAATAGAACCTGCCAAGCGGAAGATCCTTACAACGTCCAAAAAATATGGACCCACCATCCTAGAGATTGTGGATGACAGATGGGACAGACAAATGAGCCACGATCTTCACATGACATGTAAACACTTACATTCTCATCCAATAAATGAGCTGTGATCTTCAGTTGATACTAATATGTAATTCATTGTCTTGCGATTGCAGCGTACTATCTACATCCGGCCTTCCAATATGCTCGGGACCTTACTTATGACGATACTTTGATAGAATCGGTCAACATTGTGGTAGACCGATTGTCTTTCACCCCAACAGATGTTGCTGATGCGTTGAATGAGGTATACTTGGATATGTTACCACTGAGAATATGAAATGAAATATACACTTAATATTTTTCAACAATGCAGATGAAACATTTAGAGAGGTAATCGGTTCATTTGCGACACCTAATGCCGTGGCCAGTCGTGACAGACTCGACCCAGGTAATGTGTCTTCACAATGTACCTTCTAAATCTCGAGAAGTAATTTTTACATCTAATTATTATATTGTACGTGATCTGTCTTAAACACACCTGAGTGGTGGCTAAATTATGGCACAAGTGCACCCGTACTAAGGAATATCGCAATGAGAGTTCTATCGCAAACATCCTCGTCGAGTGGGTGTGAGTGGAATTGGTTGACGTTCTCCTTCTTACATACTAAGCTGAGGAATAGGCTGACACACCGCAGGCTAGACAAAATAGTGTATGTTTATTACAACATGAGGCTAAAGGTCCGGCATGTGCAAATGGATACAAGGAGAGGAGAGGGAGATTATGACCTAACGGATGCTGTGTACTTGCGAGACGATGATGACCCTATGGTAGCATGGGTTGCAAGAGCCACAACCGAGCATGGTGAGACAGAATTAGACGAGGAGGCTGAAGAACCAGGTGAGACACCATGGCCTAATACTTTTCTCGCATCAGCTGTACAAGAGACAGTGGGGGAGGGAGATGACATCCATGTGCAGTTGGGTGGTGACGAGTCAGCAACGGGACATGATGATGAAGTTAATTTGGATGAAGACCTCGTCATTGGGGTGGAGACACATCGTATGCGTACGATGATACAGCATGGGAGCGATTGATACAACCTCCAACAATTGAGCGTCAAGTGCCACCTCAGGTGAATTATTTAATATATGAAAATCGAATCGCATATTTCATTAGATAGCGTAGTCATATATTGATGTATGATGATGTAAGAAATATATTGCAGGTCGATCCGACAAATGACAACATTGCGGGAGAACAATGGTCCCGGGTTGCTGCACCGCGGCATTCAATATCTGCGGAACCCATAAGGTTATCTACTTCAAGAGAGGCTAGGGGGAGTTCCTCATTTAGAGAGGTGAAATTATATTGTCATTTCTACATTTATATGTCGTATTTCATTGGTAATTGAATATATTATTCTTTCAATTGTGTAGTCTTCGGTAGTATCGAAACAACCATCTCAGTCTGCTGCGCCACGACGCTCAACATCTAAGGCACCTAGTCAGTCGTCTCGGGTATACGTACAGACTTACACAGTAGAAAGTAAATTGAAAAATTATCTAACCAGGCTTCTGCTTCTCAGGCATCTAGAGGGACACAACATGCAGCAGGTAAGCCGCCCCCTGCTCCACAGAAGAAAAAATCATCATGGACCACATTATTCAGCAGTAAGAAGGACAAGAGACCACCATTAAATCTGATAGATATTGCAGACATGGAGACATTAGATCCCAATGCAGATGACGACACTCCCGAGCCCTCTGTTGAGTCCCGCATCAGTGGGAGTCACGACTCCGATGATGATAGTACACCGACAGGGTCTTCATCCTATGGAGGTGGCGGTTCTCAAGGTGGTCAACGGAGTCGTCGCGAGGATACTAGTGCTGGTGGCAGAGAGTACAGCAGTGGTCATAGTAGAGGTCGTGGGGGCCGTCAACATGCCGCATAGACAGAGGAGCAGCACTTCACACATGTCACGCAAGATGAGGACCACGGTGCTCCACCGGCAGGGACGAGGCGGACAGCTGATCATTGGGATCCCTTACTATGGATGATCGGTTGCAGACAATACCAGCTATCAAGACATGTTGTCTAATTTTGAGATGATGAGCACACATGACTCCCAGGGATCTGGAAGCTCGTATGGACGGTCAAGGCCGCAGCATGCGTTGTATCATGGCGACTTAGATAGCAGTAGTTCATTTTTTCCATCGTATCCATATCCTTATGCCGCAGCTGCGCCAGTAGAGGTTGTGTACGCACAAAGTTCGCAGCAGTATGAATACTACGTACGCATGTACTGGGAGAACTATGAAGGTTCAATGCGCTATGAAGACTATCTGTCCTATCTGCGGACCACATTTAATGTCAGATTGTTTGGAGATGGGCACTGGCCCAGTTTGGGTCCATACTCTTAATGAGTATGTATCATTTGGTTATATTTATAACTAACTAATATTTAATTGTAAATTTATTCATATCTTGAGTTCTGTACTTATCATTGAAATTACTAATGTAAACTTTTATATCATATGCAGGTCATCATGGACGGACGGTGTCACCCTGCGTGGGAGCATGGATACTCTGTTGAGGGTAATTGACATGTGTACTGTAGATACTGCGAACATCGCGTCACCGGCATACACAGATTTGCGGAGCACCTTGCGGGAGTGGGACGCGATGTTCGTGTATGCGACCGAGTTCCGGGAGATGTCCGACATTCCTTTCGGACACAGTTACAGGATATATACGGTTCTCGTAACACACCTAGGGCATCTTCTTCTACGTCCCGAGTACCCCCACCACGAGCACAGGGCGAGCAGAATCTTCCTCCACGTCCAGAGTTCGAGCAGCACCAGCACCAGTCACACATGATAGAATTGAAGCTATAGATGTAGTGAGAACTTTTTTGACAGATTTTCATGTACCCTCCACCGCAGCACACGACCCATCATTTGTACAGATGGTTACATATTTTCAGTCCCACCCACATGTACCTCCACCCACTATGATAGAGTTAGATTATACGGGTGATCAGTCTCATGTATCTGATGATGAGTTTTGGGATTCGGACTTCACTGATGACGATGATTAGTGAATTTTGGGATTCGAGCTTCACTGATGACGAGGATTAGTGAGTTTTGAGATTCGGACTTCACAGATGAGGAGATGAGTGAGTTTTTGTATTTTATACTTCACGAATGAATGTCATTATTATGTCACTGTTTACTTTAACATATTAAGTAATTTAAATAAATTTTTTATGTATTATATATAATAGGATGTTTAATTAAGCGGTGTAATATGTTATTTTTATATAATTAATTATGTGTAATTTAGTATGGATCTATTATCATGAAAAAATTCTACATTCTAATATTTTTAAATATATATAATATTTAATCTTAAATAAAATTTTATTAAAAATTCTAAAAAAATTAAAAAAATTAAAAAAATCACGCGTCGAGAGTCCGAGAGAACGGACCGGGTTGCTGTGCGACCTGGCCGACCCGACCCGTCCCGCGCCGAGACCGAGTCGATCGGGTCGACAAACCTTGGATTGAAAGGCTTAATTCATAAATGCGATTATACAAAATTACGAATGCTCGTGAGAATTGAAAACTAATAATCTCTTAAACAATTGGCTAAATTTTTATCTGCCGGGTTACGAAGAAGAATTATGGAATGTTATTAGTTTTCTTAGGTGCAAAAAACTAATATTCTGTTGACTAGGATGTTAAAACTTACAACTTGCCTTGGAAGTTGGAGCCTGAAAGAGACATAAAATTTTAAAGGTTTTTTGCACATAACTCCCTAAAAATTTGCAAAACCCACTGAACAACAAAAATATGTAAATAACCCCGTATGTTCACATCCCATGTGAATAACCCCCGATTCGGTGAAGCCATATACATTTAAAATATTAAATGTATGTATACTGATCACGTAGGGCTTTTTATAATATATTCATTGTTCAAGAGATTTTTCACAAATGCACTATACTTCAGGGGCATATTTACAAAAAAACTAAATTTTAACTCATCACGGGATATTCATAACGGAGATCTTATACCAAATTACATGTTTAAAATCTAACACGAGATGGTTACACGTTCCCAGGATCCATCATTTTTATCATATATTCTCACATTCTTTGTAGTGATAAATGCATAAATAGCTCTATTACATAAATAATTACAAATGTATTTCTATTTTGTATTATTTTAATTACTTGTATATCAATAAAATAGCCCTACATTTATATTGTGTAATGAAATTGTTGTTTTGTTTACATCTATAAAATTATTTTCTTGGATAAAAAATGCTAACGAAATATTTTTGACCGGTGCATTGGGAGAGGGAGATAGGTGTAAATATAGAAATATCTTAAGAAATATTACAGGTTTTTAGCTATTTTTTTTTAAAAATAAAGACTAATAGAGTTAAATAGATATTTTTAACATAGTACTGATGGAATATTTTTACAAGTATTGTAATATAATGATATTATTAAAAAATAATAAAATAAGATTAATAAATTTACGGTTATATATGTAAGAGGTTATTGTTGCACTATCATTTCTTTCATGTGATGTCATTGAAATGTATCTATACAATATATTCATCGTTAATTATCTTACTTTAATATTACTATTAATTAAGTAGGAAACTTTGGTGGCGTGACGGTGTCTAGCCTTTACTCCTCACGTCAGAATTCATATTATAAAGAGCCGTACCTATTTGTTGATCTTACTCGAGGGTCCCTTCCAGCATACTAATACTACCGAGCAATGTTCTAATCAACTTTACATTAAAAATATTAATTATTAAATTATTATAAGTATTTAATTTCAACATGTTAAAAATATTAATTTATTTTAAGATTTATATTCACAATGTGCGAGACATTTGTTTTATTATTTAAAATAAATAAATAGATATATAGGAGGAAATCAAGAAAAGGGGACGAGTGAGAGGGAGGGAACCTAATATAAAAGTGTACCTAAATGACCTATGTTTTGATGAGACATCTACGTACACATTATATCGCGCTGGAGAGAACACCCGAGATGGCCCACCCCCAATGGGTGATCAAAATTCAAATGCCTAGGGGAGATCGTAAATTCTCGCATGAGCTCCTAAATTTCAAACCTAAGATCTCTCCCGATCTGAAGAAATGTGTTAACAGTTCTAACTATCTGGTACCGTCTCCAATATACACAATTTTGTCATCCTCTATGTCTTAATATTAAAATGTGAGTAGTCATTTCTACAAAACATGGAACCATATACTAAGAGGGGATGTCAATAAGGATGAGTAAAAAATAAATGACTCCTAAAAAAGTGAATTCCGACGAGGGGAAAATAAAATCAGACACTGTTAATAGACTCTAAATTTTATTCTTTTATTTGTTTAATTTAATATTAATAATCCATTTAACTCTATTTAACCTCTTCAGTTAATATCTAGCTCCTTCAATAACTTCTCAGGATCTAACAAAAAATATGTGATTTTTTCATACAAATTATTACATATAAGTCATTGTTAAAGTTGAAATTACAAAAAATTCTATCTTAGAAACATATTAACATTGTATCATTGTTTTTACTAAGTGTTACATAAATGCCATCACCCTAAACTCCTATCACCCATCTGAGAATTTAATTGACGTTAACTTTAACTATACACGAGAAAAGATGATAATATACCTAATCAAAACATTGGAACTCATCTCCCCCCCCCCCTCAATTTCGATTCTAAAAAGCCCTAAAAATTGAAATAGAATAGGAAAGAAGAAGGCGGACAAAGACATCCGAGGTGAGGCTAGTTGGGAGGGGTTCGTGAGGGACAGGGTGTACGAGGAGGAGGAGGAGTTATAGGAGAGAGAGAGTGTGTGTGTGTGTTGGGAGAAGGGGGAGTTCGTAAGAGGGGTTGGACGTTGGGGAAAGGAGAGAGGGGGCCTGAGAGGTAGAGGTTGGGCGGGGGAAGATGTATCACGCAGAGAGAGAGAGAGAGTTGGGGGAGTTTGTCAGAGGGGTTGGGCATCAAGGGAGGATGAGAGAGAGCTCACAAGGTACGAAGTCAAGGGGGAGGGATGTGTCACGCACACTCACAGATAGAGGGAGAGAGAGAGAATGTTGGGGAGGTGTCGCAAGAGTGTCGACATGTCCTCCTCTTCTGCAGCATCACCCTGATTGCTATCTACGGAGTCTAGCGCAACCGCCATTCTATTGTTGCTCGACGACTCCAACAAGTTGGGCTCCAAGTGCTTCGGACAAAATAGAGTCGTCGGCTATTCTCTCCGGCGGGCAAGTCTAAGGATGAGATAGAGGTCACAGAGAAAGGACTCTACCTCCACCCTCATTGTTGGGCACCCCCCCCCCGAGTTTCGATCCACTGGCGACCTCCCTGCCCCACAGGTATGCCCTTCAGTCTCTCTCTCTGGCCCCCTCTCTTTATCTTTGTCTCTTTCTTATATCTCCCCTCGCCTCCCCCCCTCTCTCTCTCTATCTCACAATGACACATAGCTTGGCCAACTCCTTCTATCACTCTATGTGTCTCACGACTCTCGTCCCCTTCTCTCTCTTTCCCCACCCTCTTCTCTCTCTGTGTATCTTACAGTAAGATAGAGAACCCGGTCGCCCTTCCTATTTGTTGATCTTACTAAAGGGTCCCTGCCAACCTATCTAATACTACCAAGTAATGTTCGAAACAACTTTATATTACAAATGTTAATTGTTAAAGTATTATAAGCATTTAATTTTAACATGTTAAAAATATTAACTTATTTTGAAATTTATATCCACAATATGCGAGACATTTGTTCTGCTTGTTTTTTTCCGAAAAAAATGGATACATGGGAGGTAATCAAGAAGAGAAGACGAGGGATAGGGGGGAGGGGAACCTAATATAAAGGTGTACCTATATGACCTCCAAATGTTTTGGGGAGACGTCTATGAATGCACCACATCGTGCGGAAGACAACACATATATGACCCATCCCCACTGGGTGACCAAATAGTTAGGGGAGATTGAAAATTCTCGCAAGAGCTCCCAAATTTCAAACCTAAGACCACTCCCCATTTGAAGAGATGTGTTAACCATTCTAACTACTTGGTACTGTTTCCAATAGACACCATTTTGTCATCCTCTATGTGTTAATATTAAATTATGAGCAGCCATTTCTACAAAAGATGGAACCATATACTAAGAGGGGATACCGATGAGGACGAGTACAAAGCAAAGGACTCCTAATAAAGTGAATTATGACGAGGGAAAAATAAAATCAAACATTGTTAATGGACTCTAATTTTTGTTCTCTTATTTGTTTAGTTTAATATTAATAACCCATGTAACTCTATTTATCCTCTTTACTTGATCTCTTAGCTCCTTCAACAGCTTCTTAAGACCTAACAAAAAATATATTTTTTTCATATAAATTATTACATATAAGTCATTGTTAAAGTTGAAATTGCAAAAATATTGATCGTGGAAACATATTAACGTTGCATCATTGCTTTTACAAAATGTTACATAAATGCCATCAACTTAAACTCCTGTCACCCGTCCTGAATTTAACCGTCGATAACTTCAACTATACATGAGAGAAGATGATAATGTACCTAATCAAAACATTGGAACTCATCTCTCACTCACCCTCAATTTTGATTCTAAAAAATCCTAAAAATCGAAAGAGAACATGAAAGGAGAAGGCAGCCGAAGGCACCCCAGGTGGCGCTAGCTGGGAGGGGTTCACGAGGGAGAGGGTGTACGAGGAGGAGGATAAGTTATAGGAGAGAGAGTGTGTGTGTGTTGGGGGGAGGGGAGAGTTCGTCAGAGGGGTTGGACATTGGGGGGAGGGAGAGAGGGGGCCCGAGAGGTAGAGATTGGGTGGGGGGAGATGTATCGCGTAGAGAGAGAGAGAGTGAAGGGAGTTCATCGGAGGGGTTGGGCATCAGGGGAGGATGAAAGGAGACTCACAGGGTAGAAGTTGAGGGGGAGGGATGTGTCACGCACACACATAGATAGAGAGAGAGAGAGAGGGAGAGATAATGTTAATTGGGGAGGTGTCGCAAGAGTGTTGCCAGCTCCTCCTCTGCCGTAGCATTGCCCTGGTTGTTGTCTATGGAGTGTAGCGCAACCGCCATCCTATTGTTTCTTAGCTACTCCAGCGAGTTGGGCTCCAAGTGCTTCGGACAAAATAGAGTTGTCGGCTGTAGTGCCCCAGAATTTATATAAATAATTTTTGAATTATAAGATAATTTTCTAGAATTTATAAAGGCCTAAATAAATTTATAAATGGATTGGTAGAATTATAAGTCATTATAAGGCCCAATTAGGTTAAAATAGTTAACCTAGCCCATCTAATTATTATCCAAAAGGTTAAGGACCAAGCCCATTAAGTTTGGCCCATGATCTAGAAGGTTATTTAGCTTATTTACGGATTTTTAAGGATAAAGACTAATTATCTAAGATAATTATATGGATAAATGAATAAACGAGTTTTATTTATTTGAAACTCTATATACGTTGAATGTAACGGTCTAGCGCACGACCGTCACATGCTTGTAACGCATGGGTCTACGACCGTTACACTCTGTGAATTCCGTAAGTTGAAGAACTTATAAAAAGATGGGAACTTGATGATCTTATCCACTAGGGATCAACTTGGGAAGAGTTATAACATTACTAAGGACTCTTAGAGATCAAGTTTTAGCAGATTAAGGACTCTAGAATCGGTCTAATCTTCAAACCCTAGCTAGAACCCTATAAATAGGACCTAGTTCTGAACTGTGCGACCCTTACTTTTGCTCGCGTGGAATTAAGGTGATGTGATACCCCCTAGGACTTAGACAAGTAAGCACATTCACAATCAAAAGGGCCAATTTGGGCCACCGCTCTCCCGTCGCTCACCCAAGTCCCGGGGTAACTTGGCAATGCCAAGGTGAGGTTGAGGGGTTGGACCCTTGCTGGTAGAGGGCCAGCAAGGCCAAGATTTGATTCCCAATGGATGTGGATGCCCAATTCAATGGGGCCGACAAAGTGCCAATGGCACCGATTACTCTCTTCCCACGGTGATCACTCAAGACAATGGGGCTTGAGGATCGAGCTCTCACTCTCACGGCCAGCGGAACTAAGAACTAATATTGAAAGACAAGCACTAAAGGGAGTGAGGTTTGAGCACTTACTCGACCGGTTTGAAGAAACCGGTCCCGCTCGGAGACGGGGGCGAGCGGGGAGGCGAGTGGATCCCCACACGCCGCGGCGGTGTAGCTTGACCTACTCAATCCAATTACAACACTACTCCTCTCGCAGGAGGGGGACCTTGGGGTGGGGGTTAATGGATATTACAGCCAAAACTACCTCCACGCAGGGAGGGGCCTTCAGCCGGCCAAGCGGGGAGGGGAATTGGAGAAAGGAACACCGAAGACGGGAGGTTGCCGATTCTTCCCGGTTCTGTGGGTGCTGATAGGTGACTGAAGAGTTGACTGCTGCAGCTGCTACCGAATTTTGTTGGGGGCGAAACCACCTGGGAAATCTTTGTAGGAGGCAGGGGAAGTCGTACAAATTTTGTTAATTTCTTCTGTTGTCGATGCCGGTCTGGGTGGAGGCCCGAACAGGGAGGCAGACTCTCGGACTGGCAGCTCCTGATTCCCAACAGCAGGTTGCAGAGGATGTCCCGATAGCTCCCGAACTCGGAATCAAGCACTGTCAGAGTCGTTGGAACCGTGGACGAGCCCTCTTCGCCAAAAAACTGACAGGGAAGCCAAATGATGCCGTAGAAGGCCAGGGGACTCTGAACACTGCTGACAGGTCGGTGCTGACTGTGGGTAGCAGAACTATGTAGTTGAGGGAGAAAATGGATAACTCCTGCTACAGGATGCCGAACGGAGTTCCGCTTCTTGATTCTGAAAGTAGACAGGGAGAGGAAGAACTTTGCAGAAGATCTCTTGAGCTGATTCTTCCGAGGTTCGTCGTGGTGAAGCTTCTACTCCGGTTCTGGTACTCATCAGGGTTAGCTCTGCGCAGTTGTGGGAGAACGGAGCTCCCGGGCAGCACACAGCTCAGATGAAGATGAAACCACCGCCGTTGTGAAGAAGACCGGTAGGCGCTTCCGTGGATACCTCTTGGGCGTTCAGATTCTCTGGGATGTGGTCAGGGTCACCTCTGCAATCTGCTACTCTTCTGCTTCCTGCGAACTGAAAACTGGAGGTTGAAGATGATGGGGGAAATGGGGTATATGGGAGGGGAAATGGAGGTGGATGAGTGTGGGGAGAACCCTGGCTGTGAGGGGGTCTAAGAGGGGTGTTCCAAGGTGTGGGGGGGGAAGAATAGGGTCTGGAAGGGGGTCTAACAGGTGGTGGGAGGAGGAGCTACGAATTTGGGCTTGGAGGGAGAAGGGGGAAGGTGAGGGGGGCACAAGTGGGTGGAGGGAATGTGAGTTTGAATTTCCTTTAATGTGGGGTGATCAATGGTGGTCTTGGGGATGGGAAGAGGTGCCTTGGGAAGGTGGAGGGCTGCTTGGTGAAGGGGATGGGTAGTTGGGGGTTGGAGGGTGGGGTGTGGATTGGTGGATGGTCTATTGGGACTAGGGGGAAGTAATGATGGCTTGTGGGAAGTTGTAGAGGAGTTAATGGAGGTAGGTGGGAGGGTGGAGGTGGTTGGGAGGGGAGGAGAGAGAACATTTTTGAAATTGGGTGTGGAGGAGAGAGAAAGGAGAGTGAAAGAGAGAAATTAAGAGAGGGATGGGTGGGGAATCTCTCCCCTAGGGTCTCTCACCCAAATAATGGAATCTCTCCACTAGATAAGAAGTTTGAACTCTCAAAATGGCACATTTTTCATTCATTGATTCATTAGTTCCAAATGAAGGGAATGGGGCCCTATATATAGGCAACCCACATTTTACAATAAGACCCTGACAAAAGACTCAATGACAAATAACCGAGGGGGTATGGGGGGCTCTTGGGCCAAGCCCAATGAAATGGGCCCAATAGCTAACTAAACAACATAATGACACTCAAACTTAGGAAAATAAACACAAGACCTAGGGACATGACTCAAAAAAATAAAAATTACATCAAATGACTCAAATAGAAAGCACAAAAAGGATAATTGGGCCTTTATGGAGAGAGGCCCGAACTCAAATGGTGCCGGAGTGTGAGGAAGACCCAAGCCAAAGGGAGTCACGGGTGATGCCTCCATCACAAGGTAAGGAGTCATAATCTCAAGTAAGTTCTTTAGAGGAATTTGTTTACAATACTTTAGACTAACTACTCTTAAAATTCCACATCTTTAGGTCAAGAGGTCGTGGAGTTAGAGCCCAAGGAAGTTGCTGAATTATCACAGGAAGTACAGTGATCAAAGAGTGGCATCTAGCACCAAATTCGAAGGTTAAAGGTCTTAGAAGAGGTAGGTCATCTCATGAACGGCAAAAACATCTTGATAGGACTAAAAGCCCTCTGATTTGACTGAATTCCATGCATCTTAGATCATCAATTTCATATTTTCATAGTTCCATGTAGTTCATACATTTCTTAGCCTTAAATAGAAATAAAAGAAGTTATCTTGTATATTCACTAGAACCCATGCATATAGATAACCTATACTTCGTTATCATGCCTAGAATAGACATGGTATTTGATTTAGACATGATGTGAGTGATCTCTTAGGTTTCATATCATTTTCTGTCAGCAGATACTGTAACGCACCATAGTAGGACCGTCACACTCAAGTAACGGCCATACGATGGACCGTCAGTCCCTGATTGCCTATTGATTTCTCTGTTGCCTCTGACGCATCTATGCAGGAGCGTTACATTCTGTAACGGTTGCTCGATAGACCGTCACACTCCCTGTGACGCGCCTTGGTTAGACCGTCAGGTTCCTATGTACTGTCAACTCAAGACAGATTGGAAACCTGTCAGATTTAATTATTATTATGCCTAGTTACCTAAGTTTTAACTTTATTACGTGAATTTGAGATTATTTAATCATTCATGATAGGTATTGCATGTTTTGGTATCTCACTATTACTTTAAGTTATGTTAATTTCATGAGCCCAAAACTCTATAGTTTTGTAATTAGAAACATGATTTTGAATGATGTATTGATAGAGTTTTTATCATGATTTCATACCGATATATATCTATATATATATTCTTTCTCTATCAATAGAGTCATTTCTATAAGTACATGGCACATACTCCGGTATGTTGACCATTAGTTCACATTTTTCATTATAGGAACATATTCTTGGGCATGAGGACCTCTCTATTGGATATTCCTTCCAATGGACTCGGAAATCTTGTTTCAAGGCCTCCGTAATTCTCCGCGAGCCTGGGATTCCCACTAGGACGCCGAGTTGGTTGTACCATTAAAGCCCATTAACTAGAATACACTATCGTTGTTTTCTGGATCTAGTAATGTAACGGCCTTACATTGGACCGTCAGAATCACGTAACGGCCCATTGCATGACCGTCACATTTCTCTGAGTCTAATTTAATAGTTCTGGACTCTGATCATTGTAACGGCCCTCTACTGGAGCGTCACATGATGTAACGGCCCAGAGAACGACCGTCACATTGCTTAAGTACTTAACCCAAGGTTTGACTCAAGGGTTGATATTCCAAAGATTCTATATGAACTAATGATAGTCTAGAACTTATAATATTAATCAAGAAACTTAATATAAGGATTGGAAAGAGAAAAGAATGTATCGTTATGCTGTCAATTTATTTTATGAGCATAACCTTGTTTAATGTCATTCTTGTATTCCTCATATTCAAATTGAAGCGTTCATACGTACATTGATTTTCATTATTTGATACTGCTATATTCTTGGCCATACTTTATTATCATGCGTGGTAAGAGCTTGATTTATACTTGAAGATGCGATCGAGCACTGATTGTGTTCGAGGGCTCTATGCTAGTCCCCTTAGCTGATTGTCGGAAACATACTATTTTATAAACCATGGGGTATGATGCTACTGGCGTCGCATTGCGCTGGGAGTACTTTCTTTATAAATAAGTGAATTATCCACGGCTCGTGAAGTGAAAAATCACAACGCGATGCAGCATGATCAAGTTCTTGTACATGACTTTCTTGCACGATATTCCACAGAAATTCACGAAGCACTTGCTCATAAGCATAAGATGCTGGGTGTTGATTATGTGGCTTGATAGTGCATTCTTGTTACATTATTGTTCATGAAAAGGCCAATATCATGTTCTTGTTATATTCTTAATAAGTTCATTCTTGCTCACTCTATCTTACATGATTATCTCGTTACTATGGTTTAATCGCGTGATCATCGCATTGCATGATTTTGCCTTATTTCTTTAGAGCAAAAATATTAATCACTTTAATAGTGCTTTCATGTTGATGCGAAGATACCTACTGGGCAAGTGTGCTCATTACCTATTTTCCAACATTTTTAAGGAGATGGAAGTAGTTCATATTCGGATTCGGGCTATACTAGTGACGGGTCCGGAAGTGAGTGAAAGTCTTGTAAAGCTACGAGCGAAGACTTAGGAAGTCTATAATGTTTAGATTGAGTTAATGTAATTTTCTTATTTCTTGAGTCTAGTAGAATGAAATGTGATTATTGTAAAGGAATACTTTGATGATTTATGAAATAAATTTGGAGTTTGATTAAATTCTGTGCAATTACATTTATGTGTGTGATTGTCTCGCGCTCTGGTCGTTCTTGCTTGTAAGAGGCTTACCATGCCGGCTGTTCGCGTTTCTTGAGCGAGTCTTCCACTGTAATAAAGGCTCGGGGCGTGACATCGGCTTTTCTCTCCGGCGGGCAAGTCTAAGTATGAGATAGCGATCACGGAGAAGGGGCTCTATCTCCCCCCCTCATTGTTGAGCACCCCCGAGTTTTGATCCACTAGCAACCTCCCTGCCCCACATGTATGCCCTTCTCTCTCTATCTATCTCTCCGACCCCTCTTATGTCTTTGTCTCTTTCTTCTATCTCCTCTCACCTCTCCTTTCTCTATATATGTCTCACAATGAGACATAGCTTGGCCAGCTCCTTCTATCACTCTATGTGTCTCACGACTCCCATCCCCTTCTCTCTCTTCCCCACTCTCTTCGCTCTCTCTGTGTCTTATTGTAAGATAGAGAACCCGGTCGGCCCTCCCTCTCTCTCTCTCTCTCTCTCTCAATCCCTCCCCCTTCTACCTCTCTTTCTCTTCCTTCTCTCTCAATTACTCTCCCCCTTTGTCTCATATTGACATAGAGAGTCGGCTCCTCCTTTCTCCATCTCATGCCCCCTCTATCTTTGTCTCTCTTCTCTAAGTCGCGCCCCTTCTCTCTCTACCCACCCCATTCTCTCTCACAGTCTCTCCCTATGTCTCATAGTGTGACAGAGAGCCATCCCACCATCTCTCTCTCTCTCATGCACAACCCACCCCCCACTGGGTGGGCTGCCAACACCGGAGGGGAAGTCCCCTCTGATGACTCTCTCTATCTCATTATCTATCCTCTCTCCGTATATCTCTCCCTCTCACCTCTCCATTGTAAGGGTGGAGAATTTGAGATTGTGAGAGGGATATTTTAGTAATTCAATAACAAAATAATAGAATTATTCAAAAATTTGTGAAAATTTCATCTTTCCGTCGACAAAAGATAATTACGATGGCATGCGTGCAACACTTTGTCAGAAGTAATGATACAGGTGCTAATACATTTATAAGAATGATATTGATGTCATTTCATCTTCGACAATGAATTTTATGTAAAAAACCCAAACTATTGTTACAATCAAAATGTCAAAAATAAATTCTGAAACATATTGGCACTTGTATCATTATTTTTGACGAAATGTTGCAAAATCCTTTGTTACCACTCGCTAATTTATCTATGGTTAATTGGGGTTAGAAAAAAATCCACAATACACAGTAGTTATCTTCAAGGTTTAGAGAGAGGAGGGAGAGTGGCAGAGTGGGCTCCCCTGTTCGGCATCCAACCTTGTTGAACATCGACGCCGCCCTTCCCCTAACAGTTGGTTCCCCCTTCTCCCCCAAGCCCCTTCCCCGTCCAACCACAGTGGCCAAAGTGTTAGACAGCCTCTCTCTCTCTCTCTCTCTATATATATATATATATATATCAAAATGAGTTCAAAGTTGGAGAACGTATCTCGGAGTGGAAGCGGGACGTATACACGTACCAGTAGAAGTGGAAGCAAAAACACGTGCGTACATTTGTCATCCAAGTATAAGACCGGCTACCAGAGTCGACCCCGACCCGTGAATCGTCGCAGAGTCGGCTCCAAGGGTCCACGCTCCAAATCTAGAGACTATGTGTAACGACCTGAGAATCCGATTACCGGGAAGGCCCGATAACCCGAGACTCGCACCGCCACCCACGAGTCCGAAGACTCGGAAGGGTTAAAGGGATGGTGTGGAGACTACACAAGTATCATAAATAATTACAGAAATTAAACAGTTATAATATTAAGCAGGAAATAAATTAACATTTTACCTGGTCCACAATAGAAATAACAACAACAACAACAATAGTCCACGACTAGTACAGTGACAAGGAAGAAAAGTACAGCTACACGGGGCATACCCCGGCTCTGACCTCTGGCACTACCTCTGGGCACCCGCACCACGCTGCACCCCAGACGCGCTCCCCTGGGGCGGCGCCTCACCTGAAACACGGTGAAACACGCAGGGATTGAGTCTCGGAACAAGACTCAGTAGGGATCACTCGAACCCTACCTCGTAAAATGAGAAATCACTACACTAGCGGTAGGAAAGTACCTCAGAAAGGAAAGCCATGTACTCTACAGAACCAGGCCCTACGACACGTGAACCGACACACGTGCCACGGTACGAGAAACACACGACTGACAGTCCGTCACTTCGTACTCGACAGGAGTACCACCCACTAGAAGCACAGCCGGCAGCGTCCCCTGACGTCTTACACCGCGCCGCAGGTGAACCGCCTGACGTGGTAGGTCCTACCCGAGGCGCAGACACCGTACAAGTAACCACAAACAAGTGACTAGCTGGGTCCACGCCCGTCGACGTGCGTCCACTGTCCCCAACCACGTGTGCACACACAGACCACGCGTCCTAGGTCTGGCCCTCTGACCGGTTTTCCCCTGGCACTGGACTCTGATTTGACGAGGGGCCCGACGGTAACCAGTCTAAAACCGTCCTCAGGGTAAGCCCGTACACCACTCCCTGGTGCGACCAGCACACGCGTACTGATAGGCTACGACTAGTGGAGGGTCACAAAGGAGTAGACTCTCGAGTCGACGGAAAACAACGTCCGAATCCGACAACGTGTGGGAATCACCCCACGCACCAGCCCCGTCGCACGGTGGCCACAGTCGGAGTAAAAACGGGGTTGCCACCCTCATGGGGCAACCAGGCATGTGACGGTCCACCCTAGGGCCGTCACAAGCAAGTAGCGGTCTAGGCGAGACCGTTACATGCGCCTAACGGTTCAAAACAGACCGTCACACGGTTAGAGGGGAAAGGAATGTAACGGCATGGTCCAGGCGCATTACAAGAATGTAACGCGCTTGGCCCCATGTGTTACACACCCCCCACGCTCCCAAAGCCAAAAGGGATGTAACGGCCCAGCCCGGCGCGTCACATACATGTAACGCGCTTGGCCCAGCGCGTTACATGGCCCTCACACTTGGGGTGAAAACAGGAAGTAACGCGCCTGCCCCAGCGCGTTGCACGCATGTAACGCGCCTAGCCCAGTGCGTTACATGGCCTGACCCCCAACGGTCACAAGCCAACGGTCGAAAGCCCCTGACGGCCCTACCCAAGCGCGTCATAGGCAAATGGTGGTCTATCGTGGGGCCGTTACAGCCCCCGACCCCCAAAAACACTACTCAAGAATGTAACGCACCCCTCTGGGGGCGTCACAAGCATGTGACGGTCACTGGAGTGACCGTTACACACTCCCGAGCACGCTACGGCGGGAAAACCCCAAAAACTTCGACCATGCCCCCGTGCCTCCACCGGAGAGGGGGAAAACGAAGGGGAAGACCCCTGGGGACCCCTAGCATGCATCTAAGCCATCCAAACGTGAAATCGCGGGCTAAAACCATAGATCGGGCGAGCTCTCCCCAAATCATGGAAAACCCCAAACCCGCTCAAACAAGCCCCTCTCGGCCTCCCCGCGGCCTACAAACCACGGAAATGAACGGCAAGAGGCTAAGGAACGTCACCCTACCTCAATGGAGCGAACGCTCCGCCGGATCGTTCGTGAATCGCGAAAAACGCCTTAGAAAACCCTCGTCCTTCAAGCTTCCCGCGAGCACCGCACGCCCCCACGATCGCCTCGCCGCCGCCCACGTCACCGCGCCGTCGCCCCGCCGGCGTCTGCAGCCGGAGAGGGGTCCGCCGCGGTCAACCGGGAGGAAGAGAGGGAGAGGGTTACGATGGAGGAGGAAGGAGGAGGAAGAAGAAGAAGAAGAAGAAGAGGGTGGGGGAGAGAGAGAAAGTAAGGGGGGTTTTATAGAAAATCCGGAAATTTCAAAAAATTCTGAAAAATAGAAAATTACACCCCCGCGATCCTCGTAACGCACCGATCGCAACGGTACCACTCGTGCCCAGGTGAACGGCCCGGTTCACCCGCAGCGAGCTTCCGAAGTAAAAGCCGAAACACACACCGGAAATCAGAAAACACACACGGAAAAGCCGCGGAACGCCTCCAGGCCTCCAAAACAACTCCGGATCGCGCCGATCCGAACACGAAAGATGTCCGAAACGAAATTTCAGACACAACGGAGCCGGACACTCCGAAAACCAGATCCGGGACCCACGAAGAAGGATCCGAAAGGTCCGGGATATTACAGCTCTCCCCCTTTAAGGAATTTCGTCCTCGAAATTGAGAACAACCAAAGGGGAAAGAAGAGGAAGACTCACTCAAACAGATACGGGAACTGCTGACGCATCTCATCCTCACGTTCCCACGAGGCCTCACCACCAGAGTGTCGCTGCCACACGACCTTCACCAAGGGAATGACCTTGTTCCGCAGGCGCTGCTCTCGCCTATCCTCCACGCGGATCGGAAACTCTGGGAGAGAAAGATCTGGAGTCACCTCAGGCCAAACCGAAATCTCGAGCATATGAGAGTCACCGGGCATATACTTCCGCAACATCGAGACGTGGAACACGTCATGCACCGACGCCAACTCAGGAGGTAACTGCAACCGGTAAGCAACCTCACCGATGCGCTCCACAATCGCGAAAGGACCAATATAGCGGGGACTCAGCTTCCCACGCCGTCCAAAACGCATCACCCCCTTCATCGGAGAAACTCTCAAGAACACATGATCGCCCACGGCGAACTCGAGAGGCTGCCTCCTACGGTCAGCATAGCTCTTCTGCCGACTCTGGGCCGCCAACATGTTCTGACGAACCAGGTGCACAACGCCCACACACTGCTGCACCAATTCCGGTCCCGTCAAAACACGCTCACCCACCTCAAACCAATCAAGTGGAGTCCGACAAGGACGCCCATACAATGCCTCATAAGGAGCCATGCCGATGCTCGAATGAAAGCTGTTGTTATAGGCAAACTTCACCAACGGTAGGTGATGAATCCAACTCCCCTGCCACTCCAGGCAGCAGGATCTCAGCATGTCCTCCAAAGTCTGAATGGTCCTCTCAGACTGACCATCTGACTGAGGATGATACGCCGAGCTAAATGCCAACTCCGTGCCAAGAGCTCGCTGGAAACTCCTCCAGAATCCAGAAGTGAAGCGCGGATCCCGATCCGACACGATCGAAATGGGAACTCCATGCAACGGCACGATCCGCTCCACATAAAGACGAGCCAACTTGGACACGCTCCAGCTGACTTTGACCGGCAACAGCCGCGTCACCTTCGTCAGCCGATCCACCAGCAACCAGATACTGTCCTGCCCAGTCGGGGTCCTCGGCAACCCCACCACAAAATCCGTGGTCACATGGTCTCACTTCCAAGCAGGAACATCCAAGGGTTGGAGAGTACCGCCTGGTCGCTGATGCTCCGCCTTCACCTGCTGACAGATCAGGCACCTGGCCACAAATTCGGCAACATCTCTCTTCATGTCAGGCCACCAGAACTGCCTCCGCAAGTTCCGATACATCTTCGTCGCACCCGGGTGTACGGTGTACCTGCTCCCATGAGCCTCGCGCAGCACCGCACGACGAATCTGCTCCTCGGCTGGGACGTACATCCTGCCACGAAATCTCGCAGCACCGTCCTCGCCGAGCTCCACATCAGCCATCGCAAGAATCCGGGGCAACTCAGGGTCCGCATGCTGAGCCTCTGTCACCTGACGACGGATAGCAGGAGTGACAGTCAGACTCGCAAGCACCGCCAACCTTGGCTCCTGGGGAATCTTGAGCCTGAAAGATATTTCGGGCACTTGTTCCCAGAGCCTCCACTTCCTCAACATCAAGGCACTGACCGCAACCTTCCGACTCAAGGCATCGGCGACGACATTCATCCTGCCCGGCTGATAAGACAGGGTGAAGTCATAGTCCTTCATGAACTCCATCCAACGCCTTTGCCTGAGGTTCAGGTCCTTTTGCGAGAACACGTACCTCAAACTCTGATGGTCAGTGAACACCTCGAACTTCTCACCGTACAGATAATGCCTCCAGATCTTCAGCGCGAAGATCACTGCCGCCAACTCAAGGTCATGGGTAGGGTAGTTCTCCTCGTGGGGCTTTAGCTGCTGAGACGCATAAGCCACCACTCTACCATGCTGCATCAAAACAGCACCCAATCCAACGCCGGAAGCATCTGTACACACCACGAAACCTCCCGATCCAGAAGGCAAAACCAACACCGGAGCCGAGGTGAGCAATCTCTTCAGTTCCCTGAAGCTCTGCTCACACTCCTCAGACCAGACGAAAGGCACATCCTTCCGCGTGAGTCTAGTCACCGGGGTCGCAATGCGAGAAAAATCATGGATAAACTGGCGATAATAACCCGCAAGCCCCAAGAAACTTCGGATCTCCGTCACCGACCTCGGCCTCGGCCACTGCATTACTGCCTCGACCTTGGCGGGGTCCACGGAAATGCCATCACCAGAAATCACGTGCCCCAGAAAGTGCACCTCGCTGAGCCAAAACTCGCACTTGCTGAGCTTCGCATACAACTGGTGATCTCGCAACGTCTGCAGCACCACACCCAAATGGTACGCATGCTCCTCAGCAGACTGCGAATAAACAAGGATGTCATCCATGAAGATGACCACGAACTGGTCCAAATACGGATGAAACACCCTCTGCATCAAGTCCATGAAGGCTGCTGGGGCATTGGTGAGCCCGAACGGCATCACCAAAAACTCATAATGCCCGTACCTCGTACTGAACGCAGTCTTCTCCACATCGGACTCGCGAATCCTCAGCTGATAGTAACCGGACCGCAAATCAATCCGCGAGAACACTCGCGCAGACTGAAGTTGGTCGAACAAGTCATCAATCCGCGGCAACGGATACTTGTTCTTGATGGTCACTTCATTCAGCTGCCGATAGTCAATGCACAGCCGCAGACTACCGTCCTTCTTTTTCACAAACAACACGGGCGCACCCCAAGGGGAACAGCTCCTGCAACTGCGCCCCCAACTCCCTCAACTCAGCGGGGGCCATACGGTAGGGAGCCTTCGCCAAAGGTCCCGTACCAGGCACAACCTCGATCACGAAATCGATCTCCCGCTGGGGAGGTAATCCAGGCAACTCCTCGGAAAAACGTCGGGAAACTCGCACACCACCGCAATGTCCTCGACATCCGGCTCCATCCGGTCAGACACAACCACGGACGCGAGAAAACCCCGACAACCTGAATCAAGCAATCGACGGGCTCGAATAGCAGAGATAAGGAATCGAGAAGAGGTGGAACGGATACCTTGTAAATAGAAGGTCCTCTTGCTCGGATGCTGGAAGTAGACCCTCTTCATCCCACAATCTACCACCGCTCCATGGGTCTCGAGCCAATCCATGCCTAGAATCACATCGTAATCCCGAAGCTGCAACGCATACAACCTGCCTGGCATACTCCGCCCATCGATCCAAACCGGAACCTGATCGAAGCAATACGGAGTGATCATAAAGTCACCCGAAGGCAACTCCACTGCCAAATCACAGGACAACTGGGTCACCGGCTCCTCGACGCTCGACGCGAAATCCTCCGAAATAAACGAATGAGACGCGCCAGAATAAAATAAAACCCGAGCCGCACAACCCAAAATCTGAACGGTACCTTCCACGAGCTGCGACGCCACTGCCTCTGCCCTGGTCATGTGCGTGATCTGGCCCCGAGCCCTCTGCCTGCCTCCCACACTAGCTGACCTGGGTAGCGGCGGATACTGTCCCTGCTGCTGCTGCTGCTGCCTCTGCTGCTGGGGAACCTGCTGCTGCGGCGGCCTCTGAGGACAGTCGTGCGCCATATGCCCTGGCTGGTCACACCGAAAACAGATGATCGGCGCCGTGCACTGCCTGCCTGGGTGGGTCCCACCACACCGTGGACAAGGTCCTCGCGATCCACCCACTGACCCCTGACGCTGCAAAGGAATCGGCTGCTGTACACTGCCCGATGAAGCCTGCCCCTGGTCCTTGGACTTCTTCTTTCGAAAATTCTTCGAGAAGAACTTCTTGACCTTCGTGCCCAAGGACGCAGATCTTGTCACCGAAGCTGCCGATGCCGGTACTCCTGAACCACCCGACGCAGACTGAAAGAAACCCTGCTGCTGGGTAGCCGACTGCTGGCTGCGACCTGACAAAGACTGCCCCTGGCTGATCGGTCCTCGAATCCTCTGCATATCCATCTCCAAGGAAATCGCAACACGAGACGCCGTCTCTAGATCAGTGGCCCCATTCGCGATCAGATGGTGCCTCAGCTCCAGCCTCAAGCCCTGTACAAACTGCGTGGTCCTCACTCTCTCATGCTCCATGATGTGAGGTGCATACCGACCCAGCTCGACAAATCGGGCCCTGTACTGCAACACGGACATGTCACCCTGCACCAGCTCCAGAAACTCCCGCATCCGCTGCGTAGCAACAATATCTGGACAGTACGTACGCTCGAAAGCACTAAGGAAGTCATCCCACTCGATCTGCTCAAGTGGACGAAGCTGAAAAGACGTCTTCCACTCGGAAGACCACCACCTCCGAGCCGTACCCTGCAACTGGTTGTAGGCCAACACAACTCTGTCCTCGGCAGCACTCTTCGCAGAACTGAACACCCGCTCCATCTCATCGAGCCAATCACGAGCCGCATCAGGGTCTGTCTGGCCGCTAAAGTATGGTGGATGGAACTGCATGAAGTCCCTCACTGCTCGGCCTGGCCCACCCCTGACTGACGAGCCCTCACCAGCCTCTCCGCCGAACTGCTGAGACATAAGCTGGTACATGCCTCGGAAGAAATCCTCGGCCCCCGGAACTCTCGCAATATCCGCGGCCTCGGTAGCTCCCCGTGGCGCTCTACTATGCTCCTCCTGGTCCCTCTGGACCCCCTGCTGGATCTCCTGGCCTCCAGCCGACTGCCCCTGCTGAGAGCGAGAGCTCCGCCTCGGCGCCATACTCGCTCCTAAAGCACAAGACAGAAAACACGAAAACGGCAAGGTCAAAATAAACCCGCGGTGCCCAATGCCAGCGTCACCTGTACATCATTGCTGTGGACTAGTGGACCACTACAATTACCTATGATTCTCATGTAATTCCACAACCGTGCTCTGATACCAGCTGTAACGACCCGAGAATCTGATTACCGGAAAGGCCCGATAACCCGAGACTCGCACCGCCACCCACGAGCCCGAAGACTCGGAAGGGTTAAAAGGATGGTGTGGAGACTACACAAGTATCACAAATAATTACAGAAATTAAACAGTTATAATATTAAGCAGGAAATAAATTAACATTTTACCTGGTCCACAATAGAAATAACAACAACAACAACAATAGTCCACGACTAGTACAGTGACAAGGAAGAAAAGTACAGCTACACGGGGCATACCCCGGCTCTGACCTCTGGCACTACCTCTGGGCACCCGCACCACGCTGCACCCCAGACGCGCTCCCCTGGGGCGGCGCCTCACCTAAAACACGGTGAAACACGCAGGGAATGAGTCTCGGAACAAGACTCAGTAGGGATCACTCGAACCCTACCTCGTAAAACGAGAAACCACTACACTAGCGGTAGGAAAGTATCTCGGAAAGGAAAGCCCTGTACTCTACAGAACCAGGCCCTACGGCACGCGAACCGACACACGTGCCACGGTACGAGACCGAAACTCAACGGCCAACCCGACAAAACCCGAAGGTCGGAAACACACGACTGACAGTCCGTCACTCCGTACTCGACAGGAGTACCACCCACTAGAAGCACAGCCGGCAGCGTCCCCTGACGTCTTACACCGCGCCGCAGGTGAACCGCCTGACGTGGTAGGTCCTACCCGAGGCGCAGACACCGTACAAGTAACCATAAATAAGTGACTAGCTGGGGTCACGCCCGTCGACGTGCGTCCACTGTCCCCAACCACGTGTGCACACACAGACCACGCGTCCTAGGTCTGGCCCTCTGACCGGTTTTCCCCTGGCACTGGACTCTGATTTGACGAGGGGCCCGACGGTAACCAGTCTAAAACCGTCCTCAGGGTAAGCCCGTACACCACTCCCTGGTGCGACCAGCACACGCGTACTGATAGGCTACGACTAGTGGAGGGTCACAAAGGAGTAGACTCTCGAGTCGACGGAAAATAACGTCCGAATCCGACAACGTGTGGGAATCACCCCACGCACCAGCCCCGTCGCATGGTGGCCACAGTCGGAGTAAAAACGGGGTTGCCACCCTCATGGGGCAACCAGACATGTGACGGTCCACCCTAGGGCCGTCACAAGCAAGTAACGGTCTAGGCGAGACCGTTACATGCGCCTAACGGTTCAAAACAGACCGTCACACGGTCAGAGGGGAAAGGAATGTAACGGCCTGGTCCAGGCGCGTTACAAGAATGTAACGCGCTTGGCCCCATGCGTTACACACCCCCCACGCTCCCAAAGCCAAAAGGGATGTAACGGCCCAGCCCGGCGCGTCACATACATGTAACGCGCTTGGCCCAGCGCGTTACATGGCCCTCACACTTGGGGTGAAAACAGGAAGTAACGCGCCTGCCCCAGCGCGTTGCACGCATGTAACGCGCCTAGCCGAGTGCGTTACATGGCCTGACCCCCAACGGTCACAAGCCAACGGTCGAAAGCCCCTGACGGCCCTACCCAAGCGCGTCATAGGCAAATGGCGGTCTATCGTGGGGCCGTTACAGCCCCCGACCCCCAAAAACACTACTCAGGAATGTAACGCACCCCTCTGGGGGCGTCACAAGCATGTGACGGTCACTGGAGTGACCGTTACACACTCCCGAGCACGCTACGGCGGGAAAACCCCAAAAACTTCGACCACGCCCCCGTGCCTCCACCGGAGAGGGGGAAAACGAAGGGGAAGACCCCTGGGGACCCCTAGCATGCATCTAAGCCATCCAAACGTGAAATCGCGGGCTAAAACCATAGATCGGGCGAGCTCTCCCCAAATCATGGAAAACCCCAAACCTGCTCAAACAAGCCCCTCTCGGCCTCCCCGCGGCCTACAAACCACGGAAATGAACGGCAAGAGGCTAAGGAACGTCACCCTACCTCAATGGAGCGAACGCTCCGCCGGATCGTTCGTGAATCGCGAAAAACGCCTTAGAAAACCCTCGTCCTTCAAGCTTCCCGCGAGCACCGCACGCCCCCACGATCGCCTCGCCGCCGCCCACGTCACCGCGCCGTCGCCCCGCCGGCGTCTGCAGCCGGAGAGGGGTCCGCCGCGGTCAACTGGCAGGAAGAGAGGGAGAGGGTTACGGTGGAGGAAGAAGGAGGAAGAAGAAGAAGAAGAAGAGGGTGGGGGAGAGAGAGAAAGTAGGGGGGGTTTATAGAAAATCCAGAAATTCTGAAAAATTCCGAAAAATAGAAAATTACACCCCCGCGATCCTCGGAACGCACCGATCGCAACGGTACCACTCGTGCCCAGGTGAACGGCCCGGTTCACCCGCAGCGAGCTTCCGAAGTAAAAGCCGAAACACACACCAGAAATCGGAAAACACACACGGAAAAGCCGCGGAACGCCTCCGGGCCTCCGAAACAACTCCGGATCGCGTCGATCCGAACACGAAAGATGTCCGAAACGAAATTTCGGACACAACGAAGTCGGACACTCCGAAAACCAGATCCGAGATCCATGAAGAAGGATCCGAAAGGTCCGGGATATTACACTATGGTGATGCTTTCCTGGGAGATGCAGACCACAATTGTTACGGGACTGGGATAGCCCGTGACTACCATCATGCAGTTGACTCACTGACGTACTATCCTCATCGTTCTGTCTAACACATAGATGAGAAGGATGAGGATAGAGAAGAAGTAGAGAGAGATCGAGAGACAGGGTTGTCGCAGCCGTCATCGGCATTGTGCTCTCGAGTTCTCTCCCTCTACACACACATGCACTCGCTCACTCTCTCCCTTTTGTTTACCTCAAACACATAGCTTGGCCAATGGACACGACCCCCCCCGGCATGATGCATCTCTCAGCGTCCTCGTAATATCAAACATATGATTGGCTAACTCGCCAACATGGTGCCGTCCACCAACATGAGCCTATGCCTCTCATCGAGTCGGCGGCGTTCCACCGCCATCGCCTCACTCTACAACCGCTATGGGGGATATTTATAGAGAGAGAAGAGGAAGGGCGAGTGGAGGTGAAGGAAGAGGTGGGAGAGAGAGAGAGAGATAATGCGTGAGAGGTAGAGAAGAGGTGAGAGAGGGAGAGAAAACACACACAGAGAGAGAGAGAGTGTGTGTTGGTGTGTGGGCGTGCAGCGTGCACACTGGCGCGGGGCACGCTGGCGTGGGCCACGCCCAAATGGGCACTGCGGCCCATTCATGCAAGCGAGCATGTGTCTCGCGCGAGCACACACGTTGGCAAGGCACAAATGGGCACTGCGGCCCATTTAACACCATGATTATGCTGCCGCCACCATCTAGTGCCCTCCTCCCCAATGACTCCAAACACAACCACTCTTTCTGCTATGTCGCCGCACTGCCCTCCTCCTGGTTTGCCACCACCACCATCCACTCAGGTTGCCCACCTGTTACAAATGTGGGGAGGAGGGGGATACTCAAGGGGAGGAAGAGGCATTGAAGAGGAGGGCAACAGTCCTCGGAGGCCTCCTACATCGTCCATGGGGCGGGGGGAGGATGGGCTAACCCCTCCGACGCCTCTCTCTCCATCTTTCTCTCCTATCTCCATACACACTCTCTCTCTAGTGGCAGGTGAGGCATGGATGGGGGAGACGAGCTCAAAGAGGGAGTTAATGTTGTGCGATGGTCTCCAGAGAGAATCCACCTCCTCCTTTCCCTACTGTTGCTGCCTTGATAGCTCGAGAGTGGTAGGGTCGTTGTCCTATGTCTCTTCCCTAACCTCGTTTGGTGCCTTGTCGGACAAGGCTGTCGCCGTCGTCAAGTTTCTCTGCAACTACAACAGGAAGATCCTCCCTCGCCACCATGCCCGGAGGCTCCATTACGTCAACGGGGACACCCAGGTGCTCGTTGTTGACCGCGCCGTGCTTTTCAGATCTTGTGAGTGATCCGTATTATGGGATTTTGTTGATGGAGTAGAGCTTGCAACGAAGATGGCAGAGCTCTACGCGTGGGGAGGTGCGGTGAGCATCTTGTGCCACCTCCCCACAGAGGACCTCGACACCCTGATCTCCGTCTCCTCTGAGAGGACATCGCCAACCTCTTGGAAGAGTACGGCCTTGCCAAGTTGGACAAGGACTCCTCGCTCACGGTCAAAAACTTCCTCGCAACGCAACAATAGTAGTTGCACCATCTAGTGATGATGAAGGCGCCCGCCATGCCTCCCTCGTCGCTTGTCAAGTGGAAGGGCCCCTTCGCCCCATCGGCCACTGACCACTGTGCCACCCTCCACGCGTCCCTGTATGTGTATGTGTGTAACCCTCTATGGGAGGAGGCAAGTGACGGAGGAGGGGTAAGGGGGGGGGGTTCACGATCTAGTGAGCACACGGAGGAGGCTACAACCCGGAGGGGGACCTGGGGAAGGCAGAGGAGATGGGGCGACGAGTAGAGGTATCTTAGTCATTCAAACCAAGTAATGAAAATATTCAAATATTTTAAGAATATTTATATTTTTGTCAACAACAATTGATCGATATTGTAACACCCTAATATGTCTGAAATCTAAAAATAATTAAATATTTTATATTTAGAGCCCATGTAAATTTTAGGTTCTCTCAACTAAAGCCTAATACTTCGACTGTAGAGTGAATATGAGTTTAACGAATTTTATTAAATAAATTAAATAGATATATCACTTTATTAGTGTGTAACTCTTCATATGAATATCAGAATATAGTCAATATTAGACCCATTGAAAAGAGAATTTAAGAGGCCGTTTGGTATCGGGTTAGAGCGGAGATATCCCTGCTCTAATCCCATTCTACGTTTGGTATGACTAAAACGGGCGAGGATAAGCTGGGTTAAGGGAAACAGGGTTAACCCCGATTTTGGGATTAGAAACGGGGATAAGTCATTCCAACTTTTTGTTGGAATGACTTATCCCCATTTTTCTAACCCCATTTCACCCCTTGTGTATTCCATTGTATATCAAACGTACATGAGAATGAGACTAGACATAAATTATCCTGAAATGACTTACACCTATTCTCCTCAACTTTTTTTCCCGATACAAAACGGCACCTAAAGATCTACAAATTTCATGTTGAACATATTTTTAATTTTTGACATTTGATAGTTCAAAAATAAGATAGAATAAATTAGTTATTTGAAACTCTATTATTATTAAAATTTTAAAAAAATTTATGAAAAAACTCACCCTTTCTCTTACACCCCCTCCTTCATTATCCGATGAAAGTTTTTTTAAAAAAATAAAAATAAAAATCTCAAGTGTTCTCTTCCTCTCCCCCCTCCCAACCTTATCCTCCCCTCTCCTTCTTATCCCCTTCCCTCTTCTTCTTATCTTCTCCCCCCTCCTTATAAATATCCCCCTCTCCCTCTCCCATGTACTCGCTCTCCTCCTCGCTCCCTCCACCCCTCATACTTCTTGTCTCCCAACTCTTCCTTCTCTCATCTCTCTCTCTCTCTCACACACACACGTTCTCTCAACTCTCCCTCTCTCTTTCTCTCATTTTGTTTCCTTTTATCTCTCTCTCATCTCTCTCTCTCGTTCTCTTATAAATAGGTGAAAAAAATAAAACGGAGTCAGAATAAGGTGACCATTTGATAGAAGCTTAGACAGAAAATTTGAAGATTTATTTGGATAAGTTTGTCATCTTTTACGTAGGAATCCGTCCTTACGGGTAAGTTGCGGGTTATTTAAAATTTATCATTTGGGGAAGATATAATGAGATAAAAATTAGTTTGACATATGAATATTATCTTTTCATACGTAAATATTATTACGGGAACTCGGGTGAGATATTAAATTTAATTTGGGGAGTCCACCCTAAAGGTAGGTACATGATAAAACGACTACATGTTATTTGGTATTTATATTTATTTGATTTAGTTTTATTTGAAATGTAATTATTTAGACTTAAATCAGTGATTTATTTAACATATGTGACCCGATGATCTATGCTTAGAATCGATTATTTATTTAGTACTATTATGTTAATTTTATAATTAAAAGAGTAATTCTATATAGTTAAACAATGATGATTTATTTAGTTAATATATTTGACTCACTATCCCATGATTAAAATTTAATTCATGATATTAAAGTATGACTCGCTGATAATCGGTTATTTTAAACAATTTTAATGGCAAGTTTTATGTATTGAGACGACTATGTAATAATAATAATAATGATGATGATTAAGCATATAGACTGTGTCACTTTAAGGAGGTGTGGGACAAGAAACCGTAGTTAGCGTCCGCTACAGGATTAGGCCTATTTCCGAGGATAAACAGACTTCTGTAAAATCCGGAACTCAGAATAAGAAAATTATATTGGGAATGGTAGAGTATTAACTCTCGATTCTGTGCAATTGATCAAGACCGATAGGCTCCAGCGTTTAGACCATTTTTCTTTATGCCGACGTATAGATGCATAGGTATGTGTCTGCTACTGCTTATAGTGACGGGATATCTGTCCAATATGTGATAACTAACTAATGCATTATGTAATTTTGTAAATAGGCATGGTTTAATATGAACTTCAGATTTGATACATGCCTTTGATATCATCTGAAAATAAGTTTATCCGTATAAGCTGTGATTTAGCTAAGATATGTGCCATGTCATTTAGAAGTCAGATAAGATTTGTTATACACATTTTCTTATAATATGAAAAAATATTTTATTCTACTAGATTTCTTTTGCATTCATAATATATGTACAATATTCTAATGAAATTGTGATTAGCTTTGTATATATAATGGATTTACACAAGTTAGTATATGATAAGTATGTGATTGATTTTAATGTCTACTAAATCTTTAGACTCGTATCTGTTGCCTAACAATTTCGAGAAACTAACAAGTGTGCGCTTTGACTCCGACGGACAGTAGGTCGGAGGGTGATCCCGAGTGTAGTTTGGATTATGTTGCGTAAAATAAGTATGTTTAATTTTTTTTAAAATAATGAATGTAAATATGCCTTTTGGGTAGAGATACGTAGAACACTGTATATGATATAAATTATGTGTGTTTATATCATAAAAATGGTATAGTTGTGCTTGTGGAATATTTGATGGTTTGACCTTTAACGCTTTACAAATATCTCGGCCCACAACAGTTCGTACGCTGTGACGTCCTCGGATTGGATACGAGATCGTAGGAAGGAGCGCCACAGATATAGTGTCATTGTAACATTATCGTCAAAAATTGATGATACAACTATACATGTGTTAATATGTTTTTAGGGAGGATCTTTTTTCCACTTTGATTGTAACAATAGTTTATATGTAAACTGGTCAAGACTATCAAGACCATATCTTCTTTGAATGTGCATTTTCAGGATGGGTTTGGAAACAAGTACTCATTCGGTTTGACCTTTCAAGACAACCGAAGATTAGAGTAGCACAGGAACTGATGCAACTATAAAATGAATTTCCAAAATCAGGACAATTGGTCATCTTAGCTAGACTTCTCCTTCGAATCACTATTTGGAAGATTTGGAAGGAACGATGTGAAAGAATTTCTGAAGGCACCCATTCTATGGAAGCTAACATCTTAATAGATATTATTGAGGATGCAAGAAGAGTTATAGAAGTCCATAGCCATAAATCAATGACTGTGAGAGAAAAAATATCTTTAAAAGATTCATGTTTTTTTCTAATTAACTATGAGACCATAACCTGTGTGGCCCTGAGCATATTAGTTCTGATTTTCAGACTTCTGATGTACAGTTTTGCTCTTAATTAATACATAGCTCTTTACTGATAAAAAAAATAATTTATATGTAAACAATTTTATAGAAAAAATTTCACTTATTTTCTACATAACTTTTAAATTATTTTTATTACTTGTAGGGCCAGCAACTCATTTATAGCGTTTAATCTTTGATTGGACATCTAACACAATCACAAAAAATAATGGACACCGTTTTTATCGCAAAAGTGGGGCTGACCAAAATTAATCAATCTATTTTTTTGATTTTTTTAAGTTATCCAATCTGATATCAGATGGTATGATAATTTGCTCCCCCACATGCAATATATAAATTATTTATAAAATTATTCATTTTATTTATTATTATTTTCACTAATCAATTTACATTATAATATTTGCAAAGATGTTATTTCAGTCGTCCGCTGTTAGCATTGTCTTAAACCTTGTTTTTTAAATCTAATTAGTCTTTAATCAAATTTAAAACAAGACCAAAATTAGCTGTTATCCATCTATTTATATTTCTGTCTCTTTCTTTGGCACGATATGTTGATCAAAATAATTATTTTTGTAAAGATATTTTTCTCTAAAATTTTAATTATATATAGATAAAGAAGACTATTATTTAAATCTTCATGGGAGGTTAAGTGAAGTGTTACTTTTGGCACCATTGATATAAGAAGTTTATTAGAAATAACATGAAAAATAAGAGAGACAATTCTCAAATAAACTTATAAGGATAGTATTTACAAAAAATATAAATAAAAAAGATAAAGATATTTATTATGATAATGTCTGTAATGGGAAAGAACATGTAAAGATACTAAAGAATACGAGATATTTTGATGACACCTATGCAAAGAACAATATACCGTGAGTAATACCGAGAGTATGGACAGTATATAACAAGATACCACAAATGCCAGGTCATACATCCAACAATTTGCCAGATGCCGCGGGTGCAGGCCTCGTGATGTCACGTGCGTCGTGGCTCGCTCGTGGTTTGCTCGTCTGGACTGGAGCTCTGCGTCCATTTTGGTGACTGCAAGTGGCGCTACTCGGCGGCGTGGAGTGCCCCCCGCGGAGGCCGCCTCCTCTCTGTCTCTCTCTCTCTCACTCACACACACCGCCTTCGGGTTGCTCCTGCGTCAACCCCACAGAGGGGGGCGAGGGGTGTCGACTACTGCCGAGTGCCGAGGGGGAGAGCACGGCGAGCCAGATGGGAGCCGGATCGGTCTTTTCTGCGTCCGCATTCATCCCCTCGTGGAGCTCCGTAAGTTCTTTCCCCGTGCTCGGAGGTGCCTCTTCCTCCTCCGCTCTCCCCCTCCACCCCCTTAGAATCCCCTTTCCGGTTCTTGCTTCGGAAGGTGCGATGGATGAGAGTGGCTGGGTATGCTGATTCCGCTGTTCCATCAGGTGGGGGTCCTGCTTGCGTACCTTGGCTATCTCGGTGTAGCTGGATCAGTTCTTCCAGGGAAGGTCGTCCCCGGCGCTGTTCTTTCCGATGGCACCCGGATCCACTATCGTTGCAACGGTCATTTCTCCTCACACCAGTTTCTTTTTTCCCTTTCTCTTGCTTGCTTCTTCTCTAGCATGAATGGTACATTAAGTTATATGGCAACCTTCAGACTGTTCTGCCCTTGGTTTTGGCCATAGGCGTATTTGATATTTCTTCGGTGGTGTTCAATGCAGACGTGTTTCTGTAATGTAAATGCGCAGTGTTCTCACTCCTGTTCTAAGATAGACTGCTAAAAGGACTTGGTTTTTGTTTCTAGTGCCTGATGCGCTCATCTAGTTTTGATCAGTGTGGTTGTTGAAGGGAAGTCTGTGGAAATGAGCATGAGAATGGGGACGGCATGATGCCAGAGGACTCCGGGATTCCACCCGATTTTTTCCAAACCAAAAAGAAGTCAACTTAAGCTTTTCTCTAATAGGGCGTCTTTCCTATTTACTCAGACTAATGTCGCCCATTGGTCCACTTACGTGTAAACTTGTCACATTGCTTCTCTTTATGGTATTTGGATGTTTTTTTAAAAGTTCATGGTATTTAGATGTTGGGATGAAAGATCATGACTAGGGTGGATATAAGTAAAAGAAGTCCGAATTTCGTGTATCTTTACTTACTCTATGTGGTGAATGAAGTATTTAAAAAGTATGATTTAAGTATTCCTATAATTGTTGCAAAGATTTACAATACCAGTTCAATCTTTTGTTTGGCAGTTTTTGTGGTCCTAGGTTCCTCGTCTCAGGGCCATTTTTATCTTATTTGGTGTTCTGATGGTTTTCGTTTCACCTACGGATGTTTTAATAAGAGATAGAGGAAGGAAACAACTCAATTGAGTAAGTTTAGATTATTGGAACACTCAGGGGTTCAGTGGTTGAACAGCATTCTTAGTTCTTGTCCTATTGAATGGTTGTGGTTGGTAGAGATCTGTGATCAGCTGCTATTTCTGCTGAGTTAAAATGTTCTAGAACATTATTATTCTATTATTTTTTTCCTTTGAGAAATTGTCAGTTTTTCTTTGAAGATATGCTGGAAAATTTAGCTACCTCAATCAAATCTCACTTGACTTATCAGATTGTTCTTTTGATTCTTCTTACTACATTTTTTGATGCACATGTGACTGTCCCTTCTGATTGTTGGCATAACTAATGCTTTGAAGCTTGAACAACCGTTCTTTATCTTTTTTCTCCTAGTTGCAATTACTGCAATGAGCTTTGTTTTCTTCCAGGCCTAAACATGCACATTCTTTTAAACTGTTTATCGAGGAGTTATTAAATATTTTTACTCTTATACTGTACTCTCATAGCCTAATTCTGTTTTTGTCTGCGCTTGCTTTGTCTGATTATTGTGGTTGCTTTCCAGGTCTCCTATCCCTGTTGTTGCTGCTAATCCTTCTAGGGACAGGGGTTACCACGAATCTAGTATCAGCCACGGTATAACTCCATCATATTCTGGATGCATCTCTCCCCTCCTCTCTCTAGCTTGCTCATCGGCTCAGTGGAGATGCTGGTGTGTGAGCAGTGCTAGCTGATTTTTATTTTTGAAATTGTATTAAATCAAAAATAGGAAGGGATGTACAAGTATGATAAAGAAGCTCCTAAAAAATCCCTATACAAAACGTCACACCAAGACAATTTAGACCACACTAACCCCCCAGCAAAACAAAAAGAGGGGAGTTGAGGGAATTCACATTACAAAGCAGCTAGCTGAACTTTTTAAGCCATAGGTTACTACATTTCATTGTCAGCACTATTTTTTTTGAACACCACACACTCAGAGGTGTACACACACATATGTATGTATGTAGTATATATATAGAAAGCTTCCATTTTGAAGTTCAAGTTAGGAAAAAGCTAATAAGGATCTTCATCGTAGCCTTATTCCATTTTCTGGAGTCAACTACATGAATCCTGCCTCGCCACTTTTCTCTGTCTATGTTGTAATTATTTTTAATAAACCTGGAGAAGCCATGTCATTTTGTTTTTTCAACTACATCAAACCATCTCATTTTAGGTCTCTCTTGAGTCTCTTTAGCCATCACCCACTTGAATTTGATTGCATCCTCTATTGACACATGCCAAAACCATATAGTCTTTTTTTTGCTCAATGTGTAGATTCATTCTTAGTCTCATCTTTTTTAGTCTTTTCACACATCCATCCTAGGATGTTTGTCTCTGCCAAACATTTTTTCTTTGTGTGCTCTTTCTTCATTGCTTAACACTTAGTCCTATGTAGCATAGCAAGTCATAAGACTTTTATAAAACTTCCCTTTAAGCATTGTATTCTTGAGCAAAATTCGCTAACCTTTCTTTAACATATGCAAATACCTTTTATGGGACACTATTAGGTTTTTCTGAACATGTAGAATTATACTTCTTGGTGATCTTTTAGTGGAACTGGACCCAACGGTATGCCGCAGTTGGCTTAAAACTTGGGTCTGCTAATCAAGGTTTCAATCTTGACTCTGCCTAGTGGCACTTTTTGTGTATGTCTTATAAAGGGGTTCACACGACTTTTCTTTTCTTTACAGATGTCTGTGCCTCTGTGGACATTGTTCTGTCTTTTGGCAGACAACTGGGAGTTTTAGGATCTCACCCTTACAATCAAGGCTGTTGGCTCATGGTGTCTTCTCAGGAAGGGTTAGCTTTACTTTTTTTGTTTTTTGCAAAGTGTAGGAGACTATTCCACATGTCCCTTGAAGAAGAAAGAAGGAAGAAAAACTTGAGCAGAATCTTAGGAATGCTCTATAGAGTTTTGTATGATAGCAACTGATCTATATGTCAAAATTCAGATGTTATAGTCTGCCACCCATAATGATTTTTCATCCTAGTCCACTTGTCTCAGGAACCATAATCTATTACTTTGGCTTTCTTTCATTTGGTGAAGAGAGGGACGTCACTGGCATCCTACCATCATTATGTTAGACTAGCCTTATTGAGTTCGCTTATATTTCTAAACTGGAGGCATTGTTCATCTTTGAGTCAGAAGAGTTGGCATTACATACACTGCCTCAAAATCATTTTTTAATTAGTTCCTATGGTCATTGACGAGGAAGGTAAGCAGATATGCAATTTAGAAGTATAAGGTGCTACCCAGTCAGGAGACTCAGCGTTACATACCTATCTTTGAGTCAGAAGATAGCATTATCAATTCGTCTACTACCATCGCATAAATGACACATTTCAAGTGCCATTTATCTCTACCATGTTCATGAATTTCTACACAGTTACACTTTCGCTGTGATTGAGTTTAGTTAAATTGAAATATGGACTTTAGACCTTGGGACATTGCAGGTGGTCACAGATAAAGGAATTGAATTGTTCTCCGCAACACTTGGATTCAGCCTTCTGGTAAGGTTTATATGCTTTGTTGTTTCCGGCAGTAACTAAATTGGATGTAGAATTGACTATTGTTTTTATTACTCTGTCTTCCATAAGAAACACTTTCTGATTTCCTGGTACCATTTTTTCAATTATACTATTCCCCGATAGCATTCTATGTTCTCTGACTTTCTTAAGATGTACTTTAAGCAATGTTCTTTTGTTGCAGTTAACTGATTGTTTGCGGAAACACACAGAATTATACTTTCTTTTTGTATTTTTGTTTTTTTGGTGTCCCCGGGAGGGCGTCCTAGTCTGTTCAGATGAGGGGATTGTTGGTGTGTGGGTGCGCATTTATAGTTGTTCGGGTAGCATGCGCAGTGTCAATTATGTGGGTTTGGGTGTATCAGACGATGCAGGGTTCGGGTGCAGGATTCTTCCCCATCGACCGCAGTCAGTGTTAATTTACATCAGACGTAATCCGAATACCCTTGTTTGACTACCGAAAAGAAAGAATCAGTAATCCAGGGGGCTGTGATGTCGGAAGCGGGACACTCCGAGAAGCAACTATTGAGCCTGGTAGCAGCGGTACAGCAATGTGGATTGGTGATGAGGTTTGGAGACCACTCTTAGTTTGATACTGGTGGTGACGTGGGGTCCGGGTTTGCGAGGGTAGGTTTGAACACAGCCTGGCATTGGCTCGAGGGTGTGGCACAGTTGGACACTAGTGCATGGGTGTGGCAGAATTGGACAATGGTGCAGGAGTGTGGCACAGTTGGACACTGGTGTGGGGGTATGACGATCCATGCCGTCGATCGGGTGCGGACCGGGTCCGAGACGGGCGACCTCAAAGTTTGCTACCGGCTTGAGATACTTTGTCATTTCCTTGAAGGAAGTCATTGATAATTGTCATAGAGGGCTTTGTATGGGGCATTGCAGGCCCAATTACAAGACTTGCAAAAGCCTCGGGATATTTTCACATTCTTGCCGGTCCCTGGGTCTTTGCAGAATCACGCGGGTATTTCCGCCATTTTACATGACATCCTTCATAGGACTTATGATTTGGCTAAGCACCGTTAGAGGGGGTATTCTTGTAACATACTCCCGGCGCCGGATCACCAATCACTAATCCGAACAAGAACTTCCGCCGGAGAGCTCGAGTGCTCGTACGTCCGTTGTCCGTGTGCCGTTAGTGTGGTTGTTCTTGTTTTTTTGTCGTGCTTGATCGTGTTGGGTGTGAGGATCCTTGGGGGGTTTTTATAGCCCATGGGATGGGGGGGGGTTACTCAGGCTGGGTAGACCCTTGAGGGTCTACCGCCTTGGAGGGGGTCTACCCGGGCCGGGTGCCCCCTGGAGGAGGGGACCCTCGGGTCGGGTTGCCCCTTGTAGAGGGGGAACTAGCCTAGGGGGTCTACTTAGTCTCCCTGCGACTAGGAGAGAGAGAGAGAGAGAGGAGGGGCCCTATAAAAACCCCATTTTCTTGTTTTTGTGGAGGATTTTCTGATTTTTTGCCACGTGGAGGAAAATGACGGCTTTTCGAGCTTCGGAGGTTGCGTTGTGCTCCGTTCCTCGTGCCGCTTTGACCGAATCGCCTCCGCTCCGTCGTGTGGACATTTCGTAAGTATTTGGGACGCCCTTCGCCTGCTTGCTTGCTGCATGAGGCCCCTTTGTGGTGTGACATTTGCCACGGCAAGATATCCCGGACTCGGGTTCGCCCCGGCATTTGGAGCGCCCCTAGTTTCGTGCCGTTTTGGGATTGCTTCGGGATTAATTCCTGTCCTCCGTTTTGTGCCGTTTGAAACGGTGGGTTGCCCTGGACCCCGAGTTCGACTCGGCCGTCGGAGCGCCGTCGGCATCGTGCCATTTTGTAATTGCTTCGGGAGTGATTCCTATTCTTTGTCTTATGCCGTTTGCAACAGTGGGCTGCCCTGGACCCTGAGTTCGTCTTGGCCGTCGGAGCGCCCTCGGCATTATGCCGTTTGTAATTTGTTCGGGAGTGATTCCCGTCCTTTATTTTTCGATTATCTCGAGAAAATATTTGGTTGCAACACTGATTAAAGTTTCTGAAGGCTTAGTATTACACATTTATATGCCATGATACCTGTAACTGGCATTCATATCGGGAGTGAGCATTATTTTTGGAAATTCTAGTTTCTTTCTTTCAATGGTGTTCTCCAAAAGGAAACTATTTGCAACTTTGTTCAGCAGAAGTCCCCTTCCAGTGTCTGACCACTCCCGTAGCATTGTTGAAGTGAATGGGATTTTTATAATCATGTTATGGTGGCTATAGGTTCAGATCCAAGAAGCAAGAATCTCTGAGGTGATACCTGAGATGCATTGGACTTCACAGACAGTTTTGGGAGATAACCCGTGAAAGATGCATTGCATGAAAGGCTGACACTAGAGCTCACACTGAAGGAGTGGATCTGGCATTTTTTTGTGGCCATGCCACATGCACATCCATTAAGATAATAGGGAAGAATTACTAAAATGTGGTACTCAGTAGCGGTGACATGTATTGTCATCATCCTCATTCTTGTAACAAAGCCCTGTCCTGTCTTCCTTCATGGAGATCTGAAAGAGAAACCTCTTTATCTGCATGCCAGCCTGACACTGCAGTAAAGGAACATGTAGTTTTGTGTGATGTTGCTAAATTCTTGGTGATGGCCAGTTCATGCAATCTATACCTCAACAGTATATAGTGAGGAGCATCCACTTTTAGATCTGAAAAGCAATTTCAAGTTTTATGATATATTGAAGATCAGAAGGTGCTAAACAAAAGGGAGAAGAGAAGAGACACAGTTTTTAAGGTCTAATGCATTTGCAATATTTTCTACAAGTTGGCAGGTCTTATATGAAAAATGCATTTGCATTGTTTGCAGGACTGAAGGACATACAAGAATAAGGGAAAACAATGATACACAAGATACACAGATGCAAAGTAGACAAAAAAGCAGAACCATTTAGAGTCTACTTTTTTATTATAATGAATCTGCTATCACATGCACAGGTTTGATTATAAGAGGCTTAGAGGCAAGCATAAATCAGGTTTAATTTCTGAAATACCCTCCTAGTAGGAAGTACAGGTCATGGGTGCATAATATTCTTTAGTCATTGTCTGATTATGAGGTTCTTAATGTCTTTGTACATGGAGATATCCTCACAACAAAGTTCCCAATTCATTAACTTTTCCTTGGTTATCATTTCATTTATTGTCCAATAATTAAAAACCCAGCTAGTGCAGAATGACATAAAAAGAGTCTATTCCCATGTCTCAATCTTCATTTTGCCGGTGTACCAGAAGCAGCCACTAACGTGAGTTTCTTGCTTATATTGAGTCTGTACTTCAAACACATCGTTTGGTTTTCAGGAGTATGCTAAACAACTTTATCTATCAAGAAGGAATGCAATTAATGTAACAATGCATATATATGTATATACAATAGTGTGTGTGTGTGTGTTGAGAGAAAAAGATATGGCAGATGGTGACTCAGTGAGGTGCATCTACTGTGGCCCCGTGTGCAAATCGTTCATCCTGAGACGAGTTGGATTTGTACCCCAGTTTCATCTTGAGATGTCAGTACAGAGTTAGTCTATAGTGGTTACAAATTTACAAAGCACCTGAGCACTATTAAGTGATAATGACCATGTAGGGCCTTCAATTGTGCACAAGCAAAAGTAGTAAACATAGTATAAGATAAGAGGGGATGAATTGGCACATCAGATCCATCTCCAATAACAATATGATAGAGGCCTCACATGAGAGCAACTTCTGAATTTAGGCATTTTTGATTAACATTTCTTCTGCCCATGGTCATTGTTGACCCCATAAAATATCTTCACAAAATTCAGACATTTGGAAATTATTTTGAAGAAGAAAGGTGCACATATTTGATAAGAGTCCACAAGACGGCTCGTCAATGCCGTTCTAAGGTTCAAAAGAAGGTGATTTTGAAATGATCTTCAAGAATGAAGGAGTAAAAAAAAAAATTTAATGCATGGGAGATATATATGCACATCTACATATGTGTGTGTGGAATAAAGTGACAAGTGTTGCCACCCACATGGTTTCACAAGGAGAAGTCAAGAGAAGATCCTTCGTACAAGCCAAAAAGGGAGCACCACGTGTTGAAGTGAACTTTTTTAAGACTGTACATCATCATTTTATAGTGAAAAGGACCCAAAGAAGCCCCCTCCGGACCTACTAAGCCGGAGGGAAACCTCTCCGCCCAGCAAACAGGCCGGAGGGCCTCCCAGCCCAGCAGCAGGCCGGAGGGAGGGGGCCTCCGCCCTGCTGCAGGCCAGAGGGCCTGCCTCCGCCCAGCAGCAGGCCGGAGGGCCTGCCTCCGCCCAGCACAAGCCGGAGGGAGGGGCCTCCGCCCTGCTGCAGGCTGGAGGGCCCGCCTCCGCCCAGCAGCAGGCCGGAGGGCTTGCCTCCGCCCTGCTACAGGCCGGAGGAGGCCCCTTCGCCCTGCTGAAGGCCGGAGGGACCCTTCCTCCGCCCATGGCCCATGTGGCTAAGCAAAAAAAAAAGGGAAAAGAACGAAGAAAAGAAGGAGAGAAAGTGGAAACCGCAGTAAAAGAAGAAGAAAGGATAGGGAGGAGGAAGTTGAAAGGCTTACCTCTTGGGATTCCACTGGAGGAGGGCCATGAAGAAGCCTCTGCCCATTCTCCCAACCCCTATAAAAGGGAGCCTAGAGCTCCAAGAAAAAAAAAGAGATACGAAGCAAGAGAGGAGCAGCAAAGAGCAGGCCACTATCAACAAAAAGGTCTGGATATAAATAAGAGGGAGCTTGGTCTTGATCACCCAGATACAATGAAAAGTTATAGAGATCTTGCTGTCTTTTATTACAGGCTTCAACACATTGAATTGGCCTTGAAGTATGTGAAACTGTGCATTATATCTTCTGCACATGGCCTGCAGCACCCGTTGGAGAAGTCTGCGCAGAGCAACAGCAGGGGCCGGAGAGCTTCACATGGCTTGCAGTAAGGCACAACACATGGCCCGCAGCACCCTTTGGAGAAGCAAGCACAAAACAATAGCAGTGCAGTGGGAGGGACGCGAAGGAGAGCAGTAGCGCACAGCATATAAAGGAGTTTTTTTTGAAGAGTAGGTCCAAGCAGCAGTGCAGCAGACATGTGGTCACCACAGCTGCTGTGCACTGCAGTCCCAGGAGGGCCAAGTTACAGCAGGAGGCAACAGTCCCGTACAGTAGGCCTGTGGTCACCATAGTGCTAGAAATTTTGGAAGTTGACTCCTTAGGAAGGGGTGTGGTCACCACAAAAAAGCCCCCCCCAGGGTGTTCCAGTCAGCTCTTTTGGGAAAGGTGATCTTTAGAAATCTTTCACCATTGTAAATGATCATGGGCTTATAAATGCTAGCAGCATCTGAAATCATATCATCTAAAGCACAAATGAAGATGGACTTTGAAATCATCCAAAGCACAAATGAAGATGAATGGACTGCAGCATTTGAAATCATTCAAAGCACAAATGAAGATGGACAATGGCCTTATGCAAATTCTGAGAACCTTATGCAAATTCAAAGATGGCCCTATGCAAATTCTCATATGACCTTATTTGCATTCTAGTTCTCAGATGGCCTTATGCAAATTCTTAAATGGCCTTATGCTTACTGCATTTTGAGAGTAACATTCAGATGGCCTTATGTTTATTGCATTTTTGAAACCGTCTTATGCTTATTGCATTTGAAATCATTTATGGTGTTACAAATTAAATTGCAAGTCTTACAAAATTGTATAAATGTCTCCGATGACGAAAAAATGCATAAACGTCTCTGATAAGAGAAAAATTGCAGAAATACCTCTCATGGGTAAAAAATTGCAGAAATACCCCGGTGGACAGAAAATTACAGAAATACCCCCAGTGGACAGAAAATTATGGCAATACCCCCAGAGGGCAGAAAATGACAGAAATATCCTCTGGTTGTGAAAAATTACAGAAATGTCCCCGGTGGCGGAAAAATTTCAGAAATGCTCCCGATGACGGGAAAATTACAAAAATACCCCGATGGCGGGAAAATACAAAAAGACCATGAAATATCAGAAAATTACGAAAATACCACATTTGTGGGAAAGCTGCATGAAAGTCATTGTTCAGTCTAGAAACTATACAAAGTTCTCAATTTGTCTCAAAATCACTAAAGAATGCTCTTGTTCCGGTTGGCGCCGTTTACACGACTCGGTGGAGCGGGACCACGTCCCTTCTCTGAAGGGGTGTGCGCTCTCCTGAGTTCGACTTATGGCTAATCGTCCAAATCCATGTATCTTTTTCACGGCCAAGGGCTATCATATCCGAAAACTCAGAAATTGATGAAATTGTAAATAAACCCTGAAAAGTCAAGAAAATTCATACTCGGAATACCCAAGAAGTCAAGAAGTGACGGGGTTATCTCCGAGAAGTCAAAATGACAGATATGCCCAAGAAGTCGCATGATGGGGCTATCTTCAAGAAATCAAGAAATGTCAAACAATACCGAGTGCATGACCTTCGGCATATGTTTGACATTTCTTGATTTCTCGGAGATAGCCCCATCATGCGACTTCTTGGGCATATCTGTCATTTTGACTTCTCGGAGATAACCCCGTCACTTCTTGACTTCTTGGGTATTCCGAGTATGAATTTTCTTGACTTTTCAGGGTTTATTTGCAATTTCATCAATTTCTGAGTTTCCGGACATGATAGCCCTTGGCTGTGAAAAAGATACATGGATTTGGATGATTAGCCATAAGCCGAACTCAGGAGAGCGCACACCCCTTCAGAGAAGGGACGTGGTCCCGCTCACCGAGTCGTGTAAACGGCGCCAACCGAAACAAGAGCATTCTTTAGTGATTTTGAGACAAATCGAGAACTCTGTATAGTTTCTAGACTGAACAATGACTTTCATGCAGCTTTCCCACAAATGTGGTATTTTCGTAATTTTCTGATATTTCAGGGTCTTTTTGTATTTTCCCACCATCGGGGTATTTTTGTAATTTTCCCGTCATCGGGAGCATTTCTGAAATTTTCCCGCCACCGGGGACATTTCTGTAATTTTTCACAACCAGAGGATATTTCTGTCATTTTCTGTCCTCTGGGGGTATTGCCATAATTTTCTGTCCACTGGGGGTGTTTCTGTAATTTTCTGTCCACCGGGGTATTTCTGCAATTTTTTACCCATGAGGGGTATTTCTGCAATTTTTCTCTTATCAGAGACGTTTATGCATTTTTTCGTCATCGGAGACATTTATACAATTTTGTAAGACTTGCAATTTAATTTGTAACACCATAAATGATTTCAAATGCAATAAGCATAAGACGGTTTCAAAAATGCAATAAACATAAGGCCATCTGAATGTTACTCTCAAAATGCAGTAAGCATAAGGCCATTTAAGAATTTGCATAAGGCCATCTGAGAACTAGAATGCAAATAAGGTCATATGAGAATTTGCATAGGGCCATCTTTGAATTTGCATAAGGTTCTCAAAATTTGCATAAGGCCATTGTCCATCTTCATTTGTGCTTTGAATGATTTCAAATGCTGCAATCCATCCCATCTTCATTTGTGCTTTGGATGATTTCAAAGTCCATCTTCATTTGTGCTTTAGATGATATGATTTCAGATGCTGCTAGCATTTATAAGCCCATGATCATTTACAATGGTGAAAGATTTCTAAAGATCACCTTTCCCAAAAGAGCTGACTGGAACACCCCGGGGGGGGGGGGCTTTTTTGTGGTGACCACACCCCTTCCTAAGGAGTCAACTTCCAAAATTTCTAGCACTATGGTGACCACAGGCCTACTGTACGGGACTGTTGCCTCCTGCTGTAACTTGGCCCTCCTGGGACTGCAGTGCACAGTAGCTGTGGTGACCACATGTCTACTGCACTACTGCTTGGACCTACTCTTCAAAAAAAACTCCTTTATATGCTGTGCGCTACTGCTCTCCTTCGCGTCCCTCTCACTGCACTGCTATTGTTTTGTGCTTGCTTCTCCAAAGGTGCTGCGGGCCATGTGCTGTGCCTTACTGCAGGCCATGTGAAGCTCTCCGGCCCCTACTGTTGCTCTGCGCAGACTTCTCCAACGGGTGCTGCAGGCCATGTGCAGAAGATATAATGCACAGTTTCACATACTTCAAGGCCAATTCAGTGTGTTGAAGCCTGTAATAAAAGACAACAAGATCTTCATAACTTTTCATTGTATCTGGGTGATCAAGACCAAGCTCCCTCTCATTTATATCCAGACCTTTTTGTTGACAGATAGTGGCCTGCTCTTTGCTGCTCCTCTCTTGCTTCGTATCTCTCTTTTTTTTTCTTGGAGCTCTAGGCTCCTTTTTATAGGGGTTGGGAGAATGGGCGGAGGCTTCTTCATAGCCCTCCTCCGGTGGAATCCCAAGAGGTAAGTCTGTCAACTTCCTCCTCCCTGTCCTTTCTTCTTCTTTTACTGCGGTTTCCACTTTCTCTCCTTCTTTTCTTCTTTCTTTTCCCTTTTTTTTGCTTAGCCGCATGGGCCATGGGCGGAGGAAGGGTCCCTCCGGCCTGCAGCAGGGCGGAGGCCCCTCCCTCCGGCCTGTGCTGGGCAGAGGCAGGCCCTCCGGCCTGCTGCTGGGCGGAGGCCCCCTCCCTCCGGCTTGCTGCTGGGCTGGGAGGCCCTCCGGCCTGTTTGCTGGGCGGAGAGGTTTCCCTCCGGCTTAGTAGGTCCGGAGGGGGCTTCTTTGGGTCCTTTTCACTATAAAATGATGATGTACAGTCTTAAAAAAGTTCACTTCAACACGTGGTGCTCCCTTTTTGGCTTGTACGAAGGATCTTCTCTTGACTTCTCCTTGTGAAACCATGTGGGTGGCAACACTTGTCACTTTATTCCACACACACATATGTAGATGTGCATATATATCTCCCATGCATTAAATTTTTTTTTTACTCCTTCATTCTTGAAGATCATTTCAAAATCACCTTCTTTTGAACCTTAGAACGGCATTGACGAGCCGTCTTGTGGACTCTTATCAAATATGTGCACCTTTCTTCTTCAAACTAATTTCCAAATGTCTGAATTTTGTGAAGATATTTTATGGGGTCAACAGTCATCCATTCTCTATTTGTAGCTTTAGATCCTGCCCACCAGCTCCAGTCAAAATCTCTTTTCACCCTCCCTCTTGTCCACCCTTCATCCTTAACCTGCACTCATGCTGCCACCAGGCTGGCCCAGGCCTTAACCTCATTGGCCCTAGACCCTTGCCATGCATCATGTTCAGCTGCACGAATCTGATCTATGTGCCCCTTAAATACATCACCAAGTTACGAGGCCGGGTCTATGTGAGTTTGATAGGTTCTTAATTTATTTCTCACATCTAAATGGATGAATTTACTAATCTGATTGATTCTATGTATGTGTTGTTGACATATTTAACGATATAATTATATATCTGTTTTATTTAATATATTAAAAAAGTCATCTCAAATGCCCAGGTCATCGCCTAGGTGTTTGAGGCTAAGGTGACCCCTCGATCGCCTCGGGCACCTCTAACTACGTAGGTTGCATAACCTCTACACTACGTAGCCCAATCTGCATTCCCCCTGGCCCTGATACGTGATGCCCCCTGAACCATTATTCAGCACCCCCATTCTCTTGCATCTGTTGGTGCCAACCTCTGGTGAGTGTCATTAAAATATTTTTGGCCGATCCCACTCTTTTTGCATTATCTAGGATTGGCTGGATTAAATTGGGTTTGGGCCAACCAATCCCCTGCCTGTAAACCTTTATTTTCACACATTGCTTGTGGAGAAGAACTTGCACATGAGGTTTATGGATTCAGAAAGATACGAGTCCAAAGATAAACAATACAGAAGAAACTGATAGAAAATGAGCTAGGTACATGTGTTGATTAGAGAAAGATATGAACTACATAAGTTTTCATTGTTGAGATCTTTGTGATGATAGCTGTCTATTTTCATTGTTAAATCTACAATTTTCTTTCATTGGTTGTTGATATGTACCTTGACCACGGTAATTCAGGGAGACTAGGTTGCTAGGTGCATAACCACTGTAATTCAGGGAGACTAGGTTGCTACTTGCTAGGTGCATACCATCGGTAAATGATATAGTGTCATCATGTTGATTCACAGCACAAAATGTGGCCTAAAGCCTAGTTTAAATTACCACATGTAAAACTTATGCGTTATCATTGGCCATAATGAGAAAGTTACTCACATCATTACCAGCTTTTGTTGTCTTTTTCTATCCCCTAAAAACTACTTGTCTGTATTCTAATCTCATCGAACTTGGTAGCATTAAGATTCAGGTGGGTATGTCAAGTAAGCGAAAGCTTCAGTTGAATCATCTACTTTTGTTTACTCGTATGACCACTGTTAAACTTGACAAACGAATCAAAAACATAATTTCATGATGGCCATATTAATCCCCATATGGTTGGATTGGGACTTTTGCATGTTTTGACATAATACATCATATGCTTTGCATCTGTCTTGCATATCATATATCTGGTGGCAATGTGGCATCCTTTTCTTAGTTGCTCTAAATGCAGCTCCCAGATCTTTCCTGGTAATTCTGTCTTCTTATCCTTGCCCATGCATGAGACTGGGTTGCTTCACTGTGTTGTATTAATAGGTATCCTTGCTACTTTATGTTGCTGGTTGCAAGTCTCGGCACCAGGGGTCCTCTTTAAAGTCACATGCTACAGGAAACTTCATTCATGACTGGTAATTTTGGTAGAATTCTTATTTCTTTTTAATTTAAAACACTTCCTCAGACCTTTTTTGTTGAAGAATGAATGAGATTAGGAAGAGCAAATTTAGGTCAATGTGTTGAACTTCTATTCTTTTAGAATATTTTAGCAGAATCTATTGCCCTTCATTATTAAATAGCTTAAGCAGATTGTGTTTTACTTCCAAAAATGATGGTACTTATCCAGTCTCTCTTGATCTGAGTTTTGAATAAACTGTCACTAAGTGATACTTTTTTATCCCCCCCCCCCAAAAAAAAAAAAAAAAAAGAAAAAAAGTATGTGGATATTGTCATAGTCATGTACCAATGGTTTAACAAGTGCTGGCATATGGATCCGCCTGGGAGATGGCCAGAGGTGATCGTTCTGGAAGGATAGGTGGTGCGGTGACTTCACCCTAGAGGAGAGCGTCCCACAACTCTTTGCCATCGCCTCTTCACCGATGGCCTCGCTTTGTCAGGTTTTTGAGTCAGCTTTCGAGAGGTACTTGGGCTCCATCACTCAGAAGAAACCTGAGGGAGGAGGAGATGGATCAACTTCAGGTGCTGCTGTTCTTCCTCCTAGACTTCACACTGGAGGACTAGAGAGCTGATAGATGGTGGTGGCGATGGGACAAAGAAGGAAAATTTACAGTCAGATCGGCATATAGTTTGATTTCAGATGGAGTGAGGCATGACATGGCACCACATATTTGGAACCCCAAAAGCCCACTTAAAGTGAAAGTGCTGATTTGGAGGATCTCACATGGCCAGTTACCTACTTGTGAAAGGCTGGCCACTTTCATGGCACATATCCCCAGTTTGTGTGTTCTTTGTGGGGACGAGGCATGTAGTCACTTGGCCACCTCTTTCCAGGCTGTCCCATATCTCGGGATATATGGACACAGGTGTTGAGCAGATTCCCAGGAGCCTTTATGTTTCAGGATAATGTTCATCTTATCATTCAGCTTTTGGCACAAGAGATGGCAGCTGAAAGGGGATAGGCAGATCTGGTGGCTCATCCTTCATGCTACCCTTTGGTCTATATGGAGTGAAAGAAACAACAAGATCTTTAGAAGGGAAGCTAGAGCGGTAAATAGAGTTACATCCTTCATTCTGGAGAGAGTGAGGGAGTGGGCTTTGACTCTCTATAATGTAACCCCTCAAAACTCTTCCTTTTTGGATATGTGGGGGGGATAGTGGGTCCATGGTGCCTTGGTGTGGTGTTTTTTGTACAGGGACCTTTTGAGAGCATACAGATTACACTTGTGTATCCCTTTTTATTTTAATACAATATGTGGTACCAACCACTTTCAAAAAAATAAAAACCAACGGTTTAACAAGTAGATATCTTGCTGGTTGATCCAGTGTGTCTTTATCTCTCACTGCTTGTCAGTCAGCTTCATGGAGGTAAGACCTTCAAGGTCTGGCCCCAAACCAAAAAAAAAAAAAAGAAGAAAAGGGAGCAACATAATTTATTTTCTTTAGAGCTTTGGTATCTATTTTTGTTTTTCTTGTTCCCTAGGTGTTTCACCGATTGGAGTTCTGAACCTTCTGGTTCTTGAAATATCCTAGTAGGCTAGCATTGCCATTGGTTAATCTTCTTTTGTTAGATAAATAGAGAGCTTTGCCTATGTACAAATTGTTCTTCAAAGAACCCTGGGAACAAATGAGATACCTGCTAAATCTGAATGACTGCAGGGATCTTAGCTTACTCACAAGCCCTAGGTCAGTTTAGACCAAAGTTTTTCTGTACATCTATTTATATGGAATATGTACTTTGACATCCTAGTTGTGTACTCTTCTTGATGCATGTTGCGGCAACAAATTTTTACTTGTTTTGTTTGTTATTCTTTTCAGGTGGTTTGGGGTACAGCTGAACCCTCATATTTTGGGAGTTGACCTCAAGTATGTATCTTTAACCAGTGTTGTGTTAATCATTCTGCTACAGCAAAATGGTTTTGATTCTCTAGTAACATAGATTGAAGCTTTTTGTGGAGTGTCATTGTCATTGCTGAATGAAATGTTGTTACTTGCACTGACATCTCTCAGTTCAGTGCTTTTATTCCACTCCAAGATGCCTCCCTGGAACAAGTTTTTATTGACATAGGTTGTTCACTGGTGAATTTCAACAGGTCCACTGATCATGTTCTTATTTACACTCCACTGCTGCAGATTTTTCTTTGTTAGAGCTGGTATGATGGGATGGCTACTCATTAATCTCTCTATTTTTGCCAAAAACATCCAAACTGGAAATATAAACCTTTCATTGGCCCTTTATCAGATCTTTTGCGCGGTAATATTCATGTTTTGTTATATTTTCAATTTGAAGAATGAAACATTTTACTTACTACAATTTGTACCTTCCCATCCCTTTGTCTAGTGGTACATCATCGACTACTTCTTTTATGAGGAGTACATGACCTCCACGTAAGTCCTCTTTATTTTCATCTGATTATTTTATTCCTCTTACCTGCAAAAATGAAGGTTTTCATGTTCTTCTGAATTGCCTACATTTTGGTCTGTTGGCTGTCATGTAGTGTGGAAACAGAACTTACTTTTTTTCTGGACAATCATAGGAACTGGTACCTGGAAAATAATTGAGCGTATGGATATTTCTACCATACATTCAAAAGTGATTATCATTATTCTAAGAAAGGTTGCTGCCATGTTTGTCACAAATTAACACATCATAACTCATTACAGGATCTCAAAGCCAATCTTAAAACTTTTAGCTTTTTTTTTCATTTATCTCAAAACAAACTTTACAAACTTTAGTTAATCTTCATCATTACTTATCATTCAGCATGTGTAGGTGGCAAAGGAACAAGAAAAGAGAAATTATAGAACAAGTGTGAGTTAAAGTTGATCAGCGCTCTTGTGGATGACTCTACAACTTTCTGCTGGCAGATTAAGTGAATCTTGTTTCTTTGCAGACCTGCCTCATGGTCAATACATGCATAAATTTCAGGCTGCACATGAAAGAACTGATGTTCCATTGGGCGGAAGGGAGATAAGTTACTTTGTTATTAACATATGACACACAATCTCAATTTTAAGGACACAATAAGGTTCACCAACATATGGCCAGAATCTCAAATTTTCTAACTTAAAAAATGTGTTGTCTCATCCCCCCTCACATCTTTTGCTTCTTATCTCCAGATAAGATCTTATTTCATTCATTACCCGAAACTCTTTTTTTGTTTTTTGAAAGTAGGTAGTACCACTATTGTATTAAATGAAAAAGAGAATGTACAAGTATAGGCCAAAAAGTCCCAACAACAAAACTCCCTATACAAAAAGGTTCACACTAAGATAGTGTATGGCACTCTATCCCCCCAACAAAACAAAAAGAGAGGAGTTTTGGGAATTCACATTGCAAAGAAGCTCAGCCCATTCTCTCACTCTAATACAAACAAAGGACACAATAGCTTCCTCCGCTCTAGCCTCCCTCCTGAAAATCCTATTGTTCCACTCCCCCCATAGCATCCACAGTGTAGCATGGAGAATCAACCACCATATGATTTTGTCTCCTCTAAGAAGCCAATCTCTGCCCCACCTCTGAATCAGATGGTGCACCTCTCTCTGCCGGCTGAAAACATAGTGGGTCCTCCTAGCAAGCTCCCCCCACACCCCCCGTGAGTAGGAACAACCTACGAACAAGTGGTCCAGGGTCTCGTCCCCCTCTCCACAGAAGTAGCAAGCTAACGGGACACCCGAGAGGAACCGAAGCAGTCTGTCCCGCATAGGAAGCCTTCAGTGGGAAATCCTCCAAATTAGGAGCTTCATCTTCAACGCTTCATCTTCAACGGATTCTTTCGGCTTCCAGACCTGAGGGGTGAGGCTATGACGAACACCTTCATTTGAAATAGTGTCATAGGCAGAGCGAATCGAGAAGGTCCCCTCCCTACCCCACCTCCAAGACTACTCATTCTCTCTATTAGCCCGAGGGTGGAAGTCCACTAGGAAGGAGAGGAGGTGCTGGAGCTGAACCATCTCCTCAGATTTGAGGCCCTTCCTGAAAGTGGGTGCCCATGTGTCGTCGGAGAGCTAAGAGTCAAACACCTGAGAGACCAACCCCAATGGATCCGTTGACATTACAAAGAGACTGGGAAAAGAGTCCTCTAAGGAGAAGTCGCCACACCATCTGTCCTTCTAGAAAAGACGCCTATCGCATTTTCCAAGTTGGACCCGGACGCCGAAAATGATAACATCCCTGCAAATCATAATGTCACGCCAGAGGGGAGAAGTCTTGTGCTGAGATGTCAGTGCCAAATCCTAGACTCTACTCCTACCAAAGTATCTCGGCTTGATAACTTGCTCCCAGAGACCATTCTCTCCCGCCCCTAGCCGCCACAACCACTTACACAAGAGAGTCAAATTAAAATCCTTAATGTTCTTGATCCCCAAGCCACTCTCTTCCCTACTAGCTGCCACTCTCCCCCATGCAATATCAAGGCAGCCCCTACATATCTCTCTACTGCCATGCCAAAAGAATCTGTTCTGAGTAGACTCAATCTTCTTTGCCACTGTATTCGAAATCTGGAACATGGAGAGAAAGTAAATTGGAAGGTTGTTCAAAATTGATCTGCATAAAACCAATCTGCCTCCATATGATAACAATCTAGCCTTCCAGCTAGTTAGTATGGACTCGTATCTTTGAACAACAGGAAGCCAATATGCACAATAAAGAGCACCAGGAGACGGTGGGAGATTGAGATAAGAGATAGGAAAAACTCCTATGTGACAATCCATGATGCAAGCTGCCCTCTGAAGAGGCCACTCCTCCATGTTGACTCCCACTAGCGTGCTCTTCTAGAAGTTGACTTTGAGACCAGTGACCTCCAGTAGAACTAGTTGAAGCCTAGCCACAAAAAATAGCTGGCCCATCCTTTGCCAAGAACAGTATGGTGTCATTTGCATATTGCAAATGAGAAACTGACAGACGACCTCTACTAGTCTGAAACCCCTTGATTAAATCAGAAGTTTCTACTCTCTGTCACACCCTACTCAGAATATGGGCCACCGACACAAAGAGGAAGGGAGACATAGGGTTCCCCCTGTGAGAGCCCCCTGTCACTCTAGAAGAAAGGGAACGGCCTCCCATTGACAAGAACAACGAAGGAAGTTGAGGAAATGCACACTGTGATTCATCCAATCCATTTCTCTCCAAAGCCCATATTATCCAACACATCAACAAACACTGCCAATTAGCCCTATCATAGGCCTTCTCGAAGTCTAGCTTCAGTATTACCCCTTTTTCCTTTGAGTCTTCATGGCAAACAAGCACTCATGGGCCACCAAGAAATTGTCCTGAATATGTCTTTCTCTGATGAAGGCTCCCGAGGACCTACTAACCAGCCTATCCATAACACTGACAAATCTCTCTGCCAACATCTTAGTGCTGTTCTTATAAGTCTCATTCAACAAACTAATAGGCCTAAAGTCCTGGAATTCTTTGGCTCCCTGCTTCTTAGGGATGAGTACTAAGAAACTGTTATTGATCCCCCTTAAGTGAGCCTTCCTCTCCTGGAACTCTCTTACAACAATCGCAAGTTTTTCTCTAACACTTTTGAAAGAAGGTTACTGGGAAGCCATCAGGCCCTGGTGCCCTATCCCCTTCAAGTGAGAACACAACCAGATGGATCTCCTGCTATGAGAAACTCTGTGTGATGACATCCTTCTCCTTAGAAGAGAGATGGGGCAGGAGATCATCTTCATCTTCTATCCTTGGCCTCCAATGGTCATTCTCTGAAAATAGTGTGGAATAGAAATCCCTTGCCTGACCCCTGATAACCTCCTCTGAAGAGAAGGTGAGGTCCCTCACCTTAATGCATGTAATAGTGTTTACTCTCCTCCCAGAAGCAATACGCTGGAAATAAGCGGTGTTCTTGTCGTCTTCTTTGATCCATCTGTCTTTAGATCTCTGTCCCCAATAAATTTCATCTCTGGAGAGGATCTCATCAAACTTCTCCCTAAGAGAGTCCCTGAGTCTCTTGTCATCTGCATCCATCAAGCATGCCACCTCCAAGCAGTCAAGGCCCTCAAGCTATTGTAAAATTATGTCCTTCGCTATCTTACCTGATATGATTTTATTAGCCCCCCACGTCCTGAGTACCTGAGCAATATGCTTCAACTTTCTAACCAATGTTGCCATAGCAGATCTACCACCAATCTGTACATCCCAATCCCTCCTGATAGTGTCCATAAAGTCAGGCTCTCTGAACCAAAACTTCTCAAGTCTGAAAGTGTATCTTCTATCCTGCAAGCGGCTGGTCTTCAAGAGAAGAGTTTTGTGATCAGAAGTCGATCTAGCCAATGCACATGAGGATAGTGATCCTCCCAATCAACAGAAGCCAAGAATCTGTCCAACCTGAAGTAAGAAGCATTGCCTGCATTTTGGACCAAGTATATTGCCCATGAGCCATGCCAATATCCACTAGGGCAGCCTCCTCAATGAAATCAGTGAAATCCTCCATCTCCCCAGTATATATACTATCACCTGTCCTCTCCCACGGAGTAGCCACCACATTGAAATCTCCCCCAACACACCAAGGCCGACCAGAAGAAAGATGATGGCGAACTAGGTCATCCCACAGGAGCCACTTCTCCTCCCTGTCTTGATATCCATACACCCAGTGAAGTCTCAAGAGAAGCCATCCGTTACATTATGGAAGTGTAAGGTAATGAGCCCACCTGTTAATCTGTCTATCGAACACCACCTCCTCTACGTCATAAGGATTCCATAGGATCACGATCTCCCCTAACCTGCCCACCGCCGAGGAGACAACCCCCTTGGTAAGTTTACCCCCTCCGATCTACCTCAAGAGCAAATCCCCACCATCTGTGCACGTGGTCTCCTGGATGCAAAGGACGTCGATCTTACATCTCCTGATCAACTCTCTCACCGCCCTCTTCTTCTCCATTCCCCCAAGTCCCCTCACATTCCATGAGACAATCCTCATAAAGACACCGGGGTGTCCCTCTCCTCGCTACCACCATCATCCCCCTCCCTCTTCCCTCTCTGCTGCCCCCTCTCTGCCTGCAGAATACTTGCCCAGGATCTCTTCTTAATACTAGAAAAAGCACCCCTTACATCTTTCTCTGCACCAACACAAGAGATACCGACGTTATCGGCCACCTCCCTCACTTGCTCTTATGTAAACTTCTCAACCTCTCCCAACAGCTCTCTGATGACCTCCCTCCTCGCGAAGCTTTTGGCAGCAACCGCATCCACCATAGGTCGCACACCGACGCCTCCCCCTGGAGACATGGAGAAGGCATCCTCCTCCTCCGGTTCCTGAACTTCCAAAGCCTGGGGACCACCTTCACCAGCCCCCTGCTCCCAGTAGGAAGCCACAGGGACTGTCACCAGTGACAAGGAGGTCCTGTCTTCCGCAATCACCTCCAATGTTTGGGCTGCAGTAGCTCCCCTTCCAGGTCCAGCCGGAGCTCCCTCCATTGACAGCCGACGCTTCTTCTCTGCAGTGGAATCCAAAGTTTGAATAGCCGCAAAGACCTTTGGTCCGCTGGGAATCCAGAGCCCAGGCAGGGAGTCCGGCAGACGACAGGTAAGCATGAGCTCTACATCTCCCACTGTTTGTTCGCCAACCCTCCACTCACTAGCTAGCCCAACCAAGCACTGCACCTCCTCTTCTATCACTTGCTTGTCTTTGTCGGCCCCTATAGTAGATAGAGGCGTACCCTAGAGACCGTCCACCTCCCGCCAAGGCAGAGCTAGGGGGAAGGTCGGCGACTGCAAGCTGGAGAGTCCCTTGGCAGCCGCCAGAGAGGCGGCAGGTTTCGACAGACCCGACGACGACGTGCACTGCAACTGGAGGGGGTGCCTGACCGCAGGAGATGTCAGGCGGGGGAGGCGATCCTTCGCTGGCCAAGACCCGGCAAGGCCCTCTGTAGACGAATTGGGTAAGTCATGGGCCCAGATGCGGGCCCAGAAGCTTGACCTGAACCACGTGATCCGCGATCCGAAACCGCCAGGGCACGAACCGGTCCAGCCAAAGAACCGGGCTTCATTACCCAAAACTTAACCATTAGAAAAAGGAAATCTGCGTAATTTATTGTAACCTAACAGAGATTCTCACTGGACTTCTCACTGGACTTCTTTAGAGAGGGTTTGAACTCTGCAAGCCTTTTAGTTGAAGGAACTCAAAATCTCAAAATGTTTTAGAGGTGAATTATAATAATATGATTAGGCAACGCTTGCTCATTCTTCCTTGTTAAAGACTCAAACATCACTAAAATTTTCTTACAATGGTCAAATAAAATAAGCTGGGAACAAAGATTGAGAGTTATTACCTTTTACAACGTAGTGAATATGGATATATGCACTTAAACAACAAAAAGATGATAACTTAAACATTATTTCCAGGGTACTTGACTTGATGGTAATCACTACCACGGAGTGAGGATGTTTTGTACAGGCACTCCCCAATTCCTACTGGCTGGTGTTTGTTAGGATTTTGACATAATGGATAGGGGATTGGCATCAAGATGGCGGCAGGCAGAAAACTCTATAATTCTTTGGCACTTTTTTCTCTAGGTTATAGGATTCAGTTCTTTAGGTTCTAAGTTGATGCCATACCGATTTGAAGGGTTTCATTATCACATAACTTTACCAAAGTGGCAAACTGTTGCAATTTGAAAAGGATTATGCTTCTTAAGGATTGGGGTGCATCGATATGTAGGTCGTCTAATTATTTCTTATCTATTTAGCTGCTTTTTTGAAATTAATTACTTTGTATGACTATTCACCATTTTACATGTTATGATAGTGAAAAATACATTGTGCATTGACATCTATGTGCGATCTGCAGTTTGTAGCATATATAGTTTGAGTTCATGATCGATTCATATCCACGGAAAAAATAATGATGGCATTTACTAAAGGCCTTGATTGTTCAGGTGCTACTGCCACAACTGCTATTTGCATTCATGTTGTAGGACTAATGTGGTTCTGGTTTTAATTGCCACAGTGTTCAATCCTTTGTTCTATTGTTTCTTGTGAAGAAGTTAGATCATTGAAACTTACAAAAGAACATGTCTTCTTGCTTATATTTTGGTGACTGGCTCTAGGTGAGGGTTTAATATCCGGTCAGAAAGTGAGCAGATATCTTTTCCTTTTCCCTCCCTTTTAAGGAAAATATTGAAAACCTTGGATCAAAAGTTGTTAGTCATGTCATAATGGTTTAGGACCTTGAAGTCTATACATCCTATCAGTAAAGTTGTGCGCTTGGGCATTTGTTTGTTTGGAAGTGTATTCTTATAAAATTGGCGTACATCTTCTCACTGTACATCAGAGTTAATCCAATCTCCACTTAGATATCCATCCATTGTTGAACAATTTTCTCTTGCTATTGTAGCTTTGTGCAAGTGTTCCACAACTGTTGGGTATTATGAACACTATTATGACGTGCATTTAATATGATGAAGTTTTTGATACACAGATGGGATATTATAGCAGAAAAGCTGGGCTTCATGTTGGTATTTGGGGATTTGGTTTGGATTCCTTTCACCTTTAGCATCCAGGCATGTACACATAAATTGAGATAGCTTATCCATATTGTACAGGTTTTTGGTCCTTAATTGAAGAACTGACATCAATGTTTTCTCACTGAGTATTTGACTTTGAAATGGTTTGCTCCTTGTCTGTTATATGTGTATAGCAGGTGACCCATTGCGCACACTGTGATTCTATGCTCTAGTCTGTAACAAATGACGGTTGTCTTTGTAAATAAACTCGCAGATTAAATATATTTCCAATAACCTCATTGAATTTAGTTCCATATGGCTATGTGCAATACCGTGTTGTCATTTCGATCATTAGGATCACAGGATGGTATCTTTTATTGGAACATAATATTGACTTGCTGGTCTGGTTTTCTCTTTGTTCTATGTAAAAAGCTTGAGACGTTTTGAGGTGCAGAGCTTGAAGCCTTGCATGAATTATTGTGTCTAAGCCCATTTTTTCAACAGTTATGTTGGCAAAATCCATGTAGTCTGATACTAACTTAAGTCTTGAGTTGGCAGTTTGGTTCAATAACATGGTGTAGGTGCCAGCTTGCCTTATTGGGCTTTTCCCTTCTCCATTAGGTCGTGTTGCTTTGGGAATGCATTTTGTTGGATGACTCTTCCTGGGTTTGCCATAATGGGTTGTTTTTTGGGGGAGTTGTTCGTGCCTATAAAAGCTCTGGGTCCTTCCACCCATTAAGTCAAGTTTTCTGGCCTAGCTGAGGGTCTAGTAACAGGTTCCTTCTTGAGTTCAATCATTCTTGATTTTTTATTTCCATGGCACTTATGTGAATACATTCAGCAGTTCATCTAAGGGGAACTGCTGCAATGGTTCAGTTTTTATTCATTTTAGGAAGTCATCTTCTTGTCATCGATCGAGATAATGGGATCCGTTGCCTTGCCACTAGTGACAACGGAAGAGCGGTGCCACTAGTTTCAAAACCACATGATTCAATCTCAAATTTTCAAGTCACATCGTTAAATCTTCTCCAATATCATAAATTTAACTACACATGAAATATCATTCAAATTTGATATCAAAAACCTATATATTATATGTTACCAAATATTATACTATCTAAGCCGTTCATTTTATGTTCATCTGATGCATAAGAAATAAATGTTGGAACCATGTGATTTTTAATCCTCAAGTAGTTTACTAGTAGTAGAGAAGATGTAACGGTGTGGATTGAAAATTTGAGATTGAATCGTGTGATTTTGAAACTGGTGGCGCTTCTCCTCTGTTGTCACCGGTGGCAATGGATCCCTCCCCTCTCTCTATATAAAGATATATATATTCTTCAAAACTGCATTGATTCAATCTCCAATTTAGCATCTATACGGTTAAATATTCTCCAATATCATAAACTTAACTACAAGTAAAAGATCATTCAAATCTGATGTAAAAAACTTACACATCACGTGATACATAAATTGTGCTATCTAAGCCATCCATTTTATGCTCTTCTGATTCACGAGAAACAAATGTTGGAACTATATGATTTTCAATCTACAAGTAATTTACTAATAGTAGAGAAGATTTAATGGTATAGATATGTTCATCTGATTCATGAGAAATAAATGTTGGGACTATATGATTTTTATCCATAAGTAGTTTACTAGTGGTAGAGAAGATTTAATGGTGTAGATAAAAAATCGGAGATTGAATCATGTGGTTCTAAAGTAGGTGGCACCATTCTTAGTTTGGCACTTGTGTGAATGGATCCCTCCTCATATAGATATAATTTTAAACTTTAAAACTAGTGACAATCTGTCCATAAAAAAATGGGCCATTGTTTCACAACAGTTAATCTGTCCTGATTCAAGGACGAATTGGTCGAACATCCTCTTGGAATGGAAATCACTAAGCAAATGTATCCTAGATTGGCCAATCTTCATCTAATTATACCACTTTGTGATTCCTTGGTAGGATGTTCTCTTGATTTTAAGACATGAATTTTGTCCTGCCCTGGTTTGGCAGAGGCAGGGAATCCCATTGATATGGTCCCATCAGGAAGGGATAGTCCAGGTGTCTCCTCCTATGGTGAAGGGTATTCCCCCCCACCCCGTTTGGACTCCTTTGAAGAAGAGATGAATTTCATTTTGGCCATGTTCGTCAAACTTTGTAATTTGAAACCTTTTGTTTTCCTTTCAGGTTTTTGAGGCACTATCTGCTTCAAGAAACATGAAACTAATTGGCACCATTTTTTTTGCACATTCAGACACGTTATTAATTTATAGGACACTTTCTATACTATTTGCAACGTGACTAAGCTTCTCAATTTGTTTCAGGGATGGTGGCTTTTAGATAATCAAGTGGAATTAACAGATGCTGCTGCTTTTGCAAATTCCGTCATTTTTGTTGTTGGGTAATCCTTGTCTGTTTTTTCAGGATATCTTTTTAGTTAATTATCTAAAGATTTTTTTAAAATACAACTCTTCAATGTGTCAAAATCGCAAGAAAAATGGGTGTAATTTATGAGGAGGTAGTACTTGTTCTTTCATGAACAATGTGTTGCAAGACTTATGCTTGATGTGCACAATATGTGATGCAGCTATCGAATATTTAGAGGAGCTAACAAGCAAAAACACATCTTTAAAAAGAACCCTGCAGCTCCTATATGGGGCAAGCCTCCAAAAGTAATTGGTGGAAAGCTGCTTGCTTCAGGTTATTGGTGAGTCTTCTTGTCTGGTTTTCTCCATGGGTTCTAAATGAAATATGTGCACAGATGGTTCGGGTATGAGATTTGTCCAGGTCCCAGGACATAGTTTTGATACCCCTTCCCGCTTTTCTTTCCATTGTCAACAAGAGAACTGCTAGCCAAGCCCGAGGGTTGATCAAGATGTGCTGCATGATTTCTTTCAGTAATATTATCGTTTTTGTTTACCTAATATTTAAAAAACAAGAAAAGAATCTCTCATTGATGTTAATGGTACAGGGGAATGTCAAGACACTGCAATTACCTCGGCGATTTGCTACTTGCTCTATCATTCAGTTTACCATGTGGGGCAAGGTAATTTTCTCATTCATCTGGTATTCGTTGGTTTTGATAAACGCACTCCCCTAAGGCTGTATTCCCCCCCTGCAGTTCTGTGGTCCCCTACTTCTACCCTATTTACCTTCTCGTGTTGCTTGTGTGGAGGGAGAGGAGAGATGAAGCAAGATGCTCACAGAAGTACAAAGAAATATGGTCAGAATACTGTAGGCTTGTCCCGTGGAGAGTATTGCCCTACGTGTACTAGGCCAGAAGCATTCGTGGTCACACTGCCCTTTATGTCAGCATCACACAACAGAGGGAACGTTGAGAACTGTGTCCTCGATGGGAGAACAGGCTTGTATTTGTCTATGTATGTCTTTTAGCCAGAGGGTCAGAGTAGCATCTTGTTCTAATGTTTTGCTAACATGTGGTTCATTATGTACACCCAAAAGTTGGGTGCAGATTGAAAAAAAACTGGGGGCGAGATAATTTTGGTCAAGCTTTATTTAAACTTTCGAATGAATTGGCCACTGATGAAAACATCTTCATCTGGCTGCCATGTAGCATGTCATGCAGGGACAAATTCATCATATGGGACGCATCTTATCACTGAACTTATCGTTGTTGATCAAGCCTTTCGCATCACAAGCCGAATTATGAGGAGAATCTAAGGTTTGTTGTTCGTGGTTTTATTAGCACCTTTGTTGCTTCAACGCCAGGCAAAGATGTTCATCTCTGAAATGCCCTAGAATAAACAGATGGGCATTTCTCCGGTCAGAGCTTGCCGGATTCTGTCAAGCTGTGATCCCTTTTCTGGGATGTTTACCGATGGATTATTTCGATGGTAGCCTTCCAGGAAGGAGGCCCGAGGGCGGACCAGGAGCAGTCCCCCTTTTGCCAGTAGCTCCTTGGAAAAGGTTTCTCTTTGTGGGTATGGCCTCGTGACGGGAGGTCACCTGGGGATGCTGAGATCATGGCGATGGGACTTGCGAGGTTGTTGGGGTTTGTGGGGGAGGGGGAGAGAGCCCTCGGTGAGTGTTCACACGAAGCTGCACGGGTGGTGGTGGTCTGGTCAGATAGGTGGCCAGAAAACATCCGGTTGCTTTATCTAATGGGAAGGAGAGAGAAAACAAAAGGATGCAATTGTTAGCACAAACTTGATCGGCATTTCCGTCTGTTTGACCTAATTTTGACCTACTTGGTTTAAACATCCTCCGCGGGTTATACCTGGAGCCGTTCTTACCATGTTCTAACAGTGTTATATTTTGCTTACTTCGCTGCTTCCTGAACTCTTCTCTGGGGATGGGGGGGGGGTGTAACTGCGCTGTCCAAATCCTCTTCAACCTGTTACGGGGTTCGCTGGACGGACGTAGATCGGTTGTTGGGTGTTCAGCCATGTTCATATCTACTAGAATAGTGGTTAGAAGGTAGTTTCCAACATGTAAGAGGGAGGGGTAGGTAGCATCATGGTCAGGGTATATGTGTGTTTTAGAATAAGTTAATACAGAGAGCCGGCGTTAAATGGCCATGTGATTGGTGTGGGAGGATAAGATGGGTTTTCAGGTACAGAATATGAAAGCCACGCGTGACTTTGGCTTGTAAATGGTTGACAATAGCCGCCGTCATCGCTGCCAGTATTAGATCGTTTGTGTGTCGCCATGTCGGTGTCCTGGTTCCCCGTTAGCACGATCTAGCACAGCCGGTATGCATCGGTACGCAATGATCCGACAAACCCTGGTATAAAGAAGAATAGTAACATTGCCCAATCCAAGAGCAGCACAACGCTTTGCCTTGGCCCATTTACTCGACGTTATCATTTAGTCAATATTTTTATTTGTTTTATATAAGAATATGGATATAACATGACATCCTAACATTTGCCTCCAATATTGTATCCAAAGATTTTAAAAGAAACACGTCCACAGTTGTTCCAAATTCGTGTTCGAAAATTGAAAATGATTATTTCAGATTCATTGTTAGGTTATTGAATTAATGCTTTTATCTCTTATATTTTAAACAAATTTCCATGGTAATATTTTGCTACGTAAGACTAGACTTGTAAACGAAGCAGATGTCGAGCGGATAGTGTGATATCTGAATTCGTATCCGATTAATAATTGGATTATCTGATATTCGATTTGAATTATCTGTCGAATATTTTATTTGAATAATTATTTGATCAAACGAATATGAATTCGGTTCAAATTTTAAATGGATAATAGTCAAATCTATTTGGAGGTGAGTCGTGCACGAGCGTGAGTTGTTTTCTTAAGAAAAGAAAGGGTGGATGTTATTTTTATTTTGGAATATGTTATTAAAATATTAGATTTCATCCTAAAAAATAGGAGAGGACTTATCAAATGCGTGTAAGTGGGTTCTTATTTCTAAAATTTATTTTGAGAGAAAAAAAGTAAAAAAGAATAATCAAACAACATAGAATACGTGGATCTTTAGATATTCATCTAAGAATTCATATTCGGTCGAATAATATTCAACATAGATATCTCAATATCCGAATTCGTATCCGATTAATAATTAGATTATTTGATATCCGATTAAATTATCTGTCGGATACTTTATTCGAATAATTATCGGATCAAATGAATATGAAATTAAATTCAATTCAAATTTTAAACGAATAATTATCGAGACTATGCACAACCAATATATTAATATCCATTCATTTACATATTGAAGTTTCGTGTTGTTTTTGACTTTTTTTTAATATGAGTGTATCATATAAGTTTGCATGTTCATATAAATAATTGACACCCGTCACTAATGCCGATAGATCAGACTCAAGATAATCTTATTCTATTCTATAACGCCCCCCTTTGATAATAAATGAATAGGGTAAGACAAATACGACCCTTCGTCTTGGGGTGAGCGGGCATATTAGACCCTTCCCGGTTGAATAGGTTGTTCGACCATTATAACGTGAAACCTACGCTCGCGAGGTTTATTCCGGAGGCTTTCAAAGTTGGAAAGCGAAGACAACCCCAGTGAATACATCGATAAATGGTGAATTATAAGTGTTCTCAAGGGGCGAATATGTCTTTTTATCTTGACCTGCGGCCCTAAATATATCGGCCATTGAAATTACAATTAGATAAATTATTAACACAAGTTATGAAGGAAAGTAATGGGTACCTCCGGGTCCTTTTCCCACTCCTACGCACACACAGAGAGGGACTCGGTGTTAGGTGGGAGTTGAGGTGAGACTCACAGAAGCAACCATCCAGCCTCCTACCCCTTCCCCTCCATTGTCTTCATCCTCTCTCCGAGCAGTATAATACCCCCTCACAACAACCCCATCCCGTTCTCAGCTTGGAGAAGAACTCTGAAGAGCAGGAGAGAGGACCTTCTCTCTCTTCTCCAAGCTTATCAAGCCAGCAATTCCATCCCTCTCGCTCTCTCTCGATCGAGTGTATCTTATATTTGTCTACTATTGACCGTCTGATCCAATCATAAAACATACTCACCCACCTTCTCTCTAGTGTGTCTCACACTTCTGCCATCAGGAGGGGAAGGAGAGGAGATTGAGCGACTCGTTTTCCCCCTCTCAACGTTAAAAATCCTATCTTTTCCTTCACTACTCCCCTGGTCCTTCTCACCATGCCGGAGATCCTCTCTCCTTCCCCAATGCTACCTCTCCCCACGCGCCTCCGCGGCCCCGCCTCCAAGCCCATCCCCCTCGTCCGCTGCGTCCACCGCCCGGAAACTTCCGCCGGCAGCGGCGGCGGCAACAGCAGCTTCTTCCCCGGTGTTATCGGCAGCAGCCGCACCGACTGGCAGAGCTCCTGTGCCATCCTCGCCAGCAAGGTCGATGCCGTCTCCCAGCTCCAACACCACCAGGACTCCGCCTCCGCCTCCGCCTCTTCTGTCGATGGTGATCACAAGAACCATCAGCCTCCGAAGGTGAACGGCTCCTCTGCGACGCAGGAGCTTGGCCTCGTGCACGTTGACGCCGGTATTAACCTGCCCCGGGCGCTCAGCATCGCTGACCTCTGCCCGGCCCCCATGCACGGCTCGCAGCTCCGGGTGGCCTACCAGGGCGTCCCGGGCGCCTACTCGGAGGCGGCCGCCGGCAAGGCCTACCCGGGCTGCGAGGCCATCCCCTGCGACCAGTTCGAGGTGGCCTTCCAGGCCGTGGAGCTCTGGATCGCCGACCGTGCCGTCCTCCCCGTGGAGAACTCCCTGGGCGGCAGCATCCACCGCAACTACGACCTTCTCCTCCGCCACCGCCTCCACATCGTCGGCGAGGTCCAGCTCCCCGTCCACCACTGCCTCCTCGCCCTCCCGGGCGTCCGCCCCGACCACCTCACCCGCGTCATCTCCCATCCGCAGGCCCTCTCCCAGTGCGAGCTCACCCTCACCGCCATGAGCCTCAACGTCGCCCGCGAGGCCGTCGACGACACCGCCGGCGCCGCTGAGTTCGTGGCCAGCCACGCCCTCCGGGACACCGCCGCCATCGCCTCCGCCCGTGCCGCCGAGCTCTACGGCCTGCAGGTCCTGGCCGACGGCATCCAGGACGACCCCGGCAACGTGACCCGGTTCGTGATGCTGGCGAGGGAGCCCGTGGTGCCCCGCATCGACCTCCCCTTCAAGACCAGCATCGTCTTCGCGCACGACAGGGCGGGCACGTCGGTGCTGTTCAAGGTGCTGTCGGCGTTCGCGTTCCGGGACATCAGCCTGACCAAGATCGAGAGCCGGCCGCACCGGGGGCGCCCCCTCCGGGTGGTGGACGACGCCAACCTTGGCGGCACCGCCAAGCACTTCGAGTACATGTTCTACGTCGACTTCGAGGCGTCCATGGCGGAGCCGCGGGCGCAGAACGCCCTCTCCGAGGTCCAGGAGTACACCTCCTTCCTCCGCGTCCTCGGCAGCTACCCCATGGACATGACCCCCTGGCGCGCCAACGCCACCGGCGGCTCGGCCAGCTCGTCTTCGAGCTCGACCCGGCTCCCCGGTGGCTGCTGAGGGAGGAGGTCACCGTCGACCGGTGGCGTGGGCAGCGCAGGGCCGGCGAAGCCAGCCGGCTCCGCTCTTTTCTCTTCTTTCTTTCATTATCCTTTTTTTTTGTTGCCCTTTTGCTTCGGATAATTAATTGGTTCAATAACTATGGAGACGTTATTACGAAGTGGGTATTTAAATGGTAACCAACCGATAAGATGAAGAGAATGGTTGTAATTATCATTGTGACAGTGGTTTAAGGGTAGGATGAGAATGGGTTTTTCATCACCTTAACCATTGTTCTTAGGATGCCTAGCTCAAGCAGGATGGCGTGGATTTCCGAGCTTTTCTTTTTACAAATGGATCACGTTGGGACCTTCTGATCCGGATTAATTGTCTATATAAAACAGTGGTCCGTATATATAAGTAGAATAGTTAAGATTATGCAGAAGATTTTTCTTAGCGAGGAGGAATCTTCGAGAGACTAATTGAAATTTGTAAATTGAAAATTGTAAACACCCGGAGCAAAAAAAGAGAAAAAGCAATACACTAACATTGTTATCCTATTAATATATGCATACTTAGTACTCATGTTCTCGTATTATATTGGGAATCAAGGTTAGTCGACTCGGTGTTCTCCGTCGGACCGAGATCGTCTTGATCTGATACGGTACGTTCGAGTCGCAGCCTAACTCGGACTGACTCGTCAGCGCCGTTCTCCACCTCCTTCCCCCTCTCTCGTCCTCCTCCTTTTAAGGTTTCCAGATGAAGTCTTGCAACAACGTCGACTCTCCGTCGCGAACATCGTCAGGCCATGGCATCATTTCACGTCGTGGATATAGCCCCACTCCGATGGGATCTTGATCGGGAAGAAGGCAGATGACACGGAGAGGAGATTCGCCGGTAGCGAAGCGGGGGGAGAAATGTGTTTGACTTGGAGAGGATGAGCGAAAGGAGGATAAAGGGGAGGCCCGACAGTCATCCCATACGTCTGAAACCCTGAACTTGGTGACAAAGACGAAGGGCGGAAGGAGGAAGAGGTGACTCAGTCTGAAACGATTGACTCATGTCTCGATTTTGTGTAGATCCAAATAAATCCGCTCGAGTCTGTCTAACTCGAATTGAGTTTCCGTGGATCTAAATAGAACGAGTCGACAAACCATGCCGTGAACACGTCAGTTTTTATCACAAACGAGTACAGATCATTTACCATTAATCCACATTGGTTTTTGTAATGTGTAGACAGTAATAAAGCACCTTGAAAATTAAATCGAAGTACGTCTCTTTGAAATTAGACGAGTTATACTTCCTTTCTCACGAGCAGGACAGTAATTTTGTTGACCAGATCCGGTCAAAGCAAAAATTTCTGGTCAAAGTTTGACTCTTAGGTTATTAAAACAAAGCAGGAAAGTGGAAAGTGGAGCAGCCGGCGACGAGGAATTCCATGACCATGATTTTGGTCCAGCAATTATATATGCTATAATAATTAATAAAATAACAATTGAAGATATTGACAAGAAGTGACAATGAGTCTCCAGAGGTCGATATAGAAAATAATCTCATGCTTAAATTAAATATAAAAATCTGCCTCAGCGTGTGTAATGCTCTATGAAAGATCATTGAAATGCCTCTATGAAATTCTACATCGAGTAATGTTTGATGCCATGCAGCTACTTTTTTTTTATTTTTTTACGTAAAATTTAAGTCTCCTCATTTTATCACGAGACTCAAACCCCTATTTAACTTGAGACTTACGGTAAAAGAAATTATGAATAATATAAAATTTAAATTTATATTATTTATAACATTTTTTTTCTTGAGATGTAATGTATAATATTATTTGGTGATGCTCCACGTTAAAATAAAGTGACATGGTATCCAAGTCTCATTTTATTTTATAAAATAACTGTGTCGTAGGTTGGTGTAACAAACATTAGTCTTTTACATTCGCATTAAATGTGACTTATTAATGTCACTCCGGTGTTTGTTTGTGGGGGTAGCTAGGGGATGGGGAGCGGAGGACAAAAGGGTGTGGGGGGAGAAAGGGACGCCTAACGGCAAGGAGGAGGGAAAGCGAACCTGATGGGGAGGGGGAAAAGATCCCAGAGGGAGCCCCCCCCCCCCCCGGGGAAGACATCGGAGTCGGGCTCTGGGAAGATACCGCCGGAGCGGCGAGGGAGATGCCGGACATGGCGGCGATGGGTCCTGGGAGCCTACCTCCCAAGCTCGTGCTCTCCGACGGACTTTGTTTTTTAAATTTGATGTTACGTTAAAAGTAACTCAAAAGGGACAACAGATGAAGAGCGTGGTCCACAGATCATACATGTCGTGATGACTTTAATGTGATGTGATTGAAATGGTCAATTTATTTTACATAAATATCTTTGTAAATATTAATTATATTAAATATATCTCTAATTTGAACATATAATCAATAATATTTTTTATTTAATCTTAAATGTTATAATTATACTCGTGACATAACTCCCGCTAATTTAACTTAGGTTAAACGTGAGTTAAATGATGAAATTATTAACCTACCTTTAGGTTCTCTCTCTCTCTCTCTCTCGCGCGGGAAACCTACCATGAGGGCAACAACATCACCGGCTTGAAGGTGGGGGAGAGGGAGAGGGGGGGCCGACGGTGAGAGGATGGGGGCAGAGCAATAATGAGGGTGGCAGAGGAGGAGAGGGGGAGCTGGCGGTGAGGAGGTAGGGGCGGAGCAGTAGGGCGGTGGGAGCCAATGGGGATAGGAGCAAAGGGAGAAGGGGGGAGCTAGCAGTGAGAGCTAGCAGGGAGGGCGACAGAGGGGGAGAGGGGGAGGAGAAGGCGGCGGTGAGGGGGTGGAGTAACAGGGAGGGGCAATGGAAGGGGAGGGGGGTGCTGGCGGTGAGGGTGTGAGAGTGGAGCAACAAAGAGGGTAGCGGAGGGGACGCCGGTGGTGAGACTCAGCGATAGAGGGGGAGAGGGGGAGCTAGTGGTGAGGGGTGGAGCAACATGGAGGGGCAGTAGAGGGGGAGAGGTGGAGGGGGTGCGAGTGGTGAAGGTGTGGGGGCATAGCAGTAGGGACAGTGGTAGAGGGGAAGCCGGCGGTGAGAGCTACGGTAGAGGAGGAGAGGGGGAGAGAGAGCCATCGATGAGGGGATGGAAGAGCAGGGAGGGGCGACAGAGGGGGAGGGGGTGCCGGTGGTGAGGGTGTGAGGGCGGAGCAGTAGGGATGGCAGCAGAGAGGGCATCGGCGGTGAGAGCCAATGGCAGAGGGGGAGAGGGGGAGAGGGAGAGTGGGTGTAGTAACCCATCAAAAAAAATTGAGTCAAAAAAATATAAATATATAAAGTATCAATGAAGTGATGAAATCATATTATTAGATAATTAATTTTTTTTGAAATAAATTAAAATTAAATAGCTTAATTTTTAAGAGATCTAATCAATTCCTTAGAAATCAACAATTGGACTATGGGATAAACCTTAATGGGATGAAATTGAAATTAATGAGCTAAATTGATTATGATTAGTAATTGGGCTATTGGATAAACCTTATTGAGTTGAATTTGGAGTAACGAGCTAAATAGGATAAAATTAGTAGCCAATTTTAAACACCAATTTTCTATGGATTTCAAACCCTACAACCTTATTAAAAGTAGGTTAGTAGAATAGTTTAATAATGGGCCATGAACATTGAGTTAGGTGGTGGAGAAGTTTAATTTATGGGAGAAGGAAATCTTACTATTTGACCAAATTTTATACCCTATTAAAGCTAAGATAGTGACATTTTCCTACCTTATTAAAAGTAAGTTAGTGGAATAGTTTAATAATGGACCATGAATATTGAGTTAGGTGGTGGAGAAGTTTAATTTATGGGGGAAGGGAATCTTATTACTATTTGGCCAAATTATTCCTATAAATAGGCCCTCTAATCACCCACCTTACCTTACCAAGTTGGGGAAAGATTCGAAGGAGAAAGGGAGCTCTGGGCGTTCATTCTGTTTTTCTTCTTCCTCTTTGATTCGATCAGGTAGGTATTCTCAGTATCTAGGCAAAACACTTAACAGTAGAAGCATACAGTCAATCGTGTTGTCTTTCACGGTTAAAACATGCTATCTTTCACGGTTAGAAACTGAGTTTTCTGTTTCACAATGAATCGGCGTCTACTCAGAAAGACGCTAATTCTTGAATTAGCGTCCGATACCCAGACACCAATTAATTCACGTCCACTATAGCTGACGTGAATTCCCTGATGATTAAATAAATTAACCCATATTTAAAAATGTAATATTTATGGAACCAAGTATGATAAAATTTAGATGAGCATGTTTTTAGGATCCTTGCATTTTTCTCTTGATTATCATATCTCTTGATCCATGAAAATCTAGATAGGAATCAAAGTGCTACTGGTCATGTTCCTTAAAAAGAAATGAACATTTACATGTGTCTGTAAATGTATCTATCGGATGCATGCCAATTTCTAATAGAGAAGAATTAGCGTCTGTATGCGGGGACGTGAATTAATGAAATAGCGTCCTTCCACAGGGGCGTAAATTTATGTAATTAATTTATAAATCAAATAATTGGGAAAATATAGAATTAGCGTCCTATTGTACTGACGCGAATTAAACATTTGGCACCTCCGCACACAGATGCCAATTTAAAATACTTTTATTTGAACCTGAAAAAAAATAATATATGGAATTAGCGTCCTCTTATGGTGACGCGAATTAAAGAAATAGCATCTCCTTGCACGGATGTTAATTTAAAATAAATTTATTTAAATAAAATTAATCCTAGAATTAGCACCCTTTCCGTTGGACGCGGATTCTAGAATTAGCAGCATCCTGTGTGGACGCCAATTTGTCCAGTTTCTCGCATTTCACTGTTTTCTCGGGATTCTTCTCTATGATTGTGCCTATTCCTTGAACTCTTTCATTCCTGGAATCTTCTTAAAATGAATTACGTGTTTCGGGTTTTCGGCAAAGTCGTGTAACTAGCAAGATTATCAAGAAAGATCGGTGTCTAAGACAAGAGGTCCACGGTCAAACACTTTAAGTGGATAAGTGGTTATTTAATTAGGCCCTTGCAAATGTAAGGAGAACCTCCTACTGTCCCACTTCTTACCTGGCCGTGAATTCTTGGTGTTCTCGCTAAACACCGGCTGAGGATAACTCGATCTAAAATTATCTTACACGAATTTTCAAAAGAGTTGATCGTGCCTTGATCGGCAACTCTTTTCCTCGTTGCCTTAATGTCGTTAAACATGATGCCTTCAATCATCCTTGAACTTCTCTTACAATTACTTGAGCTTCTTGTACTAGTTCCTCAAATGGAAAATTTTTTTTTAGACCTGTACTTTATTTCATGAGCTTGCCTTGAAATTCTTTGGCTATGTATTATGTGGATGTCTAAATAAATACTTGGGATCAATGATCCATAACTACGATGTCCGGTATTAATGGGACCTAGTCTGGTCTTGGGGGGAGCGCCCAAAAGTACTTGTGTCCATGGGAGCTATTATTGACATGGTGTGACATTGCACCGAGTACATGCGTGCTAGATTCGTTTATGACATTCCACTTATTCATAAAATATTTGACTTGATTGAATTACATGAAATACTTGACTCATACATACTTGCGTGAAATGGCCAATTCCATGATTATACTGGTTACATAGTCGTTCTCTATTTGAAATCTTACTCTTGTTAACTTACCTACTTGCGAATATATATACAAGTATTCCTTTACTCTCTCATGCTCATGTTTCATGTTTTAGTCACAATTCTCGTCATAGCACATTTACCTTATCTAAAAATGTTAATTACTTAAAGCTGCCTGATATAGAGATATAAGTCCTACTGAGCTTTTTGCTCATCCTACGTTTTTGGTTAATATTTCAGGTAGTTCCGATGAGGAACCCCAAACAAACGGGGATGGTCAAAAGTGAAAAGAGGGACCGAGCTTAACTTAGATTCCCTAGGTTTAATTGTTGCTCTTGCTAGAATTAAGTGTATTTAGAAGTTGTAATTATGCCTCTTAAGACTTAGTGTGTTGTAAAACTCTATTTGATGAAATAATAGTATCCTTTTCTCGTTATCTATATTGTGGTTGGACCCCTTATATGCATGCTCTGATCGATACGAATGTTACGATTCGTCGCGTCTCGATATTCCACGTCGGGACGTGACAGTGGGTGCCGGAGGTGAGGAGGTGGGGTGGAGTAATAGGGAGGGCAGAAGAGAGGGTGCCAACGGTGACGTGAGGGGAGAGGGGGAGGGGGCGCCGGCATTGAGGTAGGGGGAGGGGGCGTCGGCATTGAGGTAGGGGGAGAGGGGGAGGAGGCGTCAGCAGTGAGGTGGGGGGAGAGGGGGAGCAGGGAGGGCAGCAGAGAGCATCTCTTTCTCCCAGTAGGATTATTGTAGGTGTTTCACTACACTTAACGGTAGTATATAACATATTTCACAGAATATTTGCTCCCATCGACGGGTAAACTGTAAGGGTATAACTATAACATTTAAGGCTAAATGATGGATATTATTGATAATATACTCAAATGAGGAGTATATTTGATATAATTGCTATTTATAAGAGTATTTATGTAAAAAAATCAAAAAAAAGTTGATTGCAACATTGGTTGAGGAATTATCGTGGAGTAGAAGGTGGGTCTCTTTCATCACGTTATTTACAAACGAAAAATGGTTAGTGTAGTATACGGGTCAATTACACACTCAAAGTATTTATTAATCAAATTAATTTTTAAAATATTTATGACATGGTGTTTATTTTTTCTTAATTTGTGGTACATGCTGCGCTCTCGTTTAAAGATTTAAATTTTTTTAAAAATGAACATTATATTCAATAAAATTGTTTGGTTTAATTTTTTTTGAATCAATCTTTTTGATTTGAATTCTTTTAGACTGTCGGATGGAGATGTGTTTTGTACGTTAAGACATGGGGACGTGGGTCTCGCATCATAAAAAAAGAAAAATAAAAAAAGTTTGCTTGATGCACTCCCATTGCATATAATCGGCCCGGGTGTGCACTATACATAACCCTTTACCAACAGGTAAGATTGTCTATCAGTGAGTCGGCTCGACTTGACGGGCCGCGAGTTGGGCTCGATATTGAGTAAGATTGTTGCTCTCTGTTAAGTCTATAGACTCTTGGTCGAACCTAAAAGTGTGACCCGTGATGGCTCGCATGTCAGACTCAGACTTTTAGTTCCTACGAGTCGATTCGACCTATTTTCTCTTTTTCTTTTTCTCTCTTGGAACTTCTTATTTTGTTTAATTAGAAAATTAATTTTTTATTTTACTAAATTAAAAATATAAAATGTCTTTTCAAATAAATTAACATATAAAACTCAAATAAATTTAGTGACATTGTAAATTTTATATTATTACATATATTATTTTTATCAATTTTTTATTTGATTTATCGTGTTGAGCCAGGCGGAGGTCAGGCCTGAGGCTTAACCAGATCAAGCTCGGCCTGACCCGATATAGATCGGACTAGATTTTAAAACTAACGAGTCAACCCCGGACCATGTTAACTTAAGTCTTACCCACGTATGACCCATTGACAGCACGACCAACGGGTAGTGCAGTTGCTTCTCTCTCATTTTTTATCTCTTGATTGTATCTATTGAAACTCTATTATATTATCCAACTAAAAGCAAAAAGAGTAATGCCTGTTGCACGCATGGGTGTCCTGCACATCCCGAGTGTTCAGTGAGTTTTGTTTTTTTTTTTAAAAAAATTAACACAGGCTCCAAATCACTCTAACTTACATTAAATTATCAAAAAAGAAATAAAAAATCAAATCAAATGAATAATGTAAGACTTATTTTTATAAAAATCGATCTCTTTTATTTTTATTCTTTTTGAATAGTTAGATGATTAATTGACTTGCAGGATGAGTTGGAGTCTGAAAATCGCGTTAAAAAATTTTTCAAAAAAAAATTCATTGCACACTAACGGTGTACATCCTACACCATCAGTGTGCATCAACTATTACACCGTCAGTGTGCATCAACTATTACTCCAAAACTTTCAAACATACTTTTACTTCAAAAACACTGCAAGAGGTGCGAAGTGCGAATGCCTTGACATCAACCCCCGTTAGGGGAAACTAAAAAAAGCGCCTCTACTCTTGAAATCGTAGACATCTTGCGTTGAAAAGATAATATATATTATTTTTTTTTGGCGAGAGACTCTCGTCACTTTTATTATTCAGTTGGTGGATGTAGATGTGCTCGACAAACCTTATTTTTTTAAAAAAAATTAAAATTCCAACCACCTTCCCTGTGAACTGTCGCCAGACTAACCTTTTTATTACTCCACTTTTTTTGTTCTCGAAAATAAGAAGGGTGGAAAAATATTTTTCACCGTGGGAGCGTTACTGTAGCAACACACACTGGACTCGTCTGTCTAATTATTATTAACTTTGAGCATGGGTTTGCATAAAGAGAAAATCTTCGGGAAATGCTTCGGATAATCAGATCATGAGATGTTTGTACGTGTAATATTTATTTTTTAAAATTTTTTTAAATGGCTCTCGTCTCAAATTATCTGGGCCCAAGTGTTCGTCACCCGATGACGTGACACGAAGGTCACATAGAAAAAATTACCTCATATAAAAAGTGAAAAATAAATTTTTTTATTATTCATAATACTTACTTTTTATTTTTATGTGACTATCACGACATGTTATCTGACGACGTAGCATCCGTACCCAAATAATTTAGGATGAGAGTCACCCAATTTCTTTTTAAAAAATTAAGCATTACACGTGAAACAGCTCGAGTGTAATTACTCGGGTGTTCTATCGTGCTTCTTCTGAATCACGGAGAAAGAATCTTCCGATCAAGTCCTTCCCTTGCGTCATCAGCTCTCACTAGTCGTACCCCTTTCTTTCAAGGCGAAAGACTTTTCTTAACCTTAACTCTATCCTTACACATCCTTACACAATCTACATCCTTATAATTCTCTTTAAAAATCAGTGGAAAGGGAAACATGAAGGTTAGATTATCGGACAATGTTACAATTCTACACGAACTTCCTTTATAGATACTCTCAAGGTTGCACAGATTCATTTAATTCAATAGTAGAATGTAAGTTTACTTGATGGCTCTTCCAGTGCTGATCCACATGTCAATTTTTATGTCTAACTTTTAAAGCTTATTAGAGTGGATCCCTGAAGGGGAGGGGCTGGGGGTTTAAAAGATGATGCATGGGAGGATGGTGAATTCCTGACACTCCGAATATTGAGAGCTTCTCGACTTGAGAGCCTCTCAACAGATACATTTGGGGATTTAAGGAATAAAATATGGGGTAAGAGGAGCGTTTTTTTCTAACCCCAAAAGCCTCGTTAACATAAGAATCTCTCGATCGAAGAAGTTGGGCCTTCAAAGAAGGGCAAGATGGCAAGGAGATTTTCAGCTCTATAGATTGTTCTTCAGATTGACATGAGATTTAGAGGGGATTTTAGCCTTTAAGAGTAAAGGTCATTCTTCTTGATCTGTCTCATTCTTAATTTTGTTTTATCATACATTAGGATTAAGATATCTAACTTAATTCATTTGCCGGATACCATTTACAAGATCTCAATTAACTATCTATGCCACATTGCACACATAAAAATTTTGTAGAGTTCTTTAAAATACTTATGTATATATATAAATATATATATATATATATATCAAGATAAAAGGATGAATGATTGGTTACTGTGTCTTATAAGCTTAGACTAAGGATAGATATTTTAGATTGTCTTTTTCCTTTTGCATCCCTACTTGGTGGCAGAGGAACCTATCCTCTACGCCAACTGGTTGTACTACCTCTCTTTATATATTTTTTTGTCAAAAAAATAAGGCTGTGGGCCGGGGTTGAGTGTATCGTTAAGTACCGAGGAACTACTTGACTTTCCAATTAATGTCATGATCGTCTGCCAGGGCAACATCTGGAAAAGTTACTGGATGGTCCCTCAAAGAAAGCAAATCACCAGATGTTGCAGCTGGGGTTTAGGCTCCTATTCAAATGTTTTCCATCGCGTCAGCCAAATTACTCCCAATTTTCACCATCAAACAATTAGGGCATCAATGTACCGTGTGACACTACTACACTCATTACCATGGCTACTTACACAGAGAGAGAGAGAGAGAGAGAGAGAGAGAGAGTGTGTGTGTGTGTGTGTTGGGTTAAAAGCTAACGAAGGTGGGTAATCCATGGTTGGTCCTGGATTAACCCCCTTTTTGACCCGATTAGCCTAACCCCACCTATCAAAGCACGATGAGAGTTAACTTCACATTAACCCAAGGCAAACTCTCAACCAAAGTGAGGGTTGGGGCTTTGGGTTAACGAGCCCCACTCCTATTCAAATATCTTCCACCGCGTCAGTCAAATTACTCCCAATTTTCACCATCAAACAATAGGGGCATCGTGCACCATGTGAAGATAGTGTAGAATGCACGAGCCTGAGGTATACATATGACACTACTACAGCCATGGCAGCATCCTACAACCCATTATAAGGCATCCTTATGTACTACATCATCTCGGCATTTTTCTGATAATTGCAACCATTTACCGTCGAAAGAGAGTGGGAAAAGAGCGAGTCGACTCGCCAGATGTTGATTGGTTAGAAGGAATTTAGATCACCGGCATGCCTAGAGGAACCATTATCACAGAGGGAAGTGAAGGGAGCTCCCACCGATTTGGGAGGACAAGCGCCAACCTTTGCAATTTGCAACATCGTGGCCGACAAAGCCTGCTTTATTCACAAGCAACAAAAGAATCTTGCACTGTTTAGGGCATCAAGGCCAAACTGACGCCAAACTCTAAACGCCAGAAATCATATATTTCCCATGCAATATGTTAATCAACTCACCGTGATTCATTTCATCCAGAGGCGTACATAATAGTCATCATGAATTCATGAAATGGATGGAGAAGAGTAGATGCAATACCACTCTGCGACATATTGAAAAGGAAGCCTAACTCATTCGTCTATAGAGTGACAAAAATAGGCAAATACACCTTAAAAGATGAAACACATGGGAGCTGTGGAATTCTTTTGCGAGTGCTAACAAGTAGTAATACAGTTAACCGATTGGATATGAGGGGAAAAATCCAAACACAGGAGAAAACACCTGGAGAGCAAGCCACGAGTCAACATCCCCAAGTTATCGTCCTCCCTTTGATCTCTTAAAAGTACTTCAACGGAGAAAAACTAAAACGTAGAACACAAACAAAAGCAAGGCAGATCACATTAGGAATAAGTAAAAAAACATTGTTATATTGGGGACCTATTTCTTTAAGAACATATAAAGGGCAAAAAAAAAAAAAAGGAGGATTATGGGGCTTGGTTCATATTCAAGGAACAAGTAAAATGACCACAATGGAATAACCACAATGAAGGCAAGAGTGACCTTCCTGGAACCATATATAATGCCGCTTACAGCTTCAATATGCACAATGAAAATGCTACATTTGGGGATGGCAAAGTTCAACCACCAGCCTGCTCCTGCAAAGAGACAAACACGCCAAATATTATAAACAAAATTATTTCTAGATATATACATTGCATTGATCATGCCCCAAGTTTATCAAAATTTACTAATAAACCCTCCATTCTCAGTGACTCCTGCCCCATTAGAATCCAATGTTCAAACACAAGTTGAAAATCAACCGTCCACTAAAAGATTAGACAATTTTTTGAACTCCTTCCATGTTTTTCACAACTTCAACTAATTGACCATATTGGATTTTTTTCACGCTTTTCTCAGATGCTATTCGTCACTGGGTTCTTTCCTTCTTTCAATAAGGTATCATCCGCATGGACAATTGTAAACAGTGAAGATGTGCTAGCTATCACTGGGTGAAGAACGAGACTTTGTTAATTCAAAGATAATCGCTTCAGTTTTGGTGGTCTCCAAAAGCTTGCCATCGTAGACCAACACCTAGCACACCATGTAAACCACCTAGAAGCAGATCGACCAGAAAAATGATGAGAAAGAGAAACAAGATGAGATTCTTACACACCCTAAGGCAACTAAGAGCATCAATCGTCAAAAGCTGGGTAGAAATGTGAAGTATAACTGCTGCATAGGACTGAATTTTTGCTATGTCCGATTATAAATTACCACCTATACAGCAGTAAGGGACAGCAAATGAAGTTTACAACAATTGTAGGGATCCCTACCCTGCTAAAACTACCATTACCAGTTATAGGGGGTAGAAATATAAGCAAACAAAGATGAAAATGTTGTAGTCTACATGTGTCTTCAAGTCATACCATCTTCTCAATGGGTATGCCATTCATGACTTGAATCCCTTGATACACATTTCGCATGTACAATAGGACCCTGCACCTCTTCCTTATCCATCTGCCTCAAATTCCCTTCCCTAGCTGGTTGGTTCATATATACTGTTCCTTTGTACATCCATTCATCTCTCCGCTCACAGTAGAAGTCTTCAAATGGTTCACCACATAGCGCACATATGCATTGATTTTCATCTGCAGAGACCATTGGTTCACAAATCTCTGGATTTGAAACAGTTGTCTCAAGAAATTGGTACACCGATCCACACACTGTGTCTGCATCTCTGGCCACCCACTCGTTTGAATTTGCAAACCATTTCCGCGAAACTCGGTCAAAACTACTCATATCAGACTTTGATGCATGCCAATCGAAGTGTCTATGAATGTCCTCTTGAACTCTGAATCTTAACCCGCATTTGACGCACTGATGCTCCAAATCATCATACAGGCAATCAATCACCAATGGATGAAATTCACGTACAACATCTGGCTTAAAGTCTAGGCCTATCTGGCCTTTCACTTCTTCTGTTACAGCCTTTGACGAGACATCACCTTTTGGAGAGAGAGATTCTGGCCTAGGAGGCTCATTTGATGATGATGTAAGAGGTAGAATTGAGGAAGCTGAAGTTGTGCTGGCAGGAAGAATTGAACTTCGACTGGCAAGCTGGTTGGGCATCTCTGTGTTGGCTGAATCAGATGTTTTGGTCCCTGATGAAGATATCAAACCTTTTGCAACTAATGAGCTCAAGAGACTTGAGAGGGGATTTGGATTTGTGCTCGCTGTGTTTATAACCTGTGGTGAAGTACCCACTAAGGATGATGGAGGTGGAGGTCCAGGTGGCAATGGGGGCAATACAGGTATTGGAGGATGTGGTACAGGAGTTTGCAAATAACCCCCGTGAGGAATCGCGGTGGGTGCAGATGATAATGGAACTGCAGATGGTGGTGTTGACAAAACTTGGACAGGAGGGGGACCATTTGGTAGAGGAGGCTGAATAATCATCTCAAGGCTGGTTGCCGGAGGGTTTGAAATGAGTCCACTCTTCATGATAGCAGCTAATAATTTACTTGCACTAGATTGGTCCAGTACATCCCCACCAGAGTTGATTGAATTACTCATTCCACTTGAACCATTTGCCTGAGTAGAACCAAAACTCAAAGGTGGATGAAGCGGCTCCTGGGAGTGAATGGAGGGGTGAGACTCCCTCTGCATCTGCTGTACTGGGAGATCAGACTCTGATTGCTGTAAGAAAGGAACTGATGACATTTTTATATTCTGAGAGATTTTGGATAATAATTGCTCTGAATTGGATAGAGAGTCAGACTGCTGAGTGTCATTTTGAACATTGGGAGAAAAAGGGTCCAGGGTGACTTGTGTTGGTACTGCTCGTTTCGACTGCCCTGGGAACTGCATAGGCTTTTGAGGCTTCAAGTAATCACGATCAGATATGTCATGTAAATTCTGAGGTTGAAGAAGTGCAGAAGACGCAGATGCATCAGCTGAGGGAGATGGTGATCTTAATGGCAACTGATGTTTTTTATCTATCATTCCGCTGCATGCTGAGGGTGGATTTACCAAACCCAAGTTGGAAGAAAGAGCAGCTACAGACTGGCTCATGAAGTGCATTCCCATCTTGGGGAACGGTACATCTGTGCTTGTTGATACCTCATCACTGCCAGGAATAGAGTGGCTTTCCTGTTGGCTTGAATGTCTTGTGGTTAAATGGTCCAAACCTCCCAGTGAGACGTTCATCTTTTGTGATGACCATAGTCCTGGTGTTCGATGTCCTAAGACAGACCCTCCTGTTGGTAAAGAATCTGCAGACGGTTCCCCATCAGCTCTTGACCCAGAATCGTATTGAAGATGAGTTGTTGGAATGTGTCCTTCAGTTCCCTGAACAATTGTAAATCAACATCAGTCTTCAGTTTTGGCCAGTAATTCATAAAAACAATCTGCCGCATGTCAAAAAGATGATCTCTCTTGCTGATGTCTAACTTTCCTACATATATATGACAAGAAAATGAAGGTAGGTATATGAGAGCATTAGCATAGTGACCTGGAGAATAAGTTTCTCTCCATGTACAAGTAAGCATTGTTAGCAGACCATGTTATAAATGCATTCATAGACTCTTCATTTTTGAAAGAGATACTAGCATAACTTAGTAATATAATGGCGAAAACCCTGCCCAATTCTATTAACTATAGATAAAGTAAGAAATCTCGGTATCTAATGTCATTTGTTCACAATAGTCATGTCTTTCAATGATAATACACATGCATACTTTTAAAGTAACAATGAGAAACACTAAAGAATGTTAAAAAAACATACCCTAAATGATGGAACTCTGTCTTCCTTTCCAGCAGCCTGGCTGAAATGAGATGGAGTATCTAATTTGCTCCATCTACTTTCTACATGCTCAATCTCCGGAACTATTCTTTTGGCTCTTCGCAAACTTGTGGGCTTCTCTGAATCATCAAGATTCCATGAACTGGTATTAGAACTTCCAGGATCCATCAATCTGGAATTCACATCATCCCACATATACTCTTCTTCCTCAGAATTCTTCCAGTTCTGAGATGTTATTAGACTGCTCTTATTTGTCGCATTCGGTTTGTTTGATGATGGCTGAATAATGGTTTGCCCGGATACATAATTTCCAGATGCATGGCTTGCATCAGGACCATTCCTTTGGTCAAATGGAGCCTCGCGAGTACTCTTTCCAACACTGCCCCATGGCTTGTTACTTACTTCTTTCTCCATGTACCTCCCACTGGCTCTTGAAATCACAGAGTGTAAATGCTGAGAATAATCTGAATCAAATTCATGTTCTCCATAACCTGGACTTGGATTCTTCTCGCGTGCAGACTCATTTGATAGTTCCCTCTGAGGTTGCTGAATATTCTGTAAAATTTCTTAAAAATTAAGATTCAAAAGATAATGGGAAAAACTTGTAAAAAATACTGGGCGTACATTAAATCATTCACATTCCCAATTTCTCACTAAGCACATGAACTATTCCTATCATAGAAAATAAGGGATACACAGGGGAAAAAATCTTTTACAATTTGAATATGCTAAAAGAATATGAACTTCATTTCTTTTCTCAAAAAGAATTGAGAATAACTTCAATCAGAAAAAATAAGGAGCTAAACCATCAATATGCACCTTTATAGATGGGTCTGCCCACTGCCTTGAACTACCAATGACAGGTAATCTGCCAGGTCTCTCCACATCCTCAATCGTGGTGACTGCCCTACCAACATTGTCGCTGCCGACTCCCTTCACCTTCATCACACGTGCCAAGACCATTGAGACAGATAATAGATATATGCAAGTCAAGATGAAAGCAATGAATAGTTAAAAACAATGATCTTCGGTCTTATCCAATCACAATGCATGTGCAGGTACCAGTTAGAAAGATAAGCACTGGGGAAAATATTATGGCACCTGTCAACCTTACATCATCAAAGCTATAAGGTGCCAAACTCCAGACTGGAACTATTGATGATTAAAAAGGCCTATGACAAGTACTTGACGACCACAGGTAGTTGAAAAGAAAAAACTAGACTGCTGTGTGTGCTTTACTGTCAACCAACCACCTCAATTTGTCAACTAGCAAGATATTCCTCAGACTAAGGAATGGCATGAAAGGAGGTGCAAGATTTGAGGAGCAAAGCACAACTATTTCCAAACAAAAGGCAAATGAAAACAATATCTGAAGGGGACAATGTATGGCCTCCATACTGGCCCGTGTGTATTGTATGTCATCCCCCCCACTATGTCGTAATTGATGTGCAAACTTATGATCAATCTAATGCTATGCAGCCGCAGTGGTCCAAGAAACTAGGTAGACCTAGACAGCTGCCCAGGGCACAAGTTGTAAATTTTGTGGGGGGTAGAGTCTATGAATAAATTAACCTCTATCTTTTCGTTCACCATACCCAAGCAGTGGCCCAAAGACACTAGGTAGACCTAGACAGCTGCCCAGGGTTTGCTGTAAATTTTTGGGGGAAGAATCTATAAATAAATTAACCTCTATCATTTCGTTAACCATAGGTAAATCTTGACAAGAAAATGCGAAAAGAAATTTGACATAAGCAATGCCACCATTGAAAAAATATGCACAAAATAAAATAAAAAGTAATTAAACTGCATGAAGATTAAGAGAATAGACCATAAACAACGAATGGTTACTTCAAAAGTAACCGGCAATTTATGCCATGTATTCTAGTGATAGAATATGGAAGAAGAGTTTTTAGTAACCACCCCTCTAGGTGTGAATAGGGGTGGCTACCAAACAGGAAATAACCGGACAAAAGCTCAAGTTAATCTATTTCCTAAGTCTTCCTCATGCGAAATACAACTTAATGGAAGGTTCAATAAGCATTGAGTGTCATCATGATTGGAGAATGAGGTGGTTCTTGAGACCGCCTGCCAGCTGGGCCCAATTTAATCTAAATCAGGTTTGGGATCTGACACCCAGGATCAGCCGATTTCAGACCAATTCTAGTGGATCAAAGCCGATCAACTGAATGGAATTCCCACATTGAAATCAAATCAGCGAATTAGCCAATCCCAATCTGAATGAGCTGATCTAGATAGGGATTCTGGATCAGCTTCCACAAACCATTATTCCAATAACATGCAAAGAATCTCAAGTGACTATATCTTCAAAAACAATCAGTCATCAGTTTCAGAGAAAATTAACCATTTGTCATCAGGGACCTCTAAGAAATAGTTGTTATACAGAAAAAGGAAAATTTATTTTTTGGATGGTTAAAAAGGGACAAATTATGCCAAAAGTCCCTTTCTGAAAAAGCATATCATATTAAAATTTCATTAATGGACAAAAAATGGGCTGTACAGGTGTAATCTGTGATATGAAACCAAAAGCCTTAACGGAATGTGAGGTGAAATCATTTAGGCTTATGTGATAATCATGCCCAAGTAGGCATTCCAACTCAAGAATGCAAGGATGCTAATGACGCTACAATAACAAAGTAATATCCAGAGAATAGCAAAAAAAAGTAGACTGACAGAAGGTATTCTAACTGTGAAAAGCTCATGTTTTTAACAAATAAAACAAAACCTATTCATTAGTGTCTTACTCGGCTTGGCTGCTGAAGCTGTTGTCTTGCCTCTAAATATTTTGGATTTACATGAATGCTGTGGGCTGGGCGTTGTGCCTGAGAATCAGGCCTTGAACCTCCTCCAGAAGATGAGCCATTGATGATAGAAGGAAAATCAAGTTCCTTCTCAATGACCAGAAGGGGAGCTGGAGGGAAGACACCTTTCCATGTTCCAAAAAGATGCCTCATCCCTGGGTGTATGGAAGAATCAACCTGTTTATAGGCCTTGCAGAATACCTAAAGCAGTACAAAGTATCAATAAAACCTAGAATTAACAAAATAGAATGACCCGTAAAGTAAAACAACACAGGACCTGCAAAGAGGAGTATCAAGTTGACAGGTTTGGCCTAAACTAGTAGAAATCATTAAATTACAACTAAAAAGATAAATTGGAAACACCCTGTCTAAGACAAGCTCTGTTATCTTCCCTGTATCTTTATGTATAAAGAGAATGAACTTTTCAAGAAAAAAATTATAGAGAAAAGAAAAGGACTTCCACAGAGAACAAATCAATGAAGATGAAAGGGTAAAAAATATATATCATTCTGAAGAAGGATATTATCCAGTCAGAGAGATTATAGGAAACAAGATAGCCATAGCAGATCATGTATCATTGATGAACAGTTGTCCTCAAATTTCTATAAATTATGGTGAGGACAGTCGGACGTGCATGGCACTGGCTGGTGTGGAGGCCCCATGGATGCACAACCATCCTCAACCAATTACATAAAAAAATAGTGAGATGACAATGGTTCACTTAAAGGGTACAGTAGCTCATCTGGGAAAAAACAAATGGAGGAAATTTTCTAAGATATGACATATGAATGGAAGAATCTAACCTCAGGTAGTCTGGCAGCAAAATATTTGATGTAATCTCTTCCAATATTCTTTACAATGCTGTCTAGAAGATAGAGGGAGGGCAGCTTTTGGTCACTTGGTACCTGCGGGTCAAAGGTATGCCAGATTAATCGTCTCAATAGACTTCAACCACAAAAGACTATTAGAGAGCCATATTAACAGAGTAAAAGGGAAAAAACTAAGAAACCAAATACAAAATCTGATCCAATCATCCAAGAAACAAATGATTTTAAATTAGCAGCTGCTGATGGTATTACAACCTTGCATATTCATCTAATAAAGATAAAACATGGTATCAAAGGGGAAGTGAACAATGTATTCCAACAAAATGCATGAGAAAAATCAGGTGTCCAAGGCACACATCCTCGCAGAATGTGAACTGCAATACAACCTTGCATTTTGGATAAAGGCATTCTGCATGAATTCCACATGAAAAAAGATAACATGACAGCTCGGGACATTTTGTTTCTCAGCAAGGACAATAACTATTTGTCTCATCAATGCTTCCACAGGGCCATGTTAGACTTCACCAACTGAGTCAGACCACACACAGAAAACAACATAAAAAGAAAGACGGGTCCTTGCAGAGCTGAAATGACACTCCAGAAGGGCATCTGATGTCTGAGTAAGTGCATTAGGCAAGATCCTTTTTTTTTAACTTCTCATTCTTGATCAAACATGTATGCATCTGCGACAAATGGGCTACAAACATCAGATGATATAAATGTCAAATGGACATTGCCACCAAGAAATGTTTTAAACCATAGCCACCAGACAAGAAATGCTATTTTCTTTCATGCTCTCCCAATAAAGCATGCACTGTGTGGACAGATAAAACATGTGCTGTATGGATAATATGCAAATCTGTCAAATTCTAAAATAATTTTTGTACATAATGTCTTTAAGAGCTTTTACTAAACCACATGGTGATTGGTGGTCAAAGCATCTGAGATTGATTACTCCTGCTGCATGCCATTTCCCTTCATCACCAATTCATAATTGCATTCAAAGATAATACTGATACAGGGCTGTTTCACAGGTTCATATCTCTGAATGACTTTTGTCACTATAGTTAAATTTAAACAAGTGCAACCAAGATATTGCAGATAAATTGTAACCATCCACAATTTGGGGTCAGCTATGTGCAAGTGAAAATACTGAAGAACCTGATCATAAAAAGGGACTGATTAGCCACTGCACATAGCCCCCCAGCCATTTCATAGCCAAGTTAGTCACCTAGTGGCTATATTTTTCCCAGTCCTTTCAAATATGTCATTTCTGATAATTTAGCCGAATGACCTCCACGTCAGTTTTTGTTTCCATCCAGCAATTGATTTGCATCAATTATGAATGGGAAAATGAGATATTACCTTGTGATAATTGAAAACAATCATTGACATAAATTTTACAGGCCCTGTCTACAACATGGTTCATCATAAAACATAAAATACAAATAGATTCACGGGTCATAAAATTGTTTAAGATTTTCAAAGAGGAGCTTTGAATCAGTTATACAGCTTTTGTGTTTAATAAACAATCAGTAGGAACTTCTGTGTCCTTCAACACTGTGCATCTATTTTTTCATACCCTTGACTGTAAAGGAGACTGAGGTTCTGAGGTGTGTTGCACTGGTGCTTTGTCAATATGCTGGAATTTTCACTGTCAATAATTTGAATAAAAAAATTGGGTCCTTATCAGATTTTTCATCCATCTGTGCTTTGCTCAAGTGACTCAACTTATAAAGGAGAGAGTAGATGTTTGGCTTCTAGATGGAGACACATTCAAATAAGACACTTGATTGTGCTCTTCCCCTCCCTGCAGGATGCCCTTATCAGATTTGATTTATAGTTACCCTTTTCAATCTTGAATTATAGTCGCCAGGTTTAACTTGCTGTCTGTATATGTTCTTGTCCATCATCCATGAAGGATATTCTTCAAGCTCAAATTATACAATGACAACAGGTTGAATAAGGCCATTATAACATGCTTGGCCAACTACATCGACATCAACTGTACCTTTTCTTCGAAATTATGTGCAAGGAAAACATTGATAAAATCAATCCTTGGCCAAACGATGATAAATAATGCAATGGTTGGTAGATGATATGACATTAACATCCACTGTAAGTCTGTAGCTGAATTTCATTTCTGCATTTTATTGTCAAATTGATGTGCATAAAAGTGAGGAAGCTTTCTCTTACAACCTTCCTCTCACCTCCTGCAGCAGGTTGGTCATTCTCAAGTTAACTTAGTTGAATCCCATCCCCCAGACAGAAGTATCATAATAGCTGATGGAAGTTATATATCTATCAAGCATCCAAGTAAAATGTCAAATGTGGAATACGAAAACAGCAAGCTCTAGAAGCCATCATATTGCCTGCCCATTGCCACTAGGTTGTGATGAACCCCTTCCGTTTGTTCCATTAGACATCCCGAGTGGAGATAACCTGCCCCTTGTTCATGAATATTTGCCAGCGATAGACCTTTTCAGGCCGGAGATATTCAAGCAGACACCACAATTAGCCATGCCAGACATCAAGTACATCAATCACAAGTAATCCATCTCACGTGTTAACATACGATTTCCTTGGCATTAAGCCAAAACCACTGGAAGTTAGTTAGATTGAAACTGCAACAAGATAGTATATTGTGAATCCAGGGTCAGTTGCCCAGATGTTGATCAAATAAAAAGAAAAACACAATTCTTCTTTCACAAATCACTTGTTGCATACTTCGCAAGACCCACTAAGTGGAAGAGAAAAGCTCAATTCATTCACTAATTTTCAGGTATTTCCTGCATACAACATGAGGTCCTTATTTTCCCTTTTCTCCTTCGATATGCAACTACAAGTATCGTGACCCTGTCAAGTTTTAACCAAAAGTTGCCCCCTTTGTGCGCCCTCACGCAAGAGAGAAAGAAGAAGGGGAAGAGAAGGGTGACAAAAAAAGGAGTGAGACTCCAGCCGACCAAGTGGCATCCCGAATACAACTCAAAAGAGATCAAACAGAAGGTCAGTTTCACCTCGAGGATGTTGGCGCAGACGATGGCCGCGATCACCTTGGCGGCGTGCAGGCTCTCCCCGGCGATAATCGTCAGGTTGGTGATGATGGGCTTGGAGTTGAAGGTGAGCTCGGCCAGGGCCGTCTTATACTGCGCCGCCAACTCCTGCATATGCTGCTGCTGATACGAAGAGGTCCCCCGGTAGCCCGACGGCGCCTGATCCAGCTCCCTCTCCCTCTCGTTCACCCTAAACCTCGGATCCGCCGGGCCGCCACCGGCCGGCCCTCCCCGCGGCAGGAAGGGCCTGTCCCGTTCGGCGCTGGCTCCCTTCGTGCCGAGGCGGCCGCGGGGGTCCCGCTCCCCGGCCTCCGCCAAGCGGGGCTTCTTGAGCAGCCCCGGCTCCTTCGATCTGTCGAGGGATCTCCGCGAGCTCTCCATCTCCATCTCGTCCCACCACAAAGCAAACGGCGGCAGGACAGCGCCAAAACAAAAAAAAAAACAAAAAAAGGAACAACAGACCTCCCACGAAGGGAGGGAGAAAGACCGAAAACCCTAACCCTAGAACGAAATTGGCGCGAGGAGCGGCGGGCGCCGCGGGGGCAGGCGGCAGCGGCCGAAGAGGGCCCGGATCGAGGAGGAGGGCGGCGGAGGGGGAGGGGTGGGCGGCATGCTCATGCGCTCCGCTGGAGGGCGGGGGAGGGGCGGAGAGGAGGAGGGGAGGGGAGGGGAGGAGGCGGAGAAGAGAGCGGAGAGACTGGAAAGAGAGAGAAGGGCTTGGTCGAGTAAATTGGGGAAACGGGAAGGGTGTTTTCTTAAATAGAGTGAGATAGAGACCAGGCTCTGTATACTCGGCCCAACTTGGGCTGACTCGGGCGGATCGACTCGTATCCACAGATATCCGAGACACGAGTGTCGCCCCTCCCTACCTCTCTCTCGACCTCATGGACTGTGGGTTGGCTGGAGGATGGAGTTCTTGCTGCCGACGGCTGCCTGGAAAAGCGTCGGCTCGCCGACAGCCAGATCGCCGGAGGTCAGCCGGACGGAGCCGGCCGGGGTTCCTCTCCTCGAGCTGTCCCGATCCCTCCCCCCCTGTTCCGAGACGATCTGATTCGCTGCTGCGAGGGGATGGTTTTGGAGGAGCTACAATCCGAGGGGAGAGGAGGACGATCTGATAGTGTTTTGCAGAGATCTCGGACGAGGAGGACGGGAGAGGGGGGAGGGAAGGGAGAGGAGGCGGAGAACGGCGCTGGCGAGTCTGTCTGAGTTGGGGTGCGACTCGGCCGTATCGCATCGTATTCAGGATAAGCCGATACGTTCCGCGTCAACGAGTCTGCAAAACTTGATAGAGACGATGGTGATGGTGACGGTGATGGGGGGTTAGGGAGTGGTGTTTTTCTTCGGGATCTAGCCACCGCCGTAGCCCCAGATCTTCATCTGATTGGAGGGATGTTGGGCTCGTAGCCACCACCGCAGCCCCCCTCCTGCTGATCTAGCTTGATAGAAAAAACATAACATGGGACAAAGTTGGAACCGTAATAAATGAATGTATATCGGGTGCTATTTTGTTCGACGGAATGTGGTCATGGATACAGGATACTCCATCGTTTATAGAGTTATTTTGAAAAAGATTAAGATTTTTCATTGGTCATAACAAGGATCTAGTAGTTCATCCCTGGAATGTGTATACATACATCAAACATGAAGATGCTAAGAAATCACCCACAAAGCAAAGACAGCAACTTTGGCCAAATAGAGGCGCAGACCCACAACTCATAGATATCGATTTATATGGTGAAGTTAAGTTGGAAAGATGCAGAGAGCCCCAACAGGGAAAATTGATGTTGGAAGAAAGCTTGACTGTCGCTAAGAGAGATGGGCTTCAATTGCGAGGTAGCTACATCTTAACATTCCGGAGCAACAATAGAGAGGAGATTTTTGGAGGCAATGCACCTGCACCCGATCGGGGTCATGGATGAATAGCACATGTTCTCTAGGCCAATAGTAGACCATGTTGACCGCCCGGGACAAAGTTCAGTAATCACACCCATTTAAAAGAACAACTAGGCCGTAGTAAGGAATTGATTACCAGGCGATGTACAAACAAGCATACCGGGGATTAACATGAATCACGTTATGTTTGCGACGGTCATATGGAGCACATTTTGTTGTGAAGGCGCAACTCTCAGAGACTGCATTCTCAGTCAGGCATCGTCTAATTGATGTTCTCATTTTCCAAGGTAAGCAGTATAATTTTAATAATTCCCGTATCGTTAGTTGTGCTATAATCTTTGGTGACCATCACAGTCACTTTTTCTCTTCTTCACACTTTCTTTCGCATTGTGCATCAATTCAATGTCTTCCTTTTGCTGATCACTTAATCGTTTTAGACACGTGTCTACAAATATTTCTCTAGAAAGTGAGTTTTTCGTTGAAATTTAGAACACGGAGTTCATCAGATCATAAGCAAGAAATGCTTAAAAGTATGACCACACTCTTAATTGTGACTAGAGATATTGCGTATAAGTGAAAGAATATAACTGTGCGGTAACTATCGATGGAAATGTCTCAAAGTGGTTTAATAAACTCTCTTTATCTTTTGGGGTTATAGAGTGTTGTTTGGTACTTACTGTGACTTGAAAGTCTAATAAAGGAATAATCATAAGATGACGATTCATCATGAGATGATAAATTAATTATTTAAGAATTGAGAGATTAAATAGTTAATTCTATGTTAAACATTAATATGAGAAAGTTAAGAAGGAGTTCTTAAATTTAGTGGGCCTAAAACTAGATTGGCACTGGACCTAGAGGTCACACATATTATGATTATAGACGATGAGAGTATTTGTGCAATTATGGACTTATGGGAGTTTTATGAAAAACTAAGGAGTTTATAAATAGTTGCATGTGGGAATTTTGGGCCAGAGCTTCCTCTGATTGGGCCATCCTCTCTCTCTCTCCACCCATAGCAAGGGCGTCCCCTTCCTTTGGGAAGTGCACCTTCCTCTCTCATCTCTTCTATCCCCTCTTCTCTCCATCCACTCGAGTGTTGATATTCTACTAGCACGAGGCCCTTAAAGATCGTTCGAGGAGTGTTCTATTGAGAGGGCTTCGTCGTCCTTGCCTATGTGAATACCGTTAGAGACCAAGCACTTGAGCGACTATTTACCTTCACGAGGATATTATTCTGTTTCCCTGTGATCCTCGCATCGTAGAGGTAAAGATCAGATCTTTCCTATGTAGATAGTTAATGGGAATCACACCTGAGCAATCAACAATACCGAGATAAAATTTTAATTTCTTGTTTCCTCTACGTTCCTCCTGATCCCGGCTTAGATCCTTACAGTAGTATCATAGATAGGTTGATCGCTCACAATTCCCGTTTGTTTTCATATTTTTCTATGATTTTCGTGTTGATTTCCTGGTTTTTCGCGGATGATGAATGATCCCATGAGATGGGAGTGATCCCCATGGTGATGGTCGTGCAAAGCTAGGAGGAAGAGGAGCACTTCGTCAGTCCCTTGAAGGGAACTGACAGGTTCTCGGGATGCCGGTGATGTCGCTCAAGGCATGGCCTCTGTCTACGATGGAAGGACATCGTCGGAGTCGAGACAGGTCATGGCGGCCCTTAGGGCATGACCGGGGACCATCGCGAGTGTCATAGACGGCTTCTTGTCACCCAGACCCCTTGCTGCCACCCAGGGTGATTTGTTGGACTGCCGTATAACCCCCCCTTCGCGTAGGATCAAGTAGCTTCTCTCGCCCATTTGTAGAAGATTTTGACTCAATTACGGTGGCATCAGACTGCCGGAAAGGTCACCGGTGGTAGTCGGCCCTCCCGCAGGGTGCCTAGCATCGACCAACACCAGTAGGAGCCACCCCTAGCGGCTATAGTAGCGGGGTAAAAATAGAGGGGCTATGGACGAGAGGAAGGAGACATCCCTACGCATTATGCCGCGGTCCAACCTTCCAGATATCCCGGTGCAATGGACCAAGCCCTTTCTACTGAATGAACCTTAGCGCAATGCTCCACTCGAGCCCAATTATGGAATTTAAATGCGATTTAAATCCTGCCGTCTCCAAATTCATCTTGAGATGCCACATTTTGTAGTGGAAAATTTTAGAAAATTTCAATTTTGATAATTTCCTAGAAATGTTTTATTGTTGCAATTGTTAAACCCAAAAACTTATGCAAAACATTACATAGTTAAAATTTCTCCTTAGATGTTAGATTTAATGGGTTAAATCTATTTTTTAAAATAATCAAAATCTTGATTTTGATTTGAAACCCATGCTTTAAGACTAAAATTATTTTATTTTAAAAAAATAAAATATTGTTTGAGCATGCCATATGTGCGATGATTGGGTGAATATATATGGACATCGCTTAGACGTAATTGTTATGTTCATGTGATGAATTGATGATGGTTGCTTATGTTGATGAATGATGTATAAATTTATTTATAGGGCCTACGTGCCTCTCTAAATTTTGTGGTGGGGACACCGGGTCCACTACTGGGCCCACTACTCGGAGCCGACGCCGCACTGCCCCGACACCGAGCTTATGGCTCGGAGACTCGACTGAAGACCCGGCATACTGAGTAGTTATACTTGTGTGTATTTATATCTTTGAGTATTGAGTATTTGTACGTGTGTAAAATACATGTTTTACTACATGTATTTACTTTTGTTTTATTAGGCAAAAGTTGTTGTATTTTAATTATATTAAACCCATAAGTCAATAGTGGGTTGGTGGGTTGTCTTGTTAGGCTAGGATATATATACAAATAAGTAGAGTCTTAAGGGTTTTTTATATATTGGCTCTTTCCTATATAAAGAGGCCATTGTGTGTTACGAGAGATATGAATGAATGGAAAGAAACAAGTTTTGTTAACACATAGGTGTATCTTGCCCTTGTGCTATTCCCTTCTCTCTCTTCTCTTTTGTGAGGATTGAGCGTCGCCCGGTGTGAGACCGTCCGGCGTGAGGCCGAGCTGTGTGAGATAGCAGTTATCCGTCCCGTCCTGTTCGTATCCCAGAGTGCCGTCGATCCGTCTTCCACGTCGCCGCCGCGTCAAATTGGTATCAGAACCCAACAAACGGCGCCTCCGTCGACCCGACGTCTCCGGCGTCTCTCTCTCTCTTTCTCTCTCTAGGTTGCTAGAGTGAAAAAAAAAGATTAGCAGAAAAAAAAAGAGAGATCTTACTTGAGAGGAGAAGAGTGAAGAACATTAAGTTCTTCTGTCTACGGGAAAAAAGTTGAAAAAAAACAGTGAAAAAAAAAATTTTCCCCACTCCCCCGTTAATATATCTCTTTCTCTCTGTACACTCTCTCTCTCTCTCACGTTAATCCCACTCCCTACTTTCTCTCTCACGGATTCCCTCTCTCGCTAATTTCTCTCTCTCCCCGTTAATCTCCCTTTCTCTCTCCCTAATCCCCCCCTTCTGTTTCTCTCTCCCGTTAATTACTCTCTCACTCTGTTATTCTCTCTCCCTCTCTATTTCTGTCTATCTCTCCCTCCCTTCCCTCTCGTGCGCATAACAGGCTGAGAAGAAAAAAAAATTATTAGAAAAAAAAAAGAGTGTTCGCCCCTTGCATCGTCGCCCGTGCCGGGATTTGAATCCCGGCACGCCGCAACGGCCACAACCCGCCGCCGCACTCCGGCCCGCACCGCCTCCGCGCCCGGCCCCGCGCCCGCCCGCGCCCGAGCGCGCGCCCGCCCGCGCCCGAGCGCGCCCCCGCCTGCGCGCGCCCCGCCGCCGTCCGGCACGCGCCCTGCGCGCCCGACCCCTGCGCGCCGGCCACGCGCCCCTGCGCGCCCTACCACGCGCCCGGCCCTGTGCCCGCCGCGCACCCGGCCGCACCGAGCCCGCGCCATCGGGCCCTGCACCTGCGCCCACGGCCGCTGCCGCCTCGCCGCTTGCGCCCGCATGCACCCCCGCGCCCGCCCGGCCTGGCTGCCACCGGTTCGCCCCCGCGTACGGACCAACGCCCGCCTGTGCTGGCTTCTCCCCCCCTTCCCCCGTGTTGACCGCCTCCTTTGGTGACTTTTAGTCAGAGGCGAGAGACACACGCAGAAGAAGATTGGGGTAAGGTCAATAAAAAAAGAGATATTAAAAAAAAGTTGATTAATATATATTAGATATATTATATTATATATATACTTATATCTATATCTATACCCCTTGATTAAATTAGTAATTGTGGCATCCGAGTCCACAACTGCGGATCGATCGGCGTCTAAGTCGTCCGGTCGCCGACACACAGTCCGTAATTTACGGAGTGTCAGTGCCCGAGAGTCTCCCTGCGCGGAGAATTTAGACTGATTTGTTCCCCTGCGCGGGAAATTTAAGCGATTTGTAATAATTCAATCCTCCCTGCGTGGAGTGAATGCTTTGTAACCGCTCAAGCTTCGTCGACGCCGTGCGGGCCCGCACGTCCCCGCTCGCCCTCGTCTCCGATCGGAGCTAGACTTTTCAGTCAGCTAGGTACGTGCTCCAAACTTGCTCATTTAGTATCTTTTTAATTGCCGCGCGACGAAGTAAGAGAGAGTCCGATCCATGCAGCCAGTCTTCTGAGTGCCTCGCTGTGGACGGTGAGAGAGTGCTTGTTTGCACCTATCCTTTAGGCCCTAGACTGTCACATTAGGGCACCCTAATTGTCAGGGGGTAGTTCCACAACTACTTTGCCTACGGGCGAGCAACTCTCCCTGACCAGTCCCTTCAAACTTGGCCCTTTGCCAATTAGCCAACAAAATTCAAATCTATAGCTTACTAATTCTCGGTCCTAGGATTGCATCATTTACGTCCGAGGTCGTGCATGCCACGTTGGTCTAGGAATTCATCTGGCCGTCTAGAGCACCCCTCAACGCTACCCATGGATCAAGAGAGCGTGACTGCTATGCTAGTCCAGCTCGAGCATAATCTCGTGGCCCACTTTGAGGAATCCATAGGCCAACTACGGACGGAACTCGATAAGAGGATCCGAGCCTTAGAGGATCGATTAAAAGGGGAGGAAGGAAGAGTGAATGGCCACGGCAATCCCGTAGCCAATCCTAGGGAGGAAAGAGAGCAAGTCCGCCCGAATCAGGCTCCCCCAGGTAGAGAGCAAGAGGCCCGTACGCCTCGAGAGAGAGACCACGACGATGAAGATATCATCCTACGGAACGTCAAGATTGACGCTCCAAGTTTTGATGGGTCCCTCAACCCCGCTACATACCTTGAGTGGGAGACCAGGATGGACCAATATTTTGATTGGCATCGCCGCATGACCCCTGCCACAAGGGTGAGGTTTGCCAAAATGAAACTCCTGGGTCAAGCCAAAACTTACTGGTGCAATGTCGAGAATCTCCTAGCACGGAGACAAGAGGAGCCTATTGGCACGTGGGAAGAAATGAAGGAGAAATTGAGGGAGAAGTATCTGCCACCTTCCTACCATCAGCGTCTTTTAGACCAATGGCAGAAACTCACCCAAGATGGAAAGTCCGTGGACGAGTACATCACCAAATTTGATGACTACTTCCTTCGGAGTCGAGTCATGGAGGATGCCTCTGTCACCCTCTCTCGGTTTAGGGCTGGCTTACACGAGAGTATTCAGCGGGAATTATTCTTGCGGGAGGTTAACACCCTCGAGCACGCCTACCAGGTTGCACGAGATGTTGAGAGGTTTCAAAGGGTGGCCCCACCGCGGGTTCCCATCTACCGCCAACCTGAACCCCGAAACCCCATAGTCCGCTATACTGAGAGAGCTGGCCCCTCCACCTCCTACGTCCCTACTGCTACCCCACTTAGGGCCGTTGCCCCTACGGCTCCTTTTCCACGGAACCCATTACCTGCACCCGCAGCTGTGCCTAGGCTGGAGTACAATCCACCTGTTGAGAGGAGAGATGACAAGGGAAAAGGAATCGTCCCTAGCACCTCCCAACCAGCCCCTATCTCGGGAGTCCGATGCTTCAGATGTCATAACCTAGGGCATATTGTCACCAATTGCCCAACCCGAGCCTTGGTTATCACCGACCCCCAGTTCATGGAGCTTCCACCTCAAGAAGGAGAAACCCTTGAGAGATATGAGGCCGATCCCGACCTCATCACCCAGTTTGAGGAGTTAGATGCAGGATATGATGGCACGCATGTCGAGTACATGCAAGTGGGAGATATTGCCGAGAGTTCTAACCCTGAAAGATTGGGTGTGGTCCGCTGCATCCTGGCACACCCACAGGAGGACGACTGGCGTCGAACCTCCATCTTCCAAACCTATATCATGGTGAAAACCCAACCCTGCAAGGTGATCTTCGACAACGGGAGCTGTATCAATGCAGTCTCTTCAGACTTTGTCTCCCGTCTACGTCTACCTACTCATCCTCATCCTAGGCCGTACAACGTGGCTTGGGTTGACGACACGTCTATTCCAGTCACCACTACGTGTGTCATTCCCATCCAATTTCAGTCCTACCAAGGACAGATCCTATGTGACGTAGTGCCCATGAAGGTCGGTAGCATCATCCTAGGACGACCGTGGATCTACGATGTAGACCTTACTACATTCGGTCGGTCCAATGAGTGTTCCTTCTCCCACAATGGGAAGAGGATTCGGTTGCTCCCAACACCCCCAAAGGTGGTCACGGGAAAGAGTCCTACCTCCACACCCACTGCATCCCCCAAAATTCGGGAGAATGTTCCGACCCCCACCAAAGGGAAGCTTCCCATTCCCTCCTCTCCTACACTTGTCATGTCCATCCCTAAGGCCCCTAAGGTTGACCATGACCCGATTAGGCGCCTTAACTTCATAGGTGTTCGTGAGATGAATAGAGAGGTTGCCGAGGGTGCCCCTGTCTGGGCTGTTGTCGTCACCATTACCTCTGAGGAGTCCCAGTTCTCCGTCCCACCCGAAGTCCAGGCAATCCTGCGGGACTTCCAAGACATCTTCCCGGAAGACCTGCCTTCAACACTCCCTCCCATGCGTGATGTTCAACACGCCATTGATCTTGTCCCCGAGTCCACCCTACCCAACCTTCCCCACTACAGGTTGAACCCCAAGGAGCATGCTGAGCTCCAAAGGATTGTCGAGGACCTTATCCACAAAGGTTTCCTCAGGGTGAGTAAGAGTCCATGTGATGTTCCTGTCTTGCTCACACCAAAGAAAGATGGCACCTAGCGGATGTGTGTTGACAGCCGCGCCATCAACAAAATCACTGTCAAGTATAGATTTCCCATTCCCCGTCTTGATGACATGCTTGACATGATGAGTGGAGCCACTATCTTTTTCAAAATTGACTTGAAAAGTGGCTATCACCAGGTCCGGATTCGACCAGGGGACGAGTGGAAGACAGCCTTCAAAACCAAAGAAGGTCTGTATGAGTGGCTCGTCATGCCATTTGGACTATCCAATGCCCCCAGCACATTCATACGGCTTATGACGGAAACCCTTCGACCCCTCATTGGTCGCTTTGTTGTCGTCTACTTTGACGACATCCTCATTTATAGCCACAACCCTCAGGACCACATTCACCATTTGAGGGAGGTCTGCGAGACCCTGAGGAAAGAAACCCTGTTTGCCAACCTGACTAAGTGTGAATTCATGACAGACCGGGTCACTTTTCTCGGATTTGTGGTTTCAAGTCATGGAGTGTCTGTGGACCAATCCAAGATCCGAGCTATAGTAGACTGGCCAGAGCCCCAGAATGTCCACGACGTTCGAAGTTTCCACGGGCTAGCCACCTTCTACAGACGCTTCATCCAGGGATTTAGCACCATTATGGCACCCATTACGGATTGCATCTGTAAGAAAAATTTTGAGTGGACCAAAGCTACCTCCCAGGCTTTTCTTGCCATAAAGGAGCTTATGACCAAAGCCCCTGTCCTCCGCCTACCAGACTTTTCCAAAGTTTTTGAGGTTTCATGTGATGCATCTGGCGTAGGAATAGGTGGAGTGCTTAGCCAGGAGAGCCACCCTGTGGCTTATTTCAGCGAGAAGCTTTCTGATGCAAAGCCTCGATACTCTACCTATGATAAGGAGTTTTATGCCGTGGTCCAAGCCCTTAAACACTGGAGACACTATCTCTTACCACAAGAGTTTGTCTTATACTCAGACCACGAGGCTTTGAAATTCCTTAGCTCTCAGAAGGGTTTAAACCCTAGGCATGGTCGGTGGGTAGAGTTCCTCCAGTCCTTCACCTTTGTCCTAAAACATAAGGCTGGAAAGGACAATAAGGTGGCCGACGCCTTGAGTTGAAGGGTCTCCCTTCTTTCCACTGTTCGGGTAGAGGTCACCGGATTTGACCGCATGAAGCAACTCTATGGAGAGTGTCCTGATTTTGGCCCTGTCTATTCTGCTCTGTCTGCTGGATCCTCGACAACATTTGCTGACTATCTACTTCATGATGGTTTTCTATTTCGAGGGCAGCAACTCTGTGTCCCGAGGACTTCTGTTCGGGATTTTCTAGTCTGGGAAATACATGCTGGAGGTCTTGCTGGTCACTTTGGCCGCAACAAGACCATCCATTCTGTGGAGGAGCACTTCTATTGGCCTGGCCTGAAGAGAGATGTGGCCAAGATTGTAGCCCAGTGTAGGACATGCACGATGGCCAAACAGGCCAAACAGAACACTGGTCTCTACACTCCTCTCCCCGTTCTTGATCGACCATGGGTTGATGTGAGCATGGATTTTATCCTGGGGTTACCACGCACTACTCACAAGCATGATTCCATCTTTGTTGTCGTTGATAGGTTCTCTAAGATGGCCCACTTCATTGCATGTTCCAAAACATCTGATGCATCTAGAGTAGCCCATTTATTCTTTGATAAAGTCGTGCGTCTGCATGGTCTTCCCCAAACCATCGTGTCTGACCGGGATGTCCGGTTCACTAGCTATTTTTGGAAGACACTTTGGCACCTAGTTGGCACCAAACTGAAGTTTTCCACTGCCTATCACCCCCAAACTGATGGGCAAACTGAGGTCGTCAATAGGAGTTTAGGGAATCTGTTGAGATGTCTTGTAGGGGAACATTCCGGCACTTGGGATCTTCTTTTGCCCAGAGCCGAATTTACATACAACAGCTCCATCAATAGGTCCATAGGCATTAGTCCATTTGAGGTCGTGCATGGCTACAAACCTAGGAAACCTGTGGATCTCATTCCCCTTCCCCTCGAGTCTAGAACGTCCAAGTCAGCTGAGGAATTTGCACAACATGTCAAAAGTCTGCATGAGTCAATTAGCAAGCAAATAAACCTCAATAATGAGACTTATAAAAAATTGGCTGATTCGCATAGGCGTCACCATGAATTTCAAGAAGGTGACTTGGTTATGGTACGGGTCTGACCCGAACGACTCCCCTCGGGAGCCGTTAAAAAGCTGCAGGCCCGTAGTGATGGACCCTTCCCAATTCTGCGGAAGATTGACTCCAATGCTTATGTTGTGGACTTACCTCCCGAATATGGGATTAGCTCAACCTTTAATGTGGCTGACCTAGTGGCCTACAAGGAACCCACAGCGATTCCTAGTGACCCTTTCGAGCCTTCTCCTCCCATTGAGAGTGAGCCCACCCCTGTGCGTCCCACAGCCTCGAGAGTACCGCGCGAGCACATTGAGAGGATACTGGATGAGCAGGTGACCACTACACGGAGCAGGGTGTACCAGCGCTACCTTGTCCGCTGGCGGGACCGTCCACCTTCTGATGATTCCTGGATCAGCCGGGACGATCTCCAGCGTCTCGATCCAGATCTGCTGGAGCACTACCACAGTAGTGTCCCCCCTTACTCGACGGAGTCGAGTTCCAGCCGCCCCGGGAGGGTTGGTGGGGACACCGGGTCCACTACTGGGCCCACTACTCGGAGCCGACGCCGCACTGCCCCGACACCGAGCTTATGGCTCGGAGACTCGACTGAAGACCCGGCATACTGAGTAGTTATACTTGTGTGTATTTATATCTTTGAGTATTGAGTATTTGTACGTGTTTGTACGTGTGTAAAACTCGACTGAAGACCCGGCATACTGAGTAGTTATACTTGTGTGTATTTATATCTTTGAGTATTGAGTATTTGTATGTGTTTGTACGTGTGTAAAATACATGTTTTACTACATGTATTTACTTTTGTTTTATTAGGCAAAAGTTGTTGTATTTTAATTATATTAAACCCATAAGTCAATAGTGGGTTTGTGGGTTGTCTTGTTAGGCTAGGATATATATACAAATAAGTAGAGTCTTAAGGGTTTTTTATATATTGGCTCTTTCCTATATAAAGAGGCCATTGTGTGTTACGAGAGATATGAATGAATGGAAAGAAACAAGTTTTGTTAACACATAGGTGCATCTTGCCCTTGTGCTATTCCCTTCTCTCTCTTCTCTTTTGTGAGGATTGAGCGTCGCCCGGTGTGAGACCGTCCGGCGTGAGGCCGAGCTGTGTGAGATAGCAGTTATCCGTCCCGTCCTGTTCGTGTCCCGGAGTGCCGTCGATCCATCTTTCACGTCGCCGCCGCGTCATTTTGTATTATAAATTCTACCTCCCTCTCAGTTACGTACTCATCATAAGTCATCTTTTCTCATTATATATATATAATTTTAGCCAATTGCCACAGTTTTGTACATGCATATCTATATTTGAAGACACTACAGAGGCGCGCACTTAAGGACGAGGACGATCCAATAATAGGAGGTGCCATCAAATTGGGTTGCAAGTTGTATGCGGCCAGGATCCATCTAAGTGCCTATATGCATGCAATGTATCTTCTAATATCATGTAATGATAATTAGAGGTTGGTGACTGACGATCTGGCTCTAGTCATGTCACAATAAGTTGTCTATACTAACCCATAACACATGTTTATTATTTACTTATTTTATAATAGATTTTGAATCTATTTCTATTAGGAACGATAAATATGTATATGATATATATATTTTATGTAGCACATATGATGAGACCAAATGAACTTCAAAATCCCTCTTCGATCAATATTAGGTCGTAAATGTGAGACATTAAGAATGACCCACGTGATATTCCGTTATTATAGTTTAGGTGAGCTGACCTTACACTAGGAAGATTTGTTGTGATGTCGCAAGGCCAACTTAATAAGGGACCAGATACTTAAAATACAACATGTTAATGCCATGCATGGAGTGGAGGACTATTATAACTTTGTTGTGCTGTCACAAGGACTACATCATGAATCCATACTCATAATGTAATAATAGATGTAACTTAACCAGACTTTGTGGTTTGTTGTGCTGTCACAAAATCACAAGTATTTTAGAGGTTGAAAAAGACTAAAAATTATAAGGAGTTACAATTGGCAAGAGTTACCTATTCATTAAGTATGGGATGATTTGTTGTGTTGCCATAAGATTACTATTGTTACGTTAATGGGATTCTAGTCCCTACTAGAAAATTAGCAGAGTTTCATGTCTTAGCACAATGAGAGTTATGCAAATTTGTCAAAAATTGCTGGGAGCTTTAAATTAAGATTAAAGAATATATCTTAGTTGAATGTCTGCAATATTATTAATTTATACATCTCTTTTTGTAGATCAAAATGTCGAATCATTTGCTTTGTAATATACTTGATGCCAACTGACTCATTGGACAAAACTACAGTGACTGACTCAATTATTTGGGAATTGTTCTCGTGGCTGAAAAGATTGCCTATGTTCTTGATAAGCCAATACCTATGACATCTTCTGATGATGCTGAGGACGGGGAAGCTATTATTTATGAGAAGTATTTGGAAGATCTCACCCTAGCTAAACTCGCTTCTATGACAAATGAATTGTAAAAGCAACAGTATAACATGGATGCCAAAAGTATTATGGTGCACATGTAAGAGTTGTTTGATGCACAAAGGAAGACAGAGCAATATGAGATATCAAAGCAACTGTTTAGGGCTAGGATGGCTGAGGGATTATCTATTCATACGCATGTTATGAAGATGGTCGAATGGATCAAAAGGCTGACTGAGTTGGGACTTGTCATGGACAATGAACTCAGTATTGACTTGGTCTTACAATCTCTTCCGGATTTCTTTTCCCAATTCATTGTAAACTTCAATATGAACAAGTTAGAATGCACTTAGACAAAGTTGTCAACATGTTAACCAATGCTAAAGGAATAATGCTTAAGGCTAAGCCTCTAGTACTTCTTGTTGGTAAGACTGGGAAGAAAAGGAAAGCTAAACAAGTATTTAAGAAAGGCATAATCCAAAAGAAGGTGGAGCCCTCTTCTTTCTCTTCTCCTGACAATGATGGCGATCTAGCGTCGCCATGGTCTCTGGATCCATAGCCTTGCGCTTGTCCCATGCCATTGTAGAAGACTCACTCGGTAGGTTGTGGGAGACGCTTAGAGGACTGACGCCAACGCTCGGAGTCACCTCTAATGTCTCCGTACCAAGAGTAGGGACAGTGGTGGACACCGAAGGTAACGATGACGGCATCTGACGGTGTGACACCCCCTCTTATGTCTCCACCTATAGGGAGCGGTACACTAGGGGCGTCAATGCTAGCACAGTAGTCGGCAAGACGGCTTGGAGGGCGGTGGCCTCTACTTGAATGACCGTCAGCGAGGAAACGTGGTCGCGCGGGCGAGGGACAGATCGACGACTGATGAACGATCATCTTGAACACTAACTTTAGCTCCACCTGTTGAGCACTCAGAGGGGGCTTGGAAGCACCTACAAACGACAGGGACGAAGGTTAGACGCTAGTTTGAAGCAAACAACGCCAACATCACAAGGTCTTATTGTAGGGCAGTGGGGAGCTCAACCCCAATGACCTGAGGAGTGTGGGGGTCAACTTCAGGTCAATGTCCAGGATGTGATTACGGAGCATCGCCTTAATAATGAGCGCCTCCTCCTTGGTCGGTGGTGGTGGCTTGTCGACTAAACAAACCTACGAGATGGTGACGAAGCCTCAGTCGCTAGCTCGCCTGATGCCACCGACCTTTGTTAGGAAAACAAAGTGCTCTTGTCAGTGTTTGGCATTTAAGACGGCGGGGAAGAAGTGTAGGAAAGTTTTCTTGCACTGAGCCTGGAAGTAATAGGCGAGGACATCAGAGCTTAGGCAGCACTGGGAACTGGAAAAATGACGAAAGAGCCAAAGGGTGGGGGTGGCACTCATCAGATGGCAACTATATACAAAGGCGCAAAGGATGTGTCAGGAGTTGGGTGATAGTTGTCCTGGATCTAGACCATAAAAACAGATAATTCCCTTGAAGAGAAGAGGGATTTGAAGGCAAAAATCAGTCCTAAAGATATCAATGGAGACATAGAGTCCCCCAGGGAAGTACCCTCCTAAATACTCATCTACGCTGGGGAAGAAGATGTCAATATCTACCAGGATTTGAAAGGCTTCCCTAAGGCCGTAAACTACACGGTAGGAGATGTTGAAGAATGGAGGGCAAGGACCACGCGGGGCGCTCGAGATGATCGAAAGAACCACCTCAGTTGCCCTTCTCCTCGCTAGAAGATCCAAGTTCATAAAGGATGATCTTCCTACGAGGAGCCATAGGTTCTACAGGAAGAATATTAGGAAGAAGGAACCTCGTCAGACGCTAAGCAAACAGTAAAGAGACATCGAGCACCAGCGTAGGAGAGTAAGATCGTAGAGGTGCCTCTTTGGGTGCTTCTCACCTTACTTAAAGGCTTCAGGAGACGGCGTATCAGCCTCATTTTGACACCTCTAATCGAGCAACCGGTCGATAACTCAATCGTCACCGCCGATTCACTTGGAGGGAAAGTCAAGGGCTACACCAGCGACCGTTCGATCTCACTTCATGATAAATCATGATAAATCACGGTTGGTCGGCTAGAACTATATTGTTTAAGTTGATGAATTAGTACCGTGTCATAGAAACATTTGACCCGTCTAAATAGATTGATATGGTGTGAGTCAATCTTAAGTTTCGTTTGGTAACACCACCGTAGTGATAGAAAATTTTAAAATCTTATTTCTGTACTCGAGTGTGTAGTGTCCGGGATTAAATATCATTGCGAATCCTTAGAAACTGAGTCAACGTAGATTACGGAGATTCAAGAGCTCATGCTATTTTTGTGCCCAGAGTCTCTCACCCCATAAAATCTCGAGCACACGAGAAAAACTCACCGGACCAAAAAATTTTTTAAGAGGGATTTTTTTGTTGTCGGAGATTCCAATGCTCAACAACTGTTATCAAATCAAATGCGGCCTTAATCATCAAAAAAAAAATTCAACTAGATGACTCAACTCGAATCGATAGATGACCGCGGCGAGATGGGATGGCTCCACTGAGAAGACAAACAGCAACTCCATTGAGACAACGAATGGCAGCGGGAAAGAAGCTCGGCGACACGACGATCGCCAGCCGCCAAGGATTTGTGATTTGCCAGGCTGATGCCAAGCTGAGGTTGGTGGGGTTTGATAATTTTGACTCCTTTAAAATGAGGGGTCAGGCGTTTGAACTTTGAAGATGCTTCAAAAATTTTTCTTTTGCGTGACACCACGTGGTTTTTAAGATTTCTCATTACATAATTACTTGAAACATCGGTTAACCTCGGTTGAGTTGTGGAGGTCATTAATTTAACTCTCACCTTCTGCGTCGTGTAAGAGGAGGGGTTTAAAACTTATGTTCTACTGCTCTCCACAAGTGGTAAACCTTAATTTTGAAAAGTGAATAAAAAAACAACAACATCTTGAAACGGTGACCCCTAATTAGGGAAAATATTTGAGGGATTATTCAAAACTTATAAGTATCCTAACAAAAAAATTTATTTCAAAATAAGAATCATTGCATGTATAAGTGCGAAAAAATTGTGGCTGTGAAAATATCCTTATTCAAATTTTTTAAAAAAAAAATATTAAGAGAAAGAGGGAGAGATTAACTCCAGAGTTAAACAAACAGTCGTAAGGTGTGGGGTTCGCTGGCCGTGGCAGGATTTCGGATAATCCGATGAGTTTTCTAATTTTTTTTTATCAATAATCCGATCAGTTTTCCATTCTTATTGGCATGGGCCGGGCTCATCGAGATCTCATTTACTTTATACCAAGGTTGGACGTATCACACGCTATACAAGATTATATCAATCGAATATTGATACGATCGGTATTAATTCATACGTTATCTATATATTTTAATTATTAATTATTATATTTTATAATAATATTATTTAATTGCTCAGTTGGTTGAATGTCATATGGTGTGTGTGTGTGAGTGCTCAACTTTTAGACTCACAAGTACTATTTTTTATTATTTTTAATTTTTAATTTTTAAAAATTTTAAATAAATTTTAAATAAAATTTAAATAAATTTTATTTTAAGTTTTAATTATCAGTCTTAATGATTATTTTTAAATATATTTTTAGATAATTACAATATATTTTAATAATAAAATCTAAAATATTTTAAACATTACAATATCCTAACACTATTCATTTTATCTCATTTATTTTAAAATTATATTTATTAGATTTATTAAGTGAATATAGTATGATTAGTTAAAAATTATATTTAAAAAGAGTATTAAAGTTGTTAATCAAAATTTAAAAGTGAGCAAATCATTTCTATTAAGTGAAAGTTTTTTTTCAAGATTAAAAAATAATGACTCGTGTCAGCGACGGCGATGGAGAAGAAATGGCCAACGTTGTCAGTGGAGAGAAGAGAGGGAGAGTACGGACGATGACATGAAAATTTTAATTTGTGGAGAGAAGTGACGGAGATTTTAAGATTTGTAAAAAATAATAAGAAAGACATAAAATCTTTCAAATTATATATTTTTATTTGAAATTTAATTTATTTTTATTAAAAATTATTAAAAAAATTATTAAAAAAATCAAGGAATAGAACAAATAATAAAAAATAACTTTTGTAAATTTTGAACATAATACTTAAACAAATTATGCAAAACACTCTAACCAACTAAGTCACACTTGAATTTTTATCATAATTTTATTATATTATATATTTACGAAGAAGTGTTTTTTTCTTGATACATAACGATATGGTACGATATTATATCATATCGCTGAAAAATTGATGCTACAGATACAAGCAATACGACAAACTTGATTTGACACGACATCTAGTTCAATTATAAGTGATGAATCTGTTAGATATGCTATTTAAGTATTGGGGTTTTTAATGTTCATCCCCTAAAAACTTACATTATTAGGAATAGACTGATGTGACACAAGGGGTTAAGGTGCCCCTGTTTCAAACAGGGCTGCCGGAATGGGTTTGTTGCATGTGTGGAAGGGAGAGATTAGGAGAGACGAGCAATGGGAGAGGGAGACGCTGTGAGTGCGAAGTGTGTGTTTGTGTGTGCTCACAGATGAAAGGGAACGGGTGGTGGGGTTGTGACGTGAAGATGGGGAGGGAAGTTAGCAAGGAGAGGTGGTGCAGAGTGTGGCAATGGCAAGAGAGAGGGGGAAGAAGTGGCGAGGTGGGAGGAGTCGCAAGTGTGTGTAAAGGGGGAAGAACCGTAAGGGGGGAGAGGGAAGATCCGTGCATCACACCCAGCCGAGGGGGAGAAGGAAAGAGAGGGGCGTCGCACCCCTAGGAGGGAGGAGATGGGGAAGAGAGAGAGACGCAAGCGGGAGAGGGAGGGCTGCCTGGGGAGAGGCTAGGAGAGGGAGTGAGAGGAGAAGAAGAAGGAGGGGAAAGGAAAGGTTGGGGCCACTTCTCACGACCAAGATAGTGTGGGCTTCTCACCCACGTCTCTCCCATCTCTTTCTCAGAGATGAGATCGCAAGCTTGGCTTCACACCTTCCGACATATGATTTCCAAAAAATCTAATCACTTCATTGTTTTCTAAAGAGAGGTTACATAACACATTTATAGACTCCACAAAGAAAATCAAAAGACACTCATTAAACTTCAACTAATACCTAACACCTAAGACTCATTATATCTCTAATGGGAAGATTAAAAGACACTTAATAAAGACTATCACATGATGTGGATATTCTATTTCTTCTATAAAAGAAAACACACATCTAGGCCCACTAACATGTCCCATTAACACGAAACTCTTAAAATAACAAATATAGTTTGATAGTTGCCGGTGCAGCTTTGACGATCGACCGTTGCCGCTTGTCGATCCCGTGACGATCCCGTCAAACCCCTCCGCTTGGAGAAGGTTCGACCTCGAACCTAGTAGCTCAGGATCCCGGTTTGATGAAACATCCCGATTTTCTAAGCTCTGATACCATTTGATGTGACACAAGGGGTTAAGGTGCCCCTGTTTCAAACAGGGCTGTCGGAATGGGTTTGTTGCATGTGTGGAAGGGAGAGATTAGGAGAGACGAGCAATGGGAGAGGGAGACGTTGTGAGTGCGAAGTGTGTGTTTGTGTGTGCTCACAGATGAAAGGGAACGGGTGGTGGGGTTGTGACGTGAAGATGGGGAGGGAAGTTAGCAAGGAGAGGTGGTGCAGAGTGTGGCAATGGCAAGAGAGAGGGGGAAGAAGTGGCGAGGTGGGAGGAGTCGCAAGTGTGTGTAAAGGGGGAAGAACTGTAAGGGGGGAGAGGGAAGATCCGTGCATCACACCCAGCCGAGGGGGAGAAGGAAAGAGAGGGGCGTCGCACCCCTAGGAGGGAGGAGATGGGGAAGAGAGAGAGACGCAGGCGGGAGAGGGAGGGTTGCCTGGGGAGAGGCTAGGAGAGGGAGTGAGAGGAGAAGAAGAAGGAGGGGAAAGGAAAGGTTGGGGCCACTTCTCATGACCAAGATAGTGTGGGCTTCTCACCCACGTCTCTCCCATCTCTTTCTCAGAGATGAGATCGCAAGCTTGGCTTCACACCTTCCGACAGATGATTTCCAAAAATTCTAATCACTTCATTGTTTTCTAAAGAGAGGTTACATAACACATTTATAGACTCCACAAAGAAAATCAAAAGACACTCATTAAACTTCAACTAACACCTAACACCTAAGACTCATTATATCTCTAGTGGGAAGACTAAAAGACACTTAATAAAGACTATCACATGATGTGGATATTCTATTTCTTCTATAAAAGAAAACACACATCTAGGCCCACTAACATGGCCCATTAACACAAAACTCTTAAAATAGCAAATATAGTTTGATAGTTGCCGGTGCAGCTTTGACGATCGACCGTTGCCGCTTGTCGATCCCGTGACGATCCCGTCATAGACATCCCTAATATAATTATTTAGCTAAAAGTCACCCAAATCTTTTAACTATTAATAAAAAATTCCTTTCATTAACAACCGTCCAAAAATTAAAATATTATGAGAAATAATCATTTCTCTACTCCCTTATTTTTTTCTTTCTCACTTTATCTTTCCATTCTCTCTCTATGGGAACTCTCTCTCTCTCTCTCTCTATTTCTCTCCCTCCGACAACAATGTCGCCAGAGTTAGAGTGGAGGTCCAGGCAAGTGGCTGAAGGTGAAGGGACTGTAGGCCTCCCGTCAATGGTTGGGTGTCCAAGGTCATCTTGTGCTGTGACGCTTCCTTAGTCCTCGCAGATGTCGATAAGTTGTAGCATGGAAGAAGGAATCCTAAATCGTAACCAGAATAATAAAATCCCTTTGCGGCGTCCACCCCAGTCACCTCTGGTTCCCCCTCTTCCCCTTTCTCTCTCACTCACCCCACCTTTCTCCCCCAAATGCTCTTCCCTCCCCTTCACGCTCCACTTGGCGACGTGAGACGCTCGCCCTAGCTAGCCCCATCTTTCCCTCCGTGCCTCTGAGGTTGTCGCCCCCTACAGCCACTCCCATCCCTCCTCACATAATGGGGAGACCTCCTCCTTCTCTCTCTCCCCCTCCTTCCACCTAGACGTCCATGTCCCCTACACCTCTCTCTCATCCCCTCCACCTAGACAACCAGCATCAGAGGGCGTCTCCCCCCCTCTCTCTAGAGATATGTTGATCATTTCATCACCTAAGCATAAAATTGACGGCACGGGCTTTTTTACTTAATGGAGAAAATTTAGGGAGCTTTTAGTTAAATAATTGGACCGCAGGGGCTTATTTCTACTATTGATATTTTTTAGAGTCAAAAATTAAAAATCCCTTAATATCTATAATACCCTTTTTCTTGTAAATTATAAATGCGTCCTCTTTACAATCCCCCCTTCTCACATCAGACGTGGAAATCTTGATGTGTACCCATGAATACCCTTGTGATTATGCATGAACCCATCAATACGCTTGGGATTATGTTATCTAGTTTCCTTCCACTTATCATTAGGTCCCTCAGTCTTCTTCTTCTTATTATTCTCAGTGGTTAAGCTAAAAAATTCTTATAGGACAAAGATCAAATAGATAGATGTGTCCGAAGTCATTTGACTCTGTATTTTAGGGGATAGGAGGATTTTGATTTTATGTCTTGGCAGATGAGATCATGCAAATCAACTTACTTTTTGCCTATTCAGAGTTCAAATTTCATTTGTCAACATTGTGTTTAAGAATTTTTTTTAGTTTGAAACCATTTTGGTTTCTATTTTTGATATAGACAGTACAAATCAGTAATAGTATAACTAGTTTCGAGTGTTTATAAAAGTAAAATCTTTCTTAATAACTTTATTTTTTTGTGATTTGGAGTTTTGTAGTCGAAAGTGAAAAATAGTCCCGATTTATATCAATAACTTCTAAAATCTACCATCCTCCCCTAAAAATAACTGCACAAAACTTATAAAAATCAAAAGGGATGATCACAAATATACTTTCATATTCTTAGATATTGTACTATATACTCTTATAATCTTCATACCCCCATATTAAGCCATATTTCACCATATACGCTCCTCCGTCACTTATGATCTATTTAGCTCAATTTTAAATAGATTAAGATGAAAAAAATACGATCTATCCTTGGTTAATCTTCTCACATAATTAAGATGCCGACACATGTACTCTTGGAATCTTTCACATTATCTTGCATATTTCCTAAGACCTTATAGTTTACATATTATTATGTTAATTTTGATGGTGTCAGAGTTAAGGTTTGTCATCCCCGACGTCTCGATCGTCTCGATCACAGTCTGAGATGGGACGGAACGGTATCGTCTCGCTCCGTCTCGGTCCATCCTGTAAAATGTCAAAATAAAAAAGATCATATATATATATAATATATATAATAATATAACAAAATTCTTAACTCAGTTAGTTAAATAATTTGTGCACTTTATTTAAGATGTCTTGGGTTCAAATCTGTTGAACTCTCTTAAAATTTTAAATTTTTTATATGAAAATCTTAAAAAGAAATCAAAATAACACATGGAATTGGTGAGTTTTGAACCTAAATCGCCCCCAAACCGACGAAGACACCTAACATGTTACCTATAAAATATTAAATATATGAAGTGTTTCGATCACGACCCACGGCCTGAGCATCTGGCCTGAGTTAGTTCGTGCGGGTCAGACCGTCCTGCCTCGGTCCTACAAACCTTGGTCAGAGTAAGTCTATTATGAGACATCCCATGAAATTGCAACAATACATATAAGATTAGCATAGGTCTTGTGTAAGGATGACACGCGCGAATCAAGAATTAGGCGGTCCGAGAGTATGAGGGGTATTATTAAAATATTATTATTTAATATGTGAGTATATGCTATAACATTAAACATATAAGAGTATAAATTAAAATACACAAGAATATGATATTATACGTGAAATTACCCCCAATCAAAAAACACCTCCAATTAAAGACACTGCCAAACACCAAGCTGACCTCTCACAGTTACAGTCTTACAGCCATAGCTACCCCTCGGAACCCCTCACGTGGACGGAGGCGAGGAGCCGCCAGAGTGCATTGATTTTGAATCTTTGATCAACACCGTGACATCGCGCGGCCGCACGCTAATTTGGAACCTGACTTTTGATTTGAGTAAGTGGTGCCGTACACGCGGGGGTTAATCGCACGCTATTAAAATGTTCAATAATTTTTTTATTATTTTTGAGAAAAATTTCTTGACCTCCAAATCCAGCCAATCCACGTGTTCTATAAGTGCATTCTGATCAAATGAGCCAAACGACTCCAAAAATAATGAAAAAAAATCAATAATAAATGGTAATATGTCACTTATCTTTATTTTTTTTTGAATTTTAATTATTTATCTTTATTTATGGAATTTTTTTAAAGTCATCTAATCTTTATGGGCGTGCAATTTCAGGCGGACTCAAAAATCGAGATGTTTTTTTAAATAAAAAAATAAGAAAAAAAAGGCAAGTATCCGGCTGTACGGCGGGTAATGATCTTAGGACGTACGAGTGCATCGAAGTATTAAGATGTTAACACCATGTGATGTCATGGGATCGCCCACTGATTTGGAACCTGACTTTTTTTTTTAATTTTGGGACCTACCGTTCGTGATTTGGCACCCCCCTAAATAAATATTATAAATTCCATGGTGGGAAAGTGGGTTTGAACTTTGAAGAAGGCCACATGCATGGAATTGCAGACGAAGGGGAACCACCAAAAAAATGGGCGAGGAAAAGTGGGTGGGACTTGGCGGGGTGGAGCCGTGGAGCAGGGAGCGGGCGAGAACTACAAAGCAGCCTCTAAATGGTAGGGGACATCGGTGGCTTGAATTGTGAACACCCAGTGGAGAGCCATACCCGGAAGCAAACATACATGATATTAAGTTTATACATATATATAATTATATATGGAAGGCATACATATACGTGTACGGTGTACATGAAATTTTTACACAATGTCACTTAACAAAAGTATAATATGTATGTAAAAGGAAAAATCTTAACATTTAAGATAGGAAGAGATTAAGTTTTGTTCAGAGGTAATGCATGAACACAAGGTTGGATAATTTTATGCCCCATCCTCCTAGTGTTAATGGTTGCAACGATGATTAATTTTCATATATACATAATCTCGAACTCGTTAAAAGGTCCAGTGGAAAATTTTTAAAAAACTAAGTTCATGATCTTAGAAGCCACATTTGACTAAGTTGTTCTTATACCTCATCGGTCCATTAACACAATTTATGATCACGCGATGTATGTGAATAACTTCCAATGGAGAGGACGTTCCTGTAATTTTTTCAGGGTTTGCCGGCCCGGTCGACCCGCCCGACCCGGTCTCGGCTTGGGTCGGGTCGGGTCAGTCCCGTCTCGATCCGACTCGATCCGTCCCGCTCCAAAACACCACTTTATATATATATAATATATATAAAATAATATAATAAAATAGAAAAGGACACATTATATATAAAATATAATATAATATAATATTAAAATAATGGGCCGACCCGATGGCGACCCACGGCCCGATCGACCCGGTCCCGACTTGGGTCAGGTCGGGTCGTGCGAGTCGATGCGAGACCCACCGGGTCGGCAAATCCTGAATTTTTCAGACGAGCCGCACCCAACCTCCCCAGATTCGTCTCTCTCCTTCGGTGCTTCTTATATCTCACGATTCACACGCGCCCTCACAATCTCACATACATCGCTCCCTCTCTCTCTCTCTCTCTGTGTCTGCGCATCACCATTCCCCCGCTTCCCTCTTCTGCCTCCGCAGCCCTCCTCGGTCTCCGTCCACCCTCTCGCCTCCGTCGTTCCCCTCTCTCTAGCCCACCCTTCTCCACTTTCTCTTCTGCGAGAAGAAGGCGCGCTGCCATCGGCTCGGCGGCTGGAAGAGGCGGCGATGGCGTTGAGGATTCCGCCGCTGACGTTCCCGTCCCAGAAGTCCGTCTATACATTTCCTCTTCCGTCCATGGCCAGATCCCACAGGGGGGTCCTCATGGCGTCCACCCTGCACACCGCCGCCAAGTGAGCTCCGATTCTCTGGCCCTTCCCGGTCTTAACTTTCACAACACGAGGTTTTTGGGATTATGAACGAATCCCGGGTTTGTATGTAAAGGGTTTCTCGGCCGATCCTGGGTTCCGGATGGTTCCTTTGGGCTTGGGTTCTCCGGCTGTTTTCCGCGGATGTAGGGTGGTTTTATGTTTACCAGATTCCGGCGATTTTGGATCTGCCATGGATGGCGTGTATTTCGCTCCGATGTCGGTTCATCGGTTCGCGATGGGGCATATTTAATTCGTTTTGCATGCTTTCCTGCGTTTTGTGAGGTCCCCAGATGCATGCGTTTAACGACTGTCGTGAATACTTTATTTATGATCGGGGCTTTTCTGCTCAATTTTTATGGCTATACCCTGGTTCGATTTAACATACAAGAAAATTTCGTAGTTTATTAGATGCATGCACCTCTTATTGTTCTCAACAGGTGTTGGCTAACGCAAACCTTCTGTATGTGTCAGAGAAGTGTGGTTATCTTACGTAAATTCGTCTCCTTTCGTATAATGTCTTCGTCATTCACAATCTTGTATGCTGAGGTTATATCGTTCTGTTCCAAATCAGGAATGGCAATCCCAGAAAACCATTCAGCCCGCCTCGGGAGGTTCACGTTCAGGTCACCCACTCCATGCCGCCTCAAAAGATCGAGATTTTCAAGTCACTGGAGGACTGGGCTGAGAACAATATCCTGGTACTGCTGAAGCCCGTGGAGAAGAGTTGGCAACCTCAGGATTTTCTGCCAGATCCCAGCTCGGACGGATTCCATGAAGAGGTCCAGGAACTCAGGGAGCGGGCAAAGGAGATCCCTGATGATTATTTTGTTTGCTTGGTGGGAGACATGATCACAGAGGAGGCTCTTCCTACATACCAGACCATGCTTAACACCCTTGATGGTGTTCGAGATGAAACGGGTGCCAGTCTCACTTCTTGGGCCGTCTGGACAAGGGCATGGACTGCCGAGGAGAACAGGCATGGCGACCTTCTGAACAAGTACCTCTACCTTTCTGGGAGAGTGGACATGAGGCAAATTGAAAAGACAATTCAGTACCTTATTGGATCAGGAATGGTGCGTTCCCAGCTGTGCTTTTATATTGTACTTACTCAATTCCTGTTAGTTTTCTTCTATCTTATAGTACATATGTTTGCTCCGTGGCATGCTTCAGTTAAAACATGTTTTCTCTAACTGGAAATTATAGACATGTGAAACATCAAGTGGTTCATAGAAAGTGGAGTGCTGAATGAAGAAAAGATGCATTCTCAATAGACTCTCCTTCCTTTCACCCACCGCTCTGGTAATTTTATTACTTTGCTGGCCCAACTAAGAGTCTGGCCTGTGGGTCTCTGAGTACTGGTAGATAGTACAAAATGGGCCCATGCGGATAACTATACCTGAGGTCGGAGGATCATAATTCTGGAAATATGAGTTTTAATAGGCATGTGGTGAAGGTAATACCAGTGACAATATCATCCCATTTTCTTTAAAATTGGAAAATGAGTGATAATGCCTTCTTAAACTTAAGATGGAAGATTTCTTTCTTTGCATAGAAAACATGATATAACATTTTCATTCTGCGGTCACCTCCAGATGCTCCATTCTATTGCCACGTATTTATATAGAATAGAAAATTTTCTTTTGGTTCTAAAGCTATTGATCAAGCTAGAAGCAACTACCACAGTAATGAAAGGATTTCCAGTTAATACTTAACATATGGCTTATCTACATTGATTGGCTACTCTTTTGTAGAGAATAACATGACAGAAATAGAAGGGGGAAAGGAGAAAAGAATGGTGAGGACTGAGAATTGAAAAGCTATATGAAATGTGTAGTGCTATTTCTACACATGTTTCCCCATGCGATTGATTATTCATCGACATTTTTCGTACTAATGTCGACCAACAAAATTTCATATTTTCTGAGGTAACACAAATCTTATCTGGATTGGAAGTTTATGTTTTACACCTAATCGTCTGTTACGAGCATATAATAGATAAACAAGGGACATGAATGCTTGCTCTGGTCTGCCAAACACCTACTAAGTTTGCGACTTTGATAAAAAGAATAGGATGAGTGGGTTAGCATAGGCTCGGGTAGGGTATTCCAGGGTTTAGCCTCTTCGGGTTTGATAGCTACTTCCTTATTCTACCTAGAACAAAATACAAAAATAAAATAAATAATATTAAAAAATAGAATAGATAAAAATACATGAAAACTAATGCTATTCTACCTAGAATAACTTATTCTGTCATTTTGCTCGAATTGGTTATTCTACTTTACCTTGGAATAACTTACCTATGCTACCAAACTCGGGTAGGTAGAATAATGCGAATAACTCACCCTATTTGATTCTTTTTCGTTTATAAAAGTGTTATTATATAGTGATTTGTTTTAGTTATCATTTAACTTTCATTTGAATCTGTTTGTATTTATAACTGAAGCATGTGTTGTTCCTCCAGAAGTGATTTGAAATAACTGTGAGGTTTCTTGTCTACTTGCTCTTTTTACTGAAGATTCTTCTCTTTTTCTTGCAAGACATGATGCAAGATTTGACTGAAAGTTGCCTGATTTTCAGGATCCTCGGACAGAAAATAGCCCATATCTCGGGTTTATTTACACATCTTTCCAGGAGCGGGCAACCTTTATTTCCCATGGGAACACAGCCAGACACGCCAAGGAACATGGAGATTTGAAGCTAGCACAGATATGTGGTACTATTGCTGCAGATGAGAAGCGCCATGAGACTGCATACACCAAGATAGTAGAGAAGCTCTTTGAGATAGATCCAGATGGCACGGTGCTCGCTTTCGCAGACATGATGAGGAAGAAAATCTCAATGCCTGCTCATCTGATGTACGACGGGCGTGACGATAACCTGTTCGAGCACTTCTCGGCTGTTGCTCAACGGCTGGGTGTCTACACTGCCAAGGACTATGCAGACATACTCGAGTTCCTGGTCGGAAGATGGAATGTGGAGAACTTATCGGGCCTATCTGGCGAAGGGAAAAAGGCTCAAGACTTCGTCTGCACCCTGGCTCCTAGAATAAGGCGACTGGAAGAGAGAGCCCAGGGAAGGGCCAAGCAAGCATCAGCCGTACCTTTCAGTTGGATATATGATAGGAAAGTTCAGCTTTGAGTATATTCATATACAACTGAGTCTCAAGCCATCAACAGTCACTTTGCAAATTGTGACTACTATCTCCTGTCTGTGCCCCTCTTTCTTTCCCCCCCTTCAGTTCAGTGTCTTGTTGCCTAGGAAAGGACTTCACTTCTTGTTATTTCTATAAGTAGAGGATTTTGACATAATGGAGTTTGTAGATAATGAAGGCTCGTCCGATATGATGACATGTGTTTTGGGAGGTCTCGAGCACCCTATAAGAGGGACAGAAGCGACTAAGAGCACTTCATTTTTTGTCATATCTTTTCGATTGTACTTAAATGTGCTGAGGGAGCGTGTTCTCCTGGGTCGCTGGTGAAGAATTGCTGCTAAGATGGATAGTTGCCTGTGGAGGGGGCAATTCCATTCTAGGTAAGCCCACTTAGCTCTGCCTAGCCTTCATCTCTTGTGCAGGAGGCCTTGGTTAAGCGAAGTTTTCATCATCAAGTGCAAGAGTTATAAAAGGGAGTATCTGCTGTTGTTCTTGGTGGTAACGGTGGCCCGTGGGATGATGATATTTGTGCTGCCCAGTGGTGATGCTTTAACGGTGGCTGCTGCTGTTCTTGGTTCTGCCCCGTGCATCACTAATATTTGGTTGCCGGCCACTGGAAATGATGCGAGTGTTGTTTGGGTACTGTAAAATGTTGATGCATGACACGGAAATATTGTCTTTTGATGTTTCTTGATGTTTAAAATGTCGTCAATCGTCGTGACATTTCTTTTTTTTCCCTTCTCTAATTATAATTTTCAGTTTAAAGCTATTGTAGATCGAAAGTCATGAATTTTAACCACCAATGATTTGAAAATTACATTTTACATGACAGCAAATAACATTGCGGACTTATTAGGAATTGGTATTTGCTTCATTTCTCTCCTGCCTCGTGCTCTTGGAGGGAGGGAGGATGAATGGCATCAGATCAGATGTACTCTGTCCTGGGCTTTGATGTTGTAGCTCACATGCGAACAATGCAACGGGAAATCTATATGGAAGAGCATGACAATAGCATGGAGGAGATCAAACAGATCCCACTCATCGCTCATCCTTTGTTCATGGGAAAGCACACTTCCAACCAGTTCCGGTCTAATTTCTGTGGATGGAAGTGCCTCCTCAGCCATTGCTCGCGTTGGCCTTCTCTCTCTCTCTCTCAGAAATTATTGTTCTCCGACATCCATGAGATATTGTTGCACACGGGTGGTGGCCCGGACAAGACATTAGCTTTGGAAGGGCCCGTGGCGAGGGGAAGCTGATCAGCTCTGTTTTCTCATCTCCCGATCTCATACCATCATCTTTGGGGAATTAATAAAAGTCCCTTTCCACGTCAAGTTTGTCTCATCGGGCTGTCTGTCTCTCGCGTGTTGTCGTTTCGAGGAGAAATAACAAAGTACAGGGCGATGACCCAACACGCACTGTCACGCACCGCCGCAGGGGGGGAGGGGGCGCCTTGTATTCATGTTGCCGGCACCACAAAATTAGGTGACCACAAAATTAGGTGGCGAATTAACTTCCTCCTCTGTTAGAATGTCGTACCGAAGGTAACGAGCAAGAATGTTGACTGCGAGATCAAGATAGTCTAAGATTCATTGACTCGATGATTTGTACTTGACGGAGATCGCTATGATCAGTTAATGTACGCCCGAGTCGCACGTGACTTGAGTCTACTCAATCGTCTCCCATCTCATCCGGTAGACTTTTCTTTCCCCATGTCGATCCGACGACGTTTTCTTCTCCCATTTCGGCACCCCCGCCCCACCCCCGATAGTCCTCACCTACGGCTGGCAATATCTTTTTTGGTCAGATCATTGTCGTCATCATCGGATCTCATCTACCACCGCTAGATCCTCATCGCCGTCATAGATCCTCGTCAAAGTACACCTAGAATGTCACATAGAAGGGTAGAGAGAGAGGGAGAAGTGACTCGGTCTGAGTCTATCGAATTATGTCTCAAATTTTTGTGGATCCGAGTAGATTCACCCGAGTCATCTCGACTCAGATCGAGTCGACAAACCAAGAGAAGACGTGACCAAGTGGAGCTCTATAAGCTGCATTTTATCTCACAGGATGTAGATTGTTTTTAAATCTTGGTGTAGGTGTCTACTTGAATCATATGACCCTCACTATGGTAAAAAAAAATATTTTATAAAAGCAAAAGCCTTATGCGACCTGAGGGGTCAGAGGATATAAGAGAGAGAGAGAGAGAGAGAGAGAGAGAGAGAGAGAGAGAGAGAGAGAGAGAGAGAGAGAGAGAGAGAGAGAGAGAGAGAGAGAGAGAGAGCGCTTTGTGCAAGACTATCGACCTTCTCACGTGATTAGATGTTGTGGTTCCACTATGAACAGATACTGGTCGAGTTCAGCGTATCCAAAACTTCACTGAACTGTAGTCTAGACCTCGAGCACTCTGCTATAGGATTTCGACCCTCATTTGGCGACTTTCACGGGGGATCTAGTAGTCCCTACCTTCTGAAGCTCCTCTTTCATTATCTTTTAAAGGGGTGTGTGGGTGGGGCGGGGGGGTTGCTTACAATATTAAATAGCTCTATTAATTTCGAATTTGATCTTGACATTGATAGGTTGTGTTTGGTTGTGCCCTATCAACTTTGATTTATCAAATGGAAAGTGTAATATTATACCAAATTCAATATAGGCCTAAAATTGTATTAAAATGATATAATCCCGATTGTTAGAGTTCAAAAATAATATCCCTCTCTTTTATCTGCTTTAAAATATTTAATCCAGTGAAAAAAAAGAAAAAAAATTTACTCTATACATCTGAAATATTTATAAATAATATCTACACTCCCATCTTTATCTAATTTTACCTATATTCGTTGAGATCATTAAGACTATGCCCATTTACCCCTAAACTGTATGCCATACTGTTAACCATGGGGATGTGGCCCAGTAGGTGTCCACCAAAGGCAGCCAATGTTACTCCTTTGGGAGCTGCGGTGTAGTAGGGGGAAATCCAAATCCCCCCACCCCACTTCCTGATAACGTAGCATATGGAGAAAGAATTGCACGAGATTCTCTCTCTCTCTCTCTCTCTCTCCACCCCATTGGGTGTTCTTCTAAGGCTTTTCCAAGGGTGTATCACCAACGCCAAAGGGGACTTGGAGTGTGGTTCATTGGGACGACTCTAATAGCCATTCTTTCTAGGACCTCCGTGGTTTTGGATTGTGATCCCATGTATTCGTCACTTCTCATTCATGTGTCCCGTTTATCTAAGATTGACATTAGAGTACATAATTACGTTCTCATCTTAGACATAGCTTTGGACAATCTCCTTGTGCAAAGGCTTGTTTCAATGGACGAAGACCAGTAGGAGTCGGAAGGAGTTTCGTCGACGAGGAAATCAACAATGAAGCTGACTGCCGTTATCACTACATTCTTGATCTACTCGCAAAATGATTCGTGATTTTCCAACACATCTAGGTAGGTTACATGGTAGCAAATACACTAATCAAGTAGATTGCTAGAGAGAGCCTCCTAACCCATATTAGAGGTAAGGGGTTATGCAAATTATAACATGAATGATTTTTCGGTTGATATTAATAAATATTTTATTCTTTTTTATGTGTGTCTTTTCATGAAATGCACATTTACACATCATTTAGAGAAATGTGTCACCATACTTGAATTGACTATTTCATACGGGTGACTCGTTTTTGTGTTGAGACAGGGAACAAGATAATACATTTAATATATATGGCGCTTAAAAAGCGAGCAGCATATGCATGAGAAATTGTTAATAATGTCACCTTAGATAGAGCATGAGAATCACTTGGATCGATCACATGATTTCAATATCTAATCTTGTGTAGCCTGACTAAGCTAGATGATAATTTTATGAGCACAGAGTGGGAGCAACTATGTCGTGAGACTCAAGTTAGCTACAGAGTGGCTAGATTAAGATCAATATTGTATTTAATTATTCTTTTAAGTTACACACCCATGTTGATGGAAGAGCACCGTATCATGTCTCATATTGCATGTACTATATACGATCATATGTGAAAATGATGAATGAATATCTATTTTGTCGTTGTATAAGCTCATGCATTACATTCTATTGATCTCACTCGCACCCTTTGTGACTTACGGACTATGCTATAAAAATAAAGTTTGATGTTGCTGTTTTAACATGTTCTTTAAGACTTTGACTGATACATTCGAGTGAGACATGTGTAGAAAAGTAATCAAGACCGATATAGATTGGCATAAGAACTTAGGGAAGCTTTATACATATTGCACCATATTTTGTGACTTATGTCACGTGAGACTATTGATTTTGTGGTGATAGAGTTGTGAGCTAATGATATTTGAGATTTAACAATAATTATTATTTGAGAGATCTAGAGTGTTAAGTCACGTGAATATGAGATTGTTTAGGATATTACTAGATATTTTAAATTAAATTTTTTTGTTAGTTTTAATTTTAGTGATAACTTACCAATTCACTATTGTTATGATTAATGATTTTCTAGTAAGATAGCACACTTCATTTCTTATATGATAGAGTATGAAAAATAAGAACAGGAGAGACCTTTCATGGCTACTTTTTGTGAGCAAGTGAGAGATATTAACCATGAGTACGTGGCCCATTATTTAGTGCCCACCAAGGGGCAGATGTATTAACCCCTTTGGGTGTTGTTGCGGGGAGTTTTAGTGGGGGGAAACTTCAAATCCTCCCTCCCCACTTTATACTTGGGTCTAGGGAGAGAATGTCATGAGACTCTCTCCACTCTAACCGTCTCCATTATCCTCTCTCTCTCTCTCTCTAGAATATAGAAGGACATCAATCTGAAGCTTTTCAGAGGGTGCATCATCGATGTCGAGGGGGGTTGGAGCGTGGTTTATGGGGACACTCTAATAACCATGCTTTCCAGGACATTCAGCACCGCTTTGTTTTGGGATTAAAGATAGCCCGATTAAATTTAAGTAGATTTACTTTATCTACTTTTATGCTCTTTTCCTTTGGCATGGCACTGGATTAAATTATCCCACCTGTGGAGGTGGGATAGGTTAATCCGACTTAAGTCATATTAAGTTATTTTTAAGTAGATTATCTAAATCTGCTCCCGTCAAAGTAAAATGACTTAAGTTTCGATTAAAACGAGGATACTCTTGGGATAAGTCTCAAACAAAGCGGAGCTCATGATTTTGGCCATTGTGATTTCAGGTATTTTTCTATTTTTATTCATGTATCCCCGATTGTCGAACAACTTTTTAGTTTAAGAATAGTATCTGGATGCCAATGAAATCTAACTTTTAGGCTCCGCTTTGTTTGGGGTTTATCCCATAGTTATTCACTTTTTAGTCTAAGTTTAAGTCCTTTTGATTTGGCGGGACCAAATTTTAGTATTCCACTTAAAAATGACTTAACATAACTTAAGTTATATTAACTCATCCCACCTCTACAGGTGGGATAGTTTAATCCTATAACATGTCAAAGTAAAAAGTGCTAAGTATGAGATTGTTTAAGCTACTTAAATTTAACCGGATCACCTTTAATCTCTAAACTAAGCGGAGCTAGGGGTATAACAACATTGGTGAATAGATTTCAGGGATATATAAGTAGGTTAGATAAAAATAAGGATATGAAAGTTATTTATAAAGTGTTAAAAGGTCCAATCTTACAAGGGTAATTAACAAAAAAGGTCGCTCTCATTCGTGGACAAGGATGTTAAAAATATTTGTAAAGTTGATTTTTTTTTAAATATTTAGGGGAGGGGAAAGCAGGGACAAGCATCTCCCGGTGGGAGGCACGGCTTGAACCCGTGCCCTCCTGCCACCTGCACAGGAGGGGGGTGTCCACCTCGCCAATGGCGGGGTTAACTTGTAAATTTGATTCCCCGTATCGCTTGATTCGTGATAGATCAAATAATGTCAAAATAAACGGATATAGATTTAAATTCGAATACGTTTAAAATACTCATTTTGTAATCAGATATGATATGAATTAGTGCATTCGAACTCATATCTAATTCGAAGTCGTTCGTAATAATTTATTGTGCATGTTAATCTATAATTTTGATATTAACTCAATCCGATGTTCGTCTTATTAGATTTGTGAGTTTGATATTATTATTAAAATTATAAAAATATAAAAATTATTTTGAAATTTTATTTTTTCACTCCTCATAAATTTCACATTTTGAATGCGAAATCATGTCTTAAAGACGGAACCTGTCCATTTACGTCTCGAGTGGTGGAAAAGGAGTTCTCACGGTCAAGCTCACCGCTCACCCCCCGGTGGGTGGTGACCCCAGGTAGTCATCAGCTTCAGTTTTCGCGGTTTAGGGTTTTCCGCTACGTAAACAAGGCACCAGCAGAAAGAAGAAGAAGAAGAAGAAGAAGAGGATGGCAGCATCTTCCACCCTCTCCCGGGGATCCGCATTCCTCCGGTGGAGATCTCTCAGCCGCCCTCCACCGTCGGCGCCCTCGCTCCTGCCGAGGTCGCACCCGATGGCTCGGATGCTTCCACAACCCCTCCGTTCCGCTGCTCCTCCTCACCGTCTTACCATGTAGGTCAAACTATCCATCCATTTTCTCTGTCCTTCTTCTTCGGATCTAGCATCGTCATGCCCATCCCTGCATTCTTGCGGAAATGGATGTGGTTGATCTTTCCCCTCTCGTCTTTCTGGTTGCGAAGACTCAGTAACAGGAGGGCGCTGGCCTTGAGCACGATGCTCCCGGTCCACAGCGCTGTGGCGTCCGCGCGCCTCGTAGCCAGTCTTGCCCGTGAAGCCGGCGCACTCTTATTAGAAGGTGCGTTATTTCTTCCTCAGTATATCCTATGCGTGCGTGGCAAATTCCTCTGAAATGCTTGCTGGGTGTTCGATCGCTGTACTAAAATGCTGTAAGTGTAGTAATTTTTGTATTGCCGCTAGTGTCATTGGTTTTGTTCTGTCATTTTTGATCTTTGTGTATTAAAAACATCCGATGTTGAACCAAACTTGATGCAATGTTGAACTTATAATAAAGGGTTTTTTGCATATTAGTCCCTACAAATAAGACGAATTATTTTTTAGTCCTTAAAATCTCACTATTGTTTAAAAAGTCCTTAAAATCATGTAACTCTAGCAGAAAGGCCCATGTAGTTCATCGACGTTAAAATAGTTGGATATTCGATGGAATATTCCATCCTTCCGTTAAAAAAAGTTGAAAATTCTAAACTACCCTTATCATAACCCTCTCCCTGTGAAACCCTTCACCTCACCACCTGCCACTGCACACCCCACCGCCCCCATACGCAGCCGCAGACACCCCACTGTCGCAATCTGCGGACTGCCCCCACCGGCCGCCGCAGACGCCCCACCGCAAGGCCTCTAGAGGACTGCCCCAGCCGCAGACGCAGACGCCCCACCGCCGATGCCCCATCGGCCACCGCAGAGCCCCGCCGCAGACGCACTGCCCCATGTGTGCTTTTCCACGTCTATTTCCGATTTTGAAAGTGGAAATCTTTTTCCCTTCTCACACACATTAGTTTCTGCAAGCTCTGTAATTTGCATTGCAGGCCATGTAACCCTTCCAAATCGGCCCTTGCCATCACGTCCCTTGCATTTCATGGAAGCGTTTACCAGCCAAAGAAAGCCATTGGGATGCTCTCTTTTTAATAAGAGGGGTTCCAAAACGCAAAGAAATCCTGAGAATCTGGTACCTCCATCACGAGATCTATTCCGTGACAGCTACAACAACAACCCGCCAGATCTCTTGGTCTCTGCCCCACCACCGCTGGCCACTGCATTTACATATTCGCTGACGAGATGCAGAGAGAGCCAGAGACGATAACTATAGCAGCAGCACGAAGGCGATCCTGCCCACCTCTCACCTGTCTGTCTGGGTGCGCCCCCATCTGTGTTGAGATGTTCTTGTCTCACTTATACCTCCATGGATGCCCAGATGAAAATGGAACACATTACTGCCCTCAAGTGTCCATCTTTGCCCTCTTTCACGGCTTTCTTTGATAATGCGCAGGACAACTCTATTTGATATTTTTATGTCACATCGAGGAAGAATGAGTTCTTCCGGAATAAATCAGAATATCTACTTCGTTCAAAAATCTCAAAAAAATGCTTATGATAACTAGAATACGATTAACTTTTGGCTATCAATATCTGTTATTTTATCTATTTCCCGAATAAACTGATTCTCCTCTGAACAGGAGAAGATTTACTACCAACAAAAGTACTCTCTCTCTCTCCTCTGAACTGATGGAAGTGCTTTTGGAAGTTGATGGAGAGGTCGACCTTTCATGGCAGTGGGCGAAGGTGCTAATTAATAAGGCATGAGTGTGTTTACGTATCCTTGTGCAGCAGGCTGTGTGTGTCATTCAAATACTTGTTGCTATGAGTTATAATAAAATGGGTACAAGATATTGATCTCGGTGTGTCAGAGAGATACTTGTTTAACATCAGGATTCACTCTTTTGCAAATGAATCCATCCCTTGTTTTACTTTCCATAAAAAATCACCCTAAAACAGACTCAAAAGGGTTTTGTTTACACTGATTTTAAACCAAGGATTTTAAAAATCAGATTTCAGTCTTTTGCATTAATTGGAAGTACTTGAAACGTTCAAGCCTTGGATGAAGAACAGCACAAGATGCATCATAGGAGACACATTCTAAAATATTTATTTCTGAACTTTGGAAGCCTGTATGCATACAAGGTCCAACTCACGATAACTGTATACAGTATATCCACTCTCCACACGACATCAAAAGTAAACAATGTAACGGCAGACTAGGGTACAAGCAACCATGGTAGTTTCTTCTGATGAAAAGTAATCAATCTCTCAAGTCTATGCATGAAAGAGTACTCACTACATCTTCAGCCATTCTAAATAGCAACAAAGCTCCCAGCAGAACTTTGAAGGATAGTTCCTGATGTATACTTCTCTACTGAGTCCAATGATGTAGAAACTGAAGGACCGGTTGCGATGAGCCATTGTTATACGGGTAACAGGGACAACAGAGATTACATGCCTTTCACATATGATCCACAAACATTGCTTTCACATCACCAGCTGCCACCATGGTGGTGAAGAAGCCATAGTTAATATCGGGAGAGCCTTGATAATGCATTTATATTGTATGATATTAGCACCACTAAAGTCTTTTTCAGTGGTGTCGCCGTGTTGTTGAAGGACCCTTGTGAGGTGTCGACACCTCCTAATGGAGAGGTCGACCTTTCATGGCTAGACAGAAGGTGTTGCTTGCTGGATTGTCCGTGGTGTCGACGCTCCTTGATGGAGAGGTCGACCTCTCCCCACACCCCTGCACCTGCACCTTCCCACACCCCTGCACCTCCTCGCTGCGATTGCCCTCCTCCCCTCCCCTTCGCGAACGGCCACTCCACCGCGCCCACGGCCTCCCTGTGCCACACCCGCAACCGCCCCTCCACCTGCACCCCCCTTTCGCCGCCGACCTCCCTCACCGTCGCCCCTCTCCCCACGTCACCAGCCAACTCCCCACCCTCACCCTCTCTCGTTCTCCCTCTCTCTCACCCCACACCACGTCGCCGATCGCCCGCCTCTCCTCTTCCTGCTACCACCCCGCAGCCTCCCCTCCGGCCTCCACTCCGCCACCAACCGTGGCCACGTAGCCACCAACCCACCCCCGGCAGCCTTCTCCTCCTCTAACACCACGTCGCACACGCCACCGCGGCAGCCCCCCTGCCACCCTCACCACCTCCACACACCTCCGACCACCTCCACCACGGCGACTGCTTCTGGGCCTCCTCTCCGTACGGCGGCGGTACTACAACAGGGAGGAGTCTAGGATGGGGGATCAACAACGGCGGCGAGGAGTCCAGGGAGGGGGAAGAGAAGAGGATGACGGGGAGGCGGCCGCGGTTGGAGGGGAGAGAGGCCGGAAGGGGGAGGCCGGGAGGAGGAGGCCGGAGGGGGGGGAGGGGAGAGGTCGCAGGAGAGGGGGGAGGGAGGCCGGAGGTGGAGAGGGAGGGGGGGAGGGAGGCCGGAGGGGGAGGGGGGAGGTCGCGTCGGTCGGAGGGGGAGGGCGACCGGAGGGGGAGGGGGGAGGTCGCAGGGGAGGGGGAGGGAGGCCGGCGGTGGAGGGGGAGGTCGCAGGGGAGGGGGGGAGGCACCCCTCTTTCTATCTCTCTCTCACACTCTCACACTTAACCTAGGGGTAAGTTAGTATTTTCATCACCTTTAGTATAAGGTAACTATAGTTTAGTTAACTGAATGAACGGTAGGGACTTAAACGTGTAACGACTAAGATTATAGGGACTATTAAAATAATATTCAGAATGGAGGGACTAATCGGCAATTCACTAAGTTTATAGGGACTAATATGCAAAAAACCCTATAATAAAATGTTGCATTTCAGGTTTGGAGAGTCTCAGGATTCTCTCTCCTGTCCCCCCCTAACTATCTTTTTCTTTTTCTTCTTCTCCTTCCTTTGGTTGCCACCTCTTCAATTTTTTTCTACTTCAGTTTCAATGTTGATAAAACTCCAAAGAAGCAGATATTATATCAAAAGTAATACTCCAACATGAGGGGGTATTACATAGTCCCATGTTTTCAAAGGTCCAGTCATGCGAGGGGCAATTTTTCAAAATTTGCTATAAATTGTGGTGGGAGGTTGAGATCACACAGGTGATGCCCTTCTAACTGTTTATCTTCCTTCTCTGTTGATAATCAAATCTCGGTTCAAAACACAACATAGATTACACTAGAAACATGTAGGAAGTTTGTTTGACACCTGACTGTCTTTCATTTAGTCTCCTCTGTACTGCTGGCAGCTGTAAAGAAGAGGGTATCCCTGGACGAGATAATGCAAGAGAAATTGCATCTCCATTGTTCCATAAGAATGATGAGAAAAAAAGTGGGTGTCCCTTTTATCATACCCGATATCTTATATAATGAATTAAATGGACCTTATCTTATATAATGAATTAAATGGACCTTATCTTATATAATTAGCCATTTTCTAGGAAGAGATTTCCACTCGACAATGCTTAGGGCCACATGAGGGAGACATCAGATTCATCCGATTGGATTACTTGATGTCAATCAGTGCAAAAATGCTCCATCTGCATAAACATGAGGCAAAAAATATCCCGCTGTTAGGTGCTATTGCCTATTCTTGGACGGCAAGTAAACTTGGACCTACTTCTGTGCTCATGTTTACATAGCGGAATGCGTATGCAAGAGTGGCATTTTCTGCAATTATGCGTATAATAGAGCTATTATTTTTGTGATTATCCCAAAACTGAAAATACAAACAATTGACCGGTTATCTGGCCTCGGGTTTGTCTTATTCTACGTTTTTCAATTTCCTTCATAATCTTACTTGGTAACCCCTAATCTCCATGATGAACCTGAGCTAGTTCTTCCTAGATATTACAAAATGGCTCTCTTCTTTCCTATTATATGACCAAGGAAGCTTCCGTCATCAAGAGGAAAGCTCTATAGGGCCTTATATTTACAATGGAGTTGTCTGATAATTTTCCTGTTCCATGTAATCAAATAGCAATTGTTGTGTATTTGTGTAACCCTTTTAACTTTCCTGTTCCCTTGTAATCAAATAACAATTATTCTGTGTTTGTGTAATCTTGTTAGTTTTTTTGCCAGTTTAATCGCACTATCCAATGAGTTCTGGCTTTTCTCCCACCCCTTTTTTATTTTAGACAGAATTGATGAAATTATTTATGTAAATGGCAAACAAACTATGCTGTTCAATGCTTCTTATACACACGTCTACCTTTTTACAGAAGTATGGCTTAAGTTATATATTGAAACACGTGGTTGCATAACTTAGCATTGGGTTACATAATAGTAATAAGGAAGAAAGGAAGAAAGAAGCGATTATTGATTAGCAGTGGTGCATAAATCCCAATGAATTGTGAATTCTTGACAAAACCACCACTATGACTTAGGAAAAGGAAGAAAGAAAAGATGAATGGAAAATGATCTATTACTTTTTTTGGTAAAGTAGCAGGGAGTTTTATTGAGATAACTGTACTCATGTTTGTAGATATTTCCCATAACATGCATCTTGGTGGGTCTTTATATCTCTACCTTGACCAAATCGGCATCAAGTTGATTGTAGTCCATTCCTTTGAAAGGCAAATTCTTAATGACCTATTTCTGGGAAGTGTTCACGACTTGTGAGTCAAATCTCCCCTGCACAACATGAGAGTTGACATAGCACTGTCAATCAATGGTAGCCATCTATGATCACCTTTGGACTGTTGATGGTCATGGTCAGGCCAGGCATACCCCAGTAGGATCCAGGCCAACATCTTGTGTGCCAAGCCTTGAATCTGACTTGGCCTGATGGAAGACCTTGTTCTAGCCGTGGGCTTGGGTGAGATTGAGTTAGTCCAGATCTATGATCCAATTTTTCGGCCCCTTGCCAGAGCCTGCATGAAAGCCTAAGAGCCAGATCTGCCCGTTGACAATCCTACCTTTATCCATTGTTTACAAACTTGTGAGCGAGACCATCTCATTGGAATTCATTAGATCTTGAAGGGACAATCAATTTATTTAATTAGCCGATTCATTATAACTCAACCAAACACCATATGATGACATTATACTTGATTGTAAATACATTGGACTTTGCAGTTGTAGTCAAACCGTCACTATCATTGACCCTTTTACATATGTGGGGATAATTTATTTGTAACATCTGATTGTCAAACTTGAAAAACTCATGGGTCACTTTTGTTGTACCCCAATGCATGGCCTCCACATTTTATCCTGTTTTTATTCCTAGGACAAAGGCTAAAAGATTCATATGTGTTGGCAAAAAAGTTGCTCTTATGCCATGAACTTTGGATATTTTCAAGGAGGGAGGTGTTGTAGCTACTACTTCTTAGATATTGTTGTGGCATTTTCGTCCTAAATTAATTAATCATTGTTTATTTATTGAGAAGGTTGGGTTGTTTAACATGGCATGATGATGCTCATCTGATGGGTTTTCTGCCTGTCCCTGTTGCAGCTGATGATCCTTCAGGATAGGGCAAATGCCATCTCCTCGGTGGTGGTGTTTATCCCCATTCACTAAAAAGAAAAAATAAAAAAAGTCCTAAATGTGTAGAGAAATGTTCGTTGTACCCGTCTTCACTTTTTCTCTTCATGTATTCATGTATAAGGTCCATATCAACTTTAATAAACTTAGAAGGATGGAAAGCCCATACTTCTATTTGAGGGCCAGATTGGAGACACCTATGGTTTGGATTTCTGCATGCAAAGGCCTCCAGACCTCTTGAAGGTCAACAATCCCGATGATTAGTTTACTTGTCATAAATGGCAAGCTTTATATCAAGAGAGAAATGGTTAGACCCCTTTATAAGAAAATCTACTTGTTTTTGGAAAGTGAGAAAATCTACTTGATTATGATATCTAAAGCACCTCTTGCGCCCAACAATCCATGACTACTTTCTTTTCTCAGAAAAATGGACAATATGCAGTACTCAAGTGCATAGTGAAAGGTCTATGCAAGTTTGTTTACTTGGTTGGCAAATGAGATGCATTGTGCATGACTAACATCTTACTGTTTCCATAATAACATGCAAAGTCCAATTTTGGCCACAAGAATCAAATTATTGATGATCTGATCATACCAGTTGCTTCCCACATGGGCCAAAATACAGCATGAGTGTGCAACTTAGTATCCATTGTCTTGAATGTCTCTTATGAATGCACTTGTTACCAAAATATAGCTTTGATTAGAATACCAGTTTATTAAATTTACTTTTTTAAAAATACTAAATTTGCTTTACACAGCTTTGATTTTTTTTTTATGGTCGAATACACAGCTTTGAAGTTACTGGGCTAGAATGCCAATTTATTAGATTTGCTTGTGCACCATTCTAGGTATATTGTGTGACAAGCAATTCAATGTTCGAGCTCTCTGTAAGGCTCTTGAAGTCCACATTTTTTTCAACGTGAATTTCACTCAGACCTGATTCCGGATCATGCGAGTAAAGCCGAGCATTTCATAATTTCTATTCCTTTCCATTATAGTCGATATCCATTGCTTTCTGTTGTATACTGATGTAGCATCTGGACTGCGGTTAATGGCTACTGTTGAAAGTGCGTGAGCTCTGTCTTGACAAAAAAACTAACACATTTTCTGTTTGATTGGCAGGTAGATTTGCAAACTATATCAGTCCTATCTAGTGCGCTTGAAGATGTAATCCGGGGTTAGTTTTCTTCCCGCTCCATCTTTAAAAATTTTAAGTGCTCGCCAACGACTCACGCCTGAGCTCCCGTGATGTTTCTGATGTTTTTGTGATGCATTAGCTGTTCGACAACGAGGTATCGATATGCTTATGATTTGTCCGATCATCTTTTTGTCTCCTGATGTAGATAAGTAAAACGTGTGAAAATATATCATAGTGAGAAAGCTAAGTATGCTGAGCATTGCCCATTCCAATCTCGTAGGAAGTATGCTGCACGCTTAAAATCTGATATGCCACATTTGTCATTTGTACGATACTTCCATCGGACAAGTTTTTTCCCCCTCCTTAAAGTATCTTTAACGTATTTACAAAATGCTCTCGAGTCTTTAATCTGTCCGTAGTATATGAAAAGAAAACATTGGATAGTTCTCCATGGGTGTAGAATGTTTGAAATCTTTTTGAAGTGTATCCTTCCAGCATTGCTTAAGTTGTTAACATGGGGATTTCCATCGTGTCAAATTACCGATCCCACTGATTCAGTGGAAGGCTAAAAGATGAAGGTAAAACCTTACACTTTGTTGAAAAGGCTCATTTCTGCGTCGCCCTTTCCCCTGGACCGATGCACTGAGTGATCAATACAAATTGAAGGATTTGGTTTTTAAATATGACAGTATGCAACTAAGTTGGGCCTGCCATTTATTTGCGTACTACCAATACTCAGAGAAGTTGAGCTGCTGATGGATGCACTCCACAGTCTATAGCTATGGCTGATTGGTTTCCGGTGGTGTGAAAAGTTGGCACAGTAAAGGTTTGCCTCCTTTATTGCTTCCATTTTCTTATCACAACCAGAAGAAAGTTAAAAGTTATTAATCGAATTTCCTCCATTCTAGTAAAGCTTAGTCTTGACCCTAGTTTAACGCCTGCCTTTTTATTTTAAAGGTCGTTATAATTTAATGCGAAACATCGAGATTGGCTTAATTCTTCAGATCCTTTTTGCTTGAATCTATGCAAAATATTGAACTCTCTAGATTATCTTTATTTAGATAGATGTGTAATATTGAAATCTAAACTCAATGTCTACTATTTCCACGAAATCCTTCGTTTTGTTTTCGATCCAAGACGATTGGAAACCGAAATGGGGAATTAATTAGCGTGATTCGTTGGGCTTTTGCTAGACTCGAGTATTTGCCATTTATAAACTGCCAAAATATTGTCACAACCATGGTTTGCCGAATCAATCCGACACCTAGGGCCATTTTTTTTTGAGGTATGATCTGCTATCTGATCGAGAATAATGTTTTTTTGAACTCCAAATGTGAAGAAATTGATTTTTCAAGGGATTAATTTATACATATCCCTCTCCTTCAAGAGTTCAATCCTAAATCAAACCCCACTTCTCCCCTCTTCTGCTTGCAGCCTCCGCCGCCTCCACTTTAAGGTCGTTAGGGACGTCGGCAAAGAAAAAATATCACAACGCCCACCTCCCCATTCCCCCTCTTGTGCTCTGCAGTCCCTCTTTCTTGGATCCTACAGATTGGATCAGGGTATGGTCATTTTGTGTACATCAATTTGCGGTGAGTTTGGGCGATATGTAGTGTAGAGGCATAAAAGTGTTATCTTAGGTCTTGTGTTACACTTAAGATTTCTTTTGTGGGGAAGAGAGCTCAATCGTCTTGAGAAAATCTGCAAGCATTAAGCGGTGAGGCAGGAGTCTTAGGTGTGATTTTACGGGATAACTTTTTGATATTTAAGTTAGAGTGCAAACGGGAGAAAAGTAGAGAGCATAGAGAGAAATAGATGAGTTCTAGAGGTGGAGAGAGTGCTCGGAAGGGAATTGAGTGCTCGGAGATGAGGCCATGAGTCTGAAGACGGTGAAGTTTTCTCTGTATCTCTCTGGAGGCGAGTGAATGACTCTGTGGGTGTCGAGTGGTAGGGTGTCGCAATGCGTGTCTGTGCCTGTGGCAATATCTCTCTCTGTGTCAGGTTTTGTCTTCGTATTATCTTGTCATATATTTTTTATATCGGTGGTTGTGGCATCGTTTCTTTCTTGACTTAGCGATGGCGTGGTTAGTGGAGCGATGATCTGTTCGATCATGGAGATCATTTGTTATCAATTCACTCATTCTCAAGGAAAGACATTGTGGCAGACATTTCGGCAGTGTGGGTGAGATTCGACACTCGTTGGAGTAAGTATCGTAACTCTAGTCTCAACGTTCATTCGTTGGTGAATTTCGTGGCGTCTGATATGCACGTGCGCGGAAATTGAGCTCGTGGACAAGCTAGTCTCGAGTGGGTCTCAATTGCGTAACTTTTCAAGACTGTGGGTCGGTCGGTGATGGTTGTACTGGGTCTGACGATAAAGGGTCACTTCGGACTTGGCGTTACTGGATCGCGTTGGGTCTGATGATTTTTCCCCTCATGTAACATTAATGGTTAAACTGTCACACAATTCGAACACAATTAAACACATCATTATCATGAAATATAAAGAGAATATATGCCAATTATTACAATAGATTCATCACTACATCTTTTTCACTCAGATCGAGTATTGTTTACCTCTCACACTAAGATTTCAAAATATTACATCACCAAATGAAAGAGTTAGATCTTATATCACTAACTTATGGCGACTTTGAAAAGCGCTCCCTCGATTTCTCGTATGTAGACCCCACTCTATTGATCTATTTAAAAAGGTTAGAACGTAGGTACGAGTCTTGAGACTCGGTAGGCATCGAGACTGTTAACATGCATATCATATGGTACTGATTTGAAAAATGAATGTACGATATCTACGTGATAATCAGGCATGTTGTCATGTTCTTACATGTAACAAATCTTATGGAAGAATATATAGAGCAATGTAGTATTTTACATGTGGTTTCATATGTCCATTTTATCGTGGCCCGCGCATTATAACAATTAAATCATTACATAATATGTTAGATCAATTTGTAAGCCTAACAATCACAATTTATGCCATTTATAATTTCACATGATCGGTGTAATTAACAGAGGCAAGTAGAGTCATTTATAAAACACATCGATTAGTAATTGGACATGCATTAGAATCATAATATTAAGCGTATCAGAGCAATATTACGTACCGTGGTACCCGAGGACAGGCATGCTGACGAATGACCTAACATTGGGGACCTAATGGTCTTTGATTAACTGTGATAATCAGAAGTCAAAACTCCAACTTCTATCAGGTCATTTTCTGGTTTGGTTTCAAGATTTTGAATAACTATCAGTTAGTCTACGGATATTAGGCAAATCCGCAACAAATGATTGTTACAATGTCAAATAATATATTTTCCTTACGGTGACATTATCCAGATGTTAGTCTCACATTTATCTTTTATTAATTCTATTTGTGTAACATCTATTTACTATATGCATAGAAATTAGTATGGTAGCTACGGCTCTTGGTTAATTAGGAAAACAAAAAGGAGTAGTTAGATCACGTGTATCATCACTAAGATGCAGATGGGTTCTAATCGACATTATTATCTTGGGGAATTGCTTGAACTAAATTTTGTCTATGAATTTTTCTTCATTTGTCTTTGATCAACGTCTCTAGATGAAATCTATGTTTTCTCGTGCAAAAGTTTAACTTCTGATATCAAAATACAGTTCACATATCGTGTTCTCTGACTTATCACATGCCTATTTTTTGTGGGGTTCCTAATAACTCTCCAAATCTTTTTGGAAGCTCTTATGATCTGTCAGATTTTTCTCACTATCCTCTTAGGTATGGTTAATTAGGAAAACAAATAGTAGTAGTTAGGTCACGTATATTATCACTAAGATGTAGAATGAGTTCTAATCGGCATTATTATCTTGGGGAATTGTTTGTACTAAGCTCTGTCCATGAAGTTTTCTTCGTTAATCTTTGATCAACGGCTGCAGATGAAATCTATGTTTTCTCACGTAGAAGTTTAACTTTTGATATCACAATATAGTAAAAAGAGATAATTTAACATATATAGTGCGCTCGATTTATCACGTGTCTATCTCTTTGTGGGGTTCCTAACATCTCGCTAAGTCTCTCTGTAAGCTCCTCTGATCTGTCAAAATTCTCTCTCACCATTCTCTTAGGTACAATGCATCTCTAATTAGATCTTTTTATCCGAAAACAATATAATCATTTAAGGTTTCTCGTTCTTACCCTTTTCCTTCTCCTCTGTTGCCCCTGCAATCTTCCTTTCTCCTCCGTTGGGTGTTCACGGCAGATAAAGGGATAGTGTGAGAGATAACAAGGGTCTAAATAGGTTATTCTAAAGACCAGTTAATAGAGAATTTATTTAGTTTAAAAAAATCTTCCAATTATGATATTTTTGTATTAATTTTTCAAGATATTTTCACCTTGTTGCATGATAACTTCCACTTGTCATAAATCGTTGTCTACTTATTACAGCTGCTAACACCTATCCTCCACACATGTCATATGTATCACTAACTCTCGTCACTCATCCTTGCCCTTTGTCACTCATTTTTATCTAAGTCATGCATTTATGACTTTCGTCGTACATTTTCGATCTCTATCAGGCAACTCTGATCTCAATTAGATGACACTAAAGTGCAATCTCCAATTTTTAAGGTCCTCTATTTAATTTTTGATCTTCTAAATTCATTGTTCACTTCTGTTTTGTCTATGTTGATTTCCCCCACTTTCGCTATCATCTTATCCTTCACTCTGAGTGTAGATGACTCTAAAACTATCATCTAATTTTTCCTTCTATTTGCTTACTTAGGCGATCTTCTATCTATTAACTATTGTCCAATTCTTCATCGTCTATCATTCGATCTTCATTGTATGATTGTTACTATTCATTACCTATCGTTATTGTTCATCGTATGATCACTTACAATTCATCATCCAACTTTTTCATCACCTGATCGTGATTGCTCATCGCCTGATTGTTACTGTTCATCATCCAACTTCTTCACCGTCTGATCGTTACTGTTCATCGTCTGATCGCTATTGTTCATCGTTCAACTTCTTCAACTTGAGGTAGAATATCGTCTAAGATTTTTCGTCCAACTTTATCGTCTAAGTCCAGCACTTCGTTTAACTGTTAACCGCATTGTATACTTATCAAAATTTAGATGATACATTTTCTATCTCTCACCTAATTGTTAAATTGTCTAACTCTTCAACGTGGATGGAATATTGTCTAATTCGTCAGTCTATTTTTCTATTTTAGATACACTATCGCCTAACTCTTCATCCCCTCTAACTTCTATCGTCCAATTTCATTTCATCTAACTTCTATCATCTAATTTCATTCCGTCCAACTTCTATCATTCGAGCTCATTTCGTCTAATTTTTTATCGTCTAATTTTATTTCATCTAACTTATATCGTCTAATCTCATTCTATCTAAGTTTTCTTCAACTTAGGCGAAACATCATTTATCTCTTCTAACTTAGACGAACTATTATCTATCTCTTATTCTGCCTTCCTCTTATCGTCTATCTTTCACTTAGACGATTCATCATCTATCTTATTCCGTCTAATTTCCTTCTGACTTAGATGAATTATCATCTTTGTCTTCATCCACCTCCTTTCTTATGTCTAAGTTTTCATCTACCTTCTTCCACCTAAATTTTCTTCTACTTTCTAACATTACATTTTATTGTTTAGTATTTTAACATCTCAAAGTGTGTTTAACACAAGATCTACGTAGTATTAGGTTGTCTTGATGAATCTTGTTTCACCCCGTTGGAATATTTTTATGCATAATTATGTTATAATTTACCAATTACTTGCTTAAACAATTTTTTGTAATTAAAAAATAGTTCAATGAACTATATACCAACCTATTAGATCCTTATCATATATATATATATATATATATATATATATATATATATATATATATATATATATATATATTATGTGAGAGTTCTAACTCTGGGGTAGTGTTATCAGAATCGGATCGGATCGGTCGGTTGAACTGGTTCGATCGTGAATCAGTCTAGGAACCGATCCGGTTAGACCCGATCCGGTCTAATGTTAAAGAATCGGACGAATCGGACGAATCGCAGTTCGATCGGTGAATCAGTCCGAATCAGTTTGACCCAATTCACTCTTCAAAAAAATATAAAAATATTCAAAATAATATGTACATGTGAACAAAAGTATCTTATTATTATTGATTTGTTGTTATTTATCATTTTATTTTAGATATATTTAAAGAAATATAAATGTCAATTGTGAAGAGTGAACGTCGATGAAATATTACAAATTTTTAAGGTCAATTTATTTAACCATGTTATTGTTATTTTTTTACTTGTATAATTAATAGTTATATAATCATGACTAATAATTATATATGTATATTTATTTATTTTGATCATTATATCTTATTTATTATTGTCTTAAGTTATAAAATCGGATATAATTATATATTAATATTATAATAATATCACGGTTAAAATCGATTCGTTTGAACGGTCAAATCAATTCAACTCTAACCATCTTATTATCCGATCCGATTCTAATAACGCTGCTCCGCGTGTTATATGCCCTCACCCTCCCCTGCCTCCCCCTCAAGCCTGCCAGCGACACTAGCGAAGAAGGAAGTTCACAGTGTCCACCTGTCACCGGACATCTGTGTATAGACTACACATGGCGACTGTGATGACAGGTATGATCGCGTGTGTTGGCGTTGGTGGCGAAGGAGGCAGTGGACGATGGTGTGGCGACAGCGGACGACTGTGCAGGTCGATGGTGACGGCGGTGTGTAGGATTGTCGGATTTGTGTGCGTGTCGTCGCGGTACATGTCATGCCGCTCATATGTTACAAACCTTGGTCATAACTCATATTCTTTGATGGTATTAGTACCTGGGGACCAAACACTTTTCATTGATCATGTTTTGGGGTGTAAACGAGTAAACTTCGTATTAAGTTTAGTTTTATTTGTTTTTTAATCGACTTTTTTTTAATCAGGTTCATGTTGTTCGTATACTAGACGGTTCGAGCTTCCATCAGAGCTTGGCTTTGTCACTGTGTCCAAACTTGGCGGCTTATTTAGGCTCACTTTGACAATGGGTTGATCGGACACTCGTCGGGAGTTGCGATAATCGAAGAGAGAGAAAGTCTCACCTCCTCCTCACACAGTCACCCTTAACCGACCCCGAATAGAGTAATCGACCTTTCGAGATCGATTAAGCTATCTCCACCCGATTATCAAAAGATCCCTTCTAATTTAACCTAACCCAAATTTTCAGATAATAAATCAATCTAGCTACATTGTTGTTTGTGAACTTACTTGAACTGTTAAATGAGTCAAAAAAATTGCCTACCTTCTATTTACATATTAATCAAATTGTTTAATAAATTATAAATAAATTTTAAATATATGAGTCAGATATGTCTATGTTCAAGTTTTTCTTATTTTTTCACTCTTGTGTTGAGATTTGGGTTAGTCCTACTGCTGTAGGAGATACAGTAGTATTGAATAGGGTGGATCTGATTCAACAAACCATGGTTCCAACTACCATATTCACGAGGCCGTCCTTTCTGTCACCTAAATGATTGATGGGGAGGAATCTGCTTTACACCACCTAAACACGATGAACGGACGGAAACACTCCTCCTTCCGGGCTCCCTGTTTAGTTGTGTTGAGTTTTTTCTTTATATATTTGAAGAAGATATAATTTAATTATTTTGTGGTCTCATAAGGTTATTTAGTAAATGAAATTCGCATCTAATTCGCATCCTCAAAACTTTGAGTTTAAAGGAATGTGTTAAAATTGAAAATAGGGAATCGGCGTCTAAGACAGTTTAGACAGCGACGTGAGTTTGGTCAGGCTTTCCTAAACCAATCATATCTTGCAGCAAAATCTTGAAAAGGTATTTGCTGGGTACAAGAGGGAGGTTTTGAGGTCTTCTAAATTTGACATAGCCGCCGTAGAAAGAGGAGAATGAATGTTGTATCAGTAACTATAAGGACACGGTGTTTTCTTCACGTCGGAGAATTTTTTGGGTGTTCTTATTGCCGTGATCTGAAAGGAGTTTCATCACTACGACTCTCCGTGGATTTATTCTCTTGAAATTTATCTTTTCATTCTGTTATTTTATGTTCTAAGTCTGAGTTTAAAGATTGCTCATTGAGAACTTCTTTCACTAGGAAGAAAATGTTATTTTTCTCTTTCCGATTCGAAGACGAGCTAACATTTTGATGTTAAAGCGTTGAGATGAGTTAGCGTCTTTGTGTCTAGTGTGATTTACGACGATCTAACCTCTTAGTGTCCAACGTGGTGTGTGACGAGATAGTGTCCTTATGTCTAACGAGTTGAGATGTGTACTCACGTCTTGATGTCAAGTGATTTGTAATGTTATGATACCATTTTTGTGTCTAGCGGTTCTTAGTAGAAATCTCAAAGTACTCTTAGATAGTGGATGTAGATCGGCATGGTGTCGTCCGAGTCATTATAAAAATATTCGTGTTCACTTTGTGTGATTAACTCGTTATCTCTCGTCTTCCATTTTTCTTAAAATTATATGTGATAAAATTTTAATTTATTAGATTGATCGTTGTGTTACTATTTAATTTATTAATTCAATTCACCGCTCCCCTTTTAGATTATTCGATCCTAGTTTTATTTGAAGTTGGATAATCATTATGTCGTTGGTAATTGCATTGCTCATTTGCAGTCAACATCGTTAACATAAGAAAGTTGTCTCACAGTGAAAAGGAATCTGGAAAAAAATGTTATGAAAATGTGCGAGAGAATTATTAGCTTTTGATATGTAGAAACCAGGTTTAAAAATGTAATGTAAATTTTAAATATATAACTCATAAATGAGTTAAAATCTTAAAAATCAGAATCTTTTTGGATAATGCTTGATTGAATTATGAATAAAATATTAGGAAGTTAAAAACTTTCCGTAAATCATGATTTATTTTTGAAAAATGAGTGAAGATAAAAATAACATAAAATAAAAAAATATTAAACAGTTGTAGATTTGTATGAGAGAGAGCAAAACCATCGAGCCATCGCACGGACACGAGTTGTGGGCCTCGTGGCACGACAAACAAATTGTGGTGTCCAAGGGGATTGTACCGTTGGATTTTCCTCTGCTCTTGTTCGTGAAGATAAGTAGCACAAAGGATATTTCTGGGAATGGACTCCTCCCGGACCCTGTTGTTGGAGTGCAGTACTTCATACACGGCAAAACAATGTGTCAAGTTTGATATTCAAGTACAGGAAGGGGGGGGGGACACTACCGCACGTAAAATTTGGTTATTATTATTATTGCAGGCAAAAACATTTTTATCATTTTCAACTTTACATCAATTCAGGTACGAAATCATATTAACAAATTCTTCTGGATCTTTTATATGCTCCCTTAAACTCTATTAGATCACATTATTTATTTATTCATTTTTACATTCACGGCATATGAGAATACAGCACAGATTTCCATAGTTTGGATATGCATGTATTTCTAAAATAATTCATAAAAATTGTTGAGTTATTTTTCTGGCGCCACAAAATAATCTATTGAAAGAAAAAAGGGTAACATGATCATTTCCGGAATTATGCAGAAGGGTGCAGGGAAACGTTCAAAGAGATCGTATAGACTTGATTGAGAGAGAGAGAGAGAGAGAGAGAGAGAGAGAGAGAGATATGAATCTTGGAGTGGATGCCAACTCTCTGGACCCAATGGACGACAAGTGTGGACCTCTCTCTACAACAAGTGGGGGGCGGGGGGGGGGGGGGAGAAGGTCCCTGTCATTAAACCTGTGGGTGCACTGCTCTGTGGGCAGGCCTGTTCCTCATCTTTGGCTCCCAGCATCCCTGCCTCCACAATCCGGATGGCTAAGCGCAGCGCGCGGTTTTCCATTCGGACGGTGGGTGGTGCTCCATGTTTCTTGCTCTCACCCATGGTGTTTCCACGGCGATCTCCTTTCAAATATGGCTCCTTGTGGAAGTAACCGCGAGAGAGAGAGAGAGAGAGAGGTAATTAGTCGAAGCTTCGAGATAATAGCTAGTCTGGCAACCTCCGAATCGTCTATCTCTCTCGGTCTCTGATCTCGTCCACAAAGATATCTAGGCCTCTCCCCGACAAAAGGGCAACCCCACCCCAGGTCCGGATCGTACTCATCGCAGTTGCTCTCCCCTCCTCCGCCGCATCACACATATCTTCTTCCTCTCTTCTGCTTCTACGTTTGTTCACTCCCACGACGACGAGAAGATGTCTGCCTACTGCGGCAAGTACACCGGTAAGCCTCTTCCTCTCTCCCTCTGTATCTGTACAGAGTTTTCTCGATCCTTATTCTCGATGCGACCTTATTATGTTGGCAGTTCATCTCCCTGCCGCCGCCTGCAAGATCCTGTCTTTGGGCATACCCATTTCAGGATGCCTTCTTCTTCTTCTTCTCCTCCTCCTCCTCCTCCTCCTCACACCCCCTACCCTTTCCTGCAAGATCCTGTCTTTGGGTATACTTACTTCAGGATCCTGTCTTCTCACACTCCCTGTTCGTACAGAATCCTATCTTTGGCCATACGCATTTCAGGATTCTTTCTTCTTCTTCTCATACCCCCCCTGCGGCCTGCAACATCCTATCTTTGGGTACACCCGCTTCAAGTTTCCTTCACATGCCCACCCCCCGCCTTGCAAAATCCTATCCTTTTGACATGTATGTTCTTCCGTCCTGAGCTGTCTATTGGCCCCTCAAGTTCCTGACAAGTTTATTCCTTTGTTCTTATTAGATGAGCTGATCAAGAATGCCGCCTACATCGGCACCCCCGGCAAGGGCATTCTCGCCGCCGACGAGTCCACCGGTACCATCGGGAAGCGCCTAGCCAGCATCAACGTCGAGAACGTGGAGTCCAACCGGCGCGCTCTCCGCGAGCTCCTCTTCACCACCCCGGGCGCACTCCAATGCCTCAGCGGCGCCATCCTCTTCGAGGAGACCCTCTACCAGAAGACCGCTGCCGGGAAGCCCTTCGTTGAGGTCCTTAAGGAAGGGGGCGTCCTCCCGGGCATCAAGGTCGACAAGGGCACCGTCGAGCTCGCCGGCACCAACGGCGAGACCACCACCCAGGGCCTCGACGACCTCGGCAAGCGCTGCGCCAAGTACTACGAGGCCGGTGCCCGCTTCGCCAAGTGGCGCGCCGTCCTCAAGATCGGCCCAACCGAGCCTTCGCAGCTCGCCGTCGACGAGAACGCCAACGGGCTGGCCAGGTACGCCATCATCTGCCAGGAGAACGGCCTGGTCCCCATCGTGGAGCCCGAGATCCTCGTCGACGGCCCCCACGACATCGCGCGCTCCGCGGCGGTGACGGAGCGCGTCCTAGCCGCCGTCTACAAGGCCCTGAACGACCACCACGTCCTCCTGGAGGGCTCCCTGCTGAAGCCCAACATGGTGACCCCGGGGTCGGATGCCCAGAAGGTGGCCCCCGAGGTGGTGGCGGAGCACACCGTCCGGGCCCTGCAGAGGACCGTCCCCGCCGCCGTCCCGGCTATCGTGTTCCTCTCCGGGGGGCAGAGCGAGGAAGAGGCCACGCTGAACCTGAACGCCATGAACCAGCTCAAGGGGAAGAAGCCGTGGTCGCTGTCCTTCTCCTTCGGGCGAGCGCTGCAGCAGAGCACCCTGAAGACGTGGGCGGGGAAGGAGGAGAACGTGGAGAAGGCGCAGGCGGCCTTCCTCGCTAGGTGCAAGGCCAACTCGGAGGCCACCCTGGGGGCTTACAAGGGGGATGCAGCCAAGGGAGAAGGTGTCTCTGAGAGCCTCCATGTCAAGGATTACAAGTACTGATCTTTAGTTTTTGGTTGTAACTTGCGGAGTAGTAGAGAGACTAGAGAGTGTCTCTAGTCCTTTGCCTGGTTTAAGGTTTTCTGTTCTTCCCTTCTTTTGTTTATGCACTTTCTCTATCCTCCGAGCTGAATCGAGTGTATGCTACTGCAAAGTTTCAGGTTTATGCTCTCTCTTCCTTTCGCACTGATTTTACCCATGCTTGCACAGTTGCACTATGGGCTGTAGGTAGAGTTTGTGGGGTGGCTTTCCTCTGTGTTCTGAGCAGTAATTATTCTGTGTCCACCATTAAAACGTTTCAGGCTAGATGTCTCAATTTTCTTTTGCACTGGCTCATCTGATGTAAAATCTTCTAAACTGCAGCTTCGTACGATATGGTAAAGGCTATCTTACCCTCCACTCTTGTCGACTGTCTTCCCTCACTCTTTTAACTGTCCATGTGATTTGCTGTTTCTCTCTTCATTATCTTCGCATGCCAATTTCAGAAACAATACTCTGTTCTTGCAAGTAGAACAACAAATAGATGCCCTGGGGGTACTGAGTTCAGTCTTAAATAATCAAGGCTTCCTCGTGATGGGTGGACGATGAACTACAGGGTGGTTTGTGAAACCATCCCCGGGTTCCTGGGGCGACAACAAAAAGACCAGAATGTTTCCACTCCCGTGCCACTGCACAGAAGGCGAACGGTAAAATGTATTCAACATATTCTATTTATGGGAGTGAATAGGAGTCGTTCATATTTAAATCTAAATTGTTTGTAGGAGAGTATTCACGTAACGCCCACACTTGGTAGAGTCCTTACTCCCTAGTCCCCCATTTGTTCCTCGGCGATGCATGGAACTCCGAAAGTCGCTAGGCCTGTTGGGACGCTTCATCCCTCTGGTCTGGGATCCCGTGTCTCGTTTTTCTGCACCATCCCAATTTTTTTTTTTTAGTAACACTTTCGGGTATCAACACTGTTATTTAGGGGATTTGTATAAGGTAAGTTTCAAACAAGTTCTTAGGTGCAGTCCATGAATGAAGCAGATTCGACCACCGTTGTGTTCAGCACATTTAAGCTCGTGGATGACTCGATTAAGATTTTTTATTAAAATGATTAACTTAAAATTTGGTCGTGGATTCATCAGAATGACTTGACTTCAAGCGACTTTGTTTGATCTCACAAATTCAGCCGTTTCCATTGGAAGGGGCTGGCCTCTTCAGCTTTTCTAGCTCCCCGGAGGATATGGGGCGGGGAGCACAATGCCCATCACCTGTTTTTCTCAGCATAGTGGTCATCTCCCATTTCATCCTGGGTTCTTGAGTGGGCAATACATATGGGCGGTCCACTTAATACACAGCCCATTTAACGCAAAGAAAAAGTTGAAGTGTTTTTCAGAGAATTCCTTGATGGGGCAATGGGCCAAATGTCTCACAAATAGGGATGTAAATGGATCGGGTTCGGCTCGGGTAGGCTAATACCGTACCCTATCCGTGAAAATTTTATAAATATCATACCCGGATAATACCCTATTATTTTGACGGGTATGGATACGGGTATATCCGTCGCGGGTATGGATATATCCTCGGATATCCGTATCCGTCCATAAAAGATGAGTCTACATCAACCTCTAAAAAAATGTGAGATTTATGACACTTGGAAAAATAGAAATTCGGTCAATTCTTTCCTTTCTAAAGTAATTTTTATGTTTTATAAAAACGTCTTTACAATTTAGCAAAAAGTCCAAACTCACAAACTCAACAAGACGAGCAACGGGTTAAGTTCATGTCAAAATTATAGGCCTAACATGCACGATAAGTTATTAAGAGCGGGTTCGGATCGGGTATAGATTCAGGTGCACTAAATCCATACCCTATCTGAATATGAAACGGGTATTTTAAACATATCCGAACCCGAATCCATATCCGTTTATTCGGGTATTACCCGACCTATCACGGGTCGGGTGATGCGAGTAATCTTGTTTGCGGATATTTTTGACATCCCTACCCACAAAGTGTAGCCGTGGTCAAGCCAAGAGCCTGCACAATCTGCCGTTTGGGCCTGACCCGGCGGCCCACGTGGTTACTTGGGGGCTTTAGTCCTATGTCGGAGATTGGACTTTGGTAGAAGATGGGACTCTTTAAAGGGTGAAGGCTACCCAACCAGGTACGTCACTCGAAATGTCTCTCTCCAGAACTGTGGATATAGTCGGGTACTGTTTCTTGGCCGACTAACCAAATTGGCTATATCATATATCTCATTCACGCTGGACTGGTCTCTGGACTAACTTAAGAACTGACTTTTTTTTTTTTAATTCAAAGGTAATACTTGCAAGGTGAGGAACGAGGGAGTCTGTTCATCCCTTCAATGAGGAAGAGACACGACGTGCCACCCCGGCCATCAGACAAGCGATTTTCTATTAATAAAAGCAGTAAGAACATAGAGAAGTACAAAGGTAGGGACGGCACCCAAATAAGGGGTGGAGAACAACAAATGACCCGAGGGCCCTAAAACCGAAAGTCCAAAACTAAACAAAGTCTCGATATCGAGTAGAGCTTGTAGAGTTAGATCTGCACAGCGAACTCCTGGTGTTGACACGATCATGCCTGGAAGGAGGACGGGAGCGTTCGTGATCTTGCGTGCCTACCCAGTTGGTATGAACAGTAGTGAAGTCGGTTGGTTCGGACGGCTGTAGACCAGGGATAGTAAGACGCTGAAGGAGAATAGGGAACTTGACGAATCCATCAGCCGTTGGGGACAGCGAGGCAGCACACGGAGATTCAGCCAAGGGGGTAGCAGCCAAGGCCGGGGCCGGACCAGATACAGTAGGCGGGGTGGAGACAACAATCGGACCGAGCGGTTCCCGGTTGATTTTCTTCTTTAGAGCTTGGGCGAAGGAGAGGCGAGGGGCGGCCGTCGGAGAAGAGGAGGAAGCCAAGGACCCTTCAACGGCAGTCGCATGGGAGGTGGGCTGTGCCCCTGGGGACCAAGCAACCGCATCGGCATTAAGCCCAGTAGGAGGAAAGGGAGGGCCACCAAGGGGATGAGCATCCGGCGCCGGGAGGCCGAGGACCAAAGAGGAGGACACCCGGGCAGCAGGAGGGACAGCCGCAGGTGCAACTGAGCATGGAGGGGGATCGCCCTTCCCGGAAAAGGGGGGACCAAGCGCAGAAGGGGGCACTGGTGAGGTCCCACCTTCGGTTGGGGGGTCGCCCTTCCCGGCGGGAAGAACTGCCGGGGGGAAGGTCGCGAAGTCCACTGCCGTAGGAGACGGAATGCCTTGACGAGCCTCAGCCAGGGGGCAGAGACCGCAAGGGATGCGAACAGTCTAAGAGAGGGGGCCAGAGCAGCCAGCACTTGAGATAATGGGAGCGCAAGGCGGTGCGCCCTGCACCGAGGGAGCAGGAGGCGCAATGCCTAGCAGCGGGGGAGCCGGGTCAAGGAGAGACCCACGGGAGCCCGACGGTGGCAGCAGGCCACAGGAGGCTGGAGGCGCTGGGACGACCCGGGGCGGAGGGGGAGGACCCCCAAGGCGGCCAGGGGCTTCCACGGCGGGCACAGCACCACCCCCCCCCTACGAGGAGGGGAGCCACCACAGAAGGCGCGGAGAGCGACCCAGACTGGGCCGAAGATGCAATGCCCAACACGAGGGGCAGGGCAGCAGAGGCCGTTGCTACTCCGGACGGAGGGGGGCCAAGCACACTAGCGCCGGAGCAAGGACGGATAGCACCCTCCCCATGATCCGCAGCGGAGGCAAGGCCACGGGCGGAAGAGAGGGATACGGCCAGATGCCCTGCAAGGTGGCTTCCAAAGGATGAAGCCGGTGAAGTGGGAAGGCCATCTGTCGCGGAGGCAGGAGGAGGCAACGACAGCCCCACTGCTGGGGAAGGGGAGCACGGCCGAACAGTAGACCCAAAAAGGAGAGGCGAAGGTCCCGGCAACAGGGGAACCACGGCTGCAGCTGAAGTGATGCGGGACGGGACCACGGACACGACAAGCTCGCGATCGTCCCTTAACGAGGGAAGCGTCGGATGTGCGCGGTTGAGAAACCGGCTGTGAGCTAGGGTGGTCGGCTCTCACTTGTGTCCGGATCGGGTCACGGGACGGCTTCGCTCTCTCTCGCAGCAGTGATATTATAAATTGAAAGCGAGCTAGGTATCCCTACACATGCTCTCTAGCAGCGGCATATAAAGCATATAAAGAATTAAGCTAATGCCAAGTGTAAGGGTGAAGGCGATACCTCCACGCTCTCGGCGTGGCGAAGACGGCACCCGGCCAAAGCTCGTACTCCCGGGAACTTAGTACATTATGTTTACAGCAGTACAAATAAGCCCACTCCACGCAGGGAGGTAAAGGGCGACACAAGTGGGCCCGGGAGGACCAAGTTCGGGTTGACGGGCGGTTTCGGGCAATGCTTCGGCTTCACGCGTACTCGTGCTAGTGGGGGCCCACGTATTGACCGGAGGGGTCGTGTGGAGCCTGATGACTCCTCTGTTGTGGAGACACCTGGAAAGCGTTCCCCTGGGATGGCGAGCTGCTGGAACGACCGCCGGACGCCGGGCGGCCCTCGGACGACGCTCGCTGGGAACTCGGCCACGAACCTGAAAGTTCTGTTTGCAGGCGCGCGACTCGGAGAAAACTGCTGCTGCGATCAGCCCCGTCGTCGGAATGCGACGAGATTAGCGCCGTTGGAAAGCTGACTCAGAATACTTTGACGTAGGGGTCTTAAAAAAAAATAATCAGATCTGTATTTCTGATCATGTATTTTACAAGCTTGCTGGAATCTGTCCAGAACTGCAGGGGTAGGTTCTGACTTCTCTGAAGATCGACGTTGACCGGGGAGAAGACCTCCGAATCTGGAAATGATTTCTTCAGCAAAGTTGAAGGTCTCTGAGAGAGGAATCCGGGACTATTTTTGATTTTTTGATTGGATAAGAAATGGATTTTATGGGATGTTTTTACTAGACCTGGGTCGGATCTGGGAAACTGTGGGTAGACTGTTCTTGGGAACTTGGAGGAAATTTGAAAAATACCTAGAGACCTTATCAAAAATTAAGAAAATTCCTGGTGGTAGATATATGTGGACAGAACTCCCAATAAATTTGGGCGACCCAACAAAAATAAAAAGATGGTTCGAATGGGGTAAACTCAGAGCTGATGAACAGTAAACAGAACCAGGACAGATCTGGAACTTGGACTTGGACGAAAATCAAAAAATAGCTAAAGGATGAATTTTGACGTGATTTTTTTTGTGGGGATAAGGGTTCTAGAGGAGAACCAACCCTGAAATTATGAGCTTCAGAAGATGAAGGGAGTGATAGCAGCAATTCTGAGAAGAGGAACCTGTCCTGAGTGGACAGAACCACCGAAACCGTTGACAACGACGCGTCGGCGGCGAGACGATGGCGGCGGCGATCACCGGAGTTGCTTCAGATACTGGAGGGGATCAAGGGGGAAGGGATTACACTCTAGAAAGGGGAGAGGGGGTGGAGGAACCAGGGAGAGAGAGGGGAGGGGCGCAAGCTTCACTTGGGGGCAAATGCCAATTTTCTCTTCATTAATTCCTTCAATATGAAAAATACAACCTTATATAGGATGCCAACCAAACTCAACCTCAACCCTTGGATCTAGGGGTTTGGATTGAAGGGCTGGGATACAATGTGAATCACACATTTAATACATTAGTTTAATCTAATTTGACCATGCTTATTCAACCTTGGACTAGATCCATTCAAACACCACCTAACAAGCCTAATAAGGCCAAAAGAGGGGGTGCCCCCTTCATGGGCCTCTCTTGGGCCTAGGCTGGTCCAAGGGCAGCCAACCCAACCCATTAACTCAAGTCTAGAATTGGGCCTTCCAAGTCTTGGTGGCCCATAAGAGGGAGTGGCCCAATTGGGCCTTAAATGACTAATATGGTCCATAAGGGTGGCACTTGGTCCAATATGAACTAGACTTTCTAATGGACTCTACTAATGGCAATCTAACCTTGGACTTGACATAACAAATGGCCCATTGGCTTGATATAAGCCTTACAAGGAGCCCAAAAGAAAGAAAATACACAATTACAATCTCATACAAGCCATAACTCACAAATACACTCCACCCGTGTAATGAAATCGCCTTTGATGCCCCATCATGAAGGAGCAGGGAGACTGTAGCTAGGCTGTGGTCCCACAAACGCGGCCAAAGCAGAGGGAGTCACCGTCGCAGGGGCTTCGACGGCAGAGGCCGGGATGGAGGCACACCCAGTCCCTGAAGTAGCCTGAGGAGCGGTGCCAGACGGGGCACGGTCAAAGGCAGCAGAGGGGCGCCACACAGAAGCAGGGTGTGTGGCAAGGGCCTTCGCAGCAGGTGGCTGAGGTGGCCTAACTATGCCACCATGGCTGGGACCCCCCGTCCCACCAACCGCCGGCGGGAGTTTTTGCTTGCAACCAGCCGCGAGGTGGCCAAGGAGCGAACAACGGCGGCAGAACAGGGGTGGGTCAGGGTAGACGACGGCCTGCCACGACCCACCACCTCCGATACCAACCCAAACGCGAGGAGGAAGCGGCTTGGAGACATCGAGCAGGACGCACACCCGGGCAGCCTGTCCGCGGAGCAGGCAGGAGGTGTTCCGGTCCACTTGGAGGACGGTCCCGAAGCTCCCGGCAATGGAGCGAAGCATAGCGTCGTGGAAGAAGTTAACGGGGAGGCCCGGCAGCTCCAGCCAGACGGGGACGACAGGAGAGTCGGCGTCAGGCGAGAAGTCGATGGACCAGGCGAAGAAGCGAAAGGGCCTCCCGTGGATGAGGAGGGACTCCTTGAGTAGGACATGCAGGAAGTCCTCCCGATTCTGGAATTGGATGAGAAGGTGGCGGTTGTCCAGGGCGCAGAGGAGGAAGTCTTGACGGAGGGCAAAGCGCTGGGCCAAATGACTCCGGATGTCCTGAAACGGAGGGCGGCCGTGCGGCATCTTGGCAATAATGGAGTGCTGGAGAGGCTGGCAGGATTGCTGGACTTCGGCAAAGGAGAAGAGGGCCGCGGGCACACCACCGTCAGTGAAGGAGGGAGGATGAACCTCCAAGCCTAGAGAGGGTGGGGAGAACGTCTGCAGGAAGGCCTGGGCGAAGGATGGGCCAGGTGAGACCGACGGAGATGCAAGGGCACACGCTGGCATCCGGCCAGCGATCCAGGTGGGCTTCGACGGGGCGGCAGCAGGGATACGCACATCGGAGGTGGCACGCACAGCAGAAGGGGCACTACGGGATCCTGCCGCATCACCAGAAGGAACGGCGGGCATGGGCGGTGCAGGGAGTAGAGGAGGAGGCCGGGCACCGCTAGCAGCGGGAGGTTGCACGGAACAGGCAGCGTCCGGGGGCACGGCGGCCTGCGTTGATGAAGCCTGGCGACGAGGAATAACTGCAAGAGGAGCAGACTGGCAAGCATCCATCGCGCAGGCAGGAGAGGAGACCAGCGACGCGCCCTTTGTTGGGAGAGAAGACGGGGCGCCAGTTGCGTCTCCAGCTCCAGCCAGACCAGCGGCGACAGGATCGACACCATGGAAGCCAGCAGAGCTCGTGGACGGGCTGGCCGGCGAAGCAAAAGGAGCAGCCGTAGGGGCGGAGGGTCCAAGGGGAGCCACTGGGCCACCGGCGGGCACCTCCGAGGCCGATGCAGGCACACCAAGCGGAGGAGAACCCCAAAACAGAGCACCGTTTTGGGAAGGAGTCCCATCACGGTAAACGACAGTCAACGGGCGAAGGCTGCAAGGCAGGGGGCCTTGGGAAGAGGTGGAGGGCCCGGACGCGTCCGAGAGCGTGCATGAGGCGCCAAAAATGTGGCATTGAGCGGTTGGCTGAGGGGCGGTCAAAGGACAGCTGGTGAGGATAGGGGGCACAGACAGTGCATCAGCTCCGATGGGTAGGGAGGCGGGGTTGCCGGCGGGGACTCCTCGCGATTGGACTGGCAGGGACAGAGCACCGGCTCCGAGGGGCAGCACACCGGCGGACGGCGAAGCAGAGGCATCAAAGAGCTCGTCAGAGGACGAAGGAGCCGAGGCCGTGGACGCCAGAGGAGAGGCACGTGCTGGGGTAGGGCGGGGCCCAGCTTGCGAAGGGGCAAGAGGAAGAAGAGGCGCCGTAGCAAGGCCAGACGCCAATCCAACCGAAGGCAGAGGCCCGTCAATGAAGCACCCAGGGCCGCGCGCAGCGGCAACCGGTGCTAGGGAAACCGGGGGGGGCTCGAGGAGTAGCACCATCACCAGCCGGAGAGGCGCCAGAGCCACTCGCAGCGGGGATGACCGCCGTAACAAGGCCACCGGAGGGGAGAGCAACCGGCGGGACAGGACCAAGGGGGGAGGGGGGAGGCACAGTGCCTCCCCCCCCACCACCGGCCATCACCGGAGGGCAGCTGACACGGAAGAGGACAGACCACAGGGAGGAAGGAGCTCGCAAGGGGGGGGAGCGGGAGGGGGGAAACCAGGAGGAGAGACAAAGCAGGCATCAGTTCAGATTTATAAAACATGTGTAGCTGTTAGCTGACTTAAGAACTGACTTCTAACAGAGAGAGAGAGAGAGAGAGAGAGAGAGAGAGAGAGAGAGAGAGAGAGAGAGAGAGAGAGAGAGAGAGAGAGAGAGATCACTTCGCTTGCACCCATACTGCTCCAGTCTTCTCTAAACCCTCCTTTCTTTCATTTCTCTAAGAAAAAAATAAGGGGACAAAGAGGGCGAAGAGATACACCTAGTTACATAGCTCCATTTTCTGATCGCTCAAGTTGTAATTTTACCATTGCCATTATTTGGTTGCTTATGCTTCCCTAATTAGACGCCTTTTCATTTTCCTTGAAGACTCTCTCTTTTTTTAAAAAAAATAGTTTTGAGAAAAAAATTAGTGATAAACCTCGTTTTTTAAATTTTTTAATTAGCAAAAGCTAAGGTTCTGTGAAATTGTTTAGCATGATTTAATTTGATTGTTGAGATTCTTCCCGCATGATTTACTTAGATTTGTTTGTCAGTCGCATTTCTACTTGCATGTTGTAGCAAGAGATCAATGAATGCAAGAGGGTTTGGCAATATACATGTCTAAAGGTCACACACCTGTGGACGCACTTTCCGTTAAGCGGTTGTTCCCGGTTCGTCTGTTGGTTTTATTAAGTGCGTGGGCGTGCCAGTCACCGGAGTGACAATTTATTCGGGCTCCGGAGAGCCCATGGTGCGCTCGATCTGACTTCGTCAGACGGTTGTGTGGTTCGTGTCGGGACCGAATCCCGTCGCGCCATGAAGGTCACGACGTCGTTTACATCCCTCATACGAGGGAATACCCTTGATTAATTGCCGAAATTAGAGGCCCCGCGGCCGAAAGGAGTAACACTAATTATACGAGAGAGATAGGGATGGGTCACACTGAAAGTTGTATTAAGGCCATAAACTGTCGGCCGTGTCGGCCATTCGTAGACCTTTTGTATTCGGACACAAGTCCGTGGCATCGTCATAATGAGAAAATCGAGGTAGATCCCTCCAAATGTCTGCCGAGCATATGGCAATTTCAATGAGGATTCGGAAGGTATCCGGAAAGAGAAAACAAATCCGGTCCGATTAGGATGTCGGCCCGAGGTTACATCAAAGCCCGACCATATCGGGGGAATTCCCGAGACTCGGGCTCGACCTAAAGGGGCAACGTTGTTGTTCCTTTTGCCCCGGGTCCCGGGGGGAGAGCGGGCTGCGGCGTGGGCATTAGCGTCTTTTATCTAGAGCTTTCTAGGTTATACCTTCTGGGATTTCTGATTTGATGTTTACTATTTATTCGTGCCTTTGTCCGGGATGATTTCTTTTCTTCTATGCATGATTATTCTTATTATTATCATTGGTTTGTTATTTATTTATTTTTTTTATTACCCCTCCCGCCTCTTTTATTATGATCAATATTGCGCATTTGGAGTCCTTCAATTAGCGTGATTTTTATTGATTTATTTGCTATTGTTGATGCCCTTATCGTGATGTATATATGCATGCCTGTAGTGTGCCGGCGAAGGGAAGGTAGGGGCGTACCGCTGAAGGGCAGCAAAAGGGGGAGTGTACCGCTGAAGGGCAAGGGAGCGTGCCGCTGAAGGCCAGGGGAGCGTGCCGCTGAAGGCCAATGAGGGCGTGCCGCTGAGGGTCAATGGGGGAGTGTACCGCTGAAGGGCTGAAAGGGGTGTACCGCTGAAGGCCAGGGGAGCGTGCCGCTGAAGGCCAATGAGGGCGTGCCGCTGAGGGCCAAAGGGGCGTACCGCTGAAGGTCAATGGGGCGTGAGGGTGGAGGCTCGATCAGTTTTCGATTATTTGTTTTAAGGCTTTTCTTTTCTTCTTATCTTAAATTTCGTGTAGTTTTATACAAAGCTCCTCCCGTGTTTTGTTCTCTTTGTTCGGTTCGATCTCTTTTCTTGTGGGTCGGAGGCTCGGGCTGCCGGGCGGTTAGTTAGCTCGGTTCAGTTCTCGTCGTGATGCCGGCAGTGGTTTGATGAGTTGGAAGGTTTCGTCAGTTATCTTGCTTGTTTGTTGCCTCCTTTTACCTCTTTTAATTGTTTATTAGTTTCTCACAAAAATTCGGCAGCATTTCCCCTTGACCCGGGGCGTAAGGGAGATACAGGGAACGCGCCCACATGATGTGGCGGAACCCGACAACTGGAGGTGGGCCCCCGGGGGGGCAACACCTTTATAGAGACCCGGAAAACGTGAAGGAGAACGACAGACCGAAGACATCTAAGGGCCCTGGACTGGGACTGGACAAGGAGTAAGCTGAGGGACTGAAGGGCTTGCCGCTGAGGGCTGAACAGGGGGTGTGCCGCTGAGGGCTGAACAGGGGGTGTGCCGCTGAAGGCCGAACAGGGTGTGCCGCTGAAGGCTGGACAGGGTGTGCCGTTGGAGGCTGAACAGGGGGTGTGCCGCTGAAGGCTAAACAGGGTGTGCCGCTGAAGGCCAAGAGTGGGCGCACCGCTGAAGGCTGATCTAGGCGTGCCGCTGAGGGCTGATCTGGGTGTGCCGCTGAGGGCTGGAAAGGTGTGCCGGCCAAAGGCCAGAAAGGTGCACCGCTGAGAGGCTTAAAAGGGGTGTTAGCAACTGGGGGGGTACTTGGTGGCTGTTCAGGAAAAGAGGAATAAAGATGGGGGATTTCAAGGCCGGGAGTGGCCCATTAGTAACTGGGTGGTTGGGAGGAAAGAAGGGTACCTCCCCTTCTCCTCAAGCTCGGGAACACGGTAGATGGCCATAGAAGGGAATGAGTGAGGAGCTCACGGAGCCAAGGCCAACAGAAGGGGGAAACCTACATCAACGTGGAGGACCCTAAAGACGCCGGAGGAATAAGGAGACAGAGGGAGGAACGGGTTGTCCGTCAGAAAAGCCCGCAAAGCCTAGCCTAAAACATCGAGGATCGAAAAGAAACCCGGAGAGGGTGGTTTTCATTCATGAGAATCACGAGGGCGAGGCCCTTCATACATATGGCAAAAGCAAACTCCCCAAATGGGGCCATGGACAAGAGTAAGAAAGACCAAGAACGCCAGGAGGAGTGGGATACAAGAGGGAAGAAGATATCCGGGCCTAAGACATCGGCCCCTATCCCCAACCCTTTCCCCCAATACAACAAGCTCTCTCTCTCTTACTCTTGTTTCTTCCCGGTGGCCGTCGGACGGAGAACAGGCCGGGAGGGCCTCTTCTTCTCTTCTTTCTTCTCCTCTTTCTCCTGTGTGTGCCCTCTACTGTTGGAACCTCTTCTCCTCTCTCTGTTCGTCTTTCGCCGTTCTCCTCCTCTTTTCTTTCTGTTTTAACAGGAGGCTTTTATACTCCCAGCCACCGATGACTTCGAGCACGGCTGTCGAAGGTGGGAAGTGGATTGTGATCATGGGGTTTGACCTGCCCCGTCCTGGGTGTCAGTGGGGTAGGCTACGTGGCCCAACGATCAGCTGTCACGTCAGACGGCTCCACTGCGCGCCAAGGATGCGTAGGGTATGGGCCTCACGTCGTCCGTTGAAAAGCTTCACCGTTGTGCCGCTGGCGAGCTGAAGAGGCGTGCCGCTGGAGAGCCAAAACGGCGTGCCGTTGAAGCCCCTAAAGGCGTGCCGTTGAACAGCCTGAAGGGCGTGCCGCTGGGGACCCTACAGGGTGTGTTGCTGAAGACCCCCCAGGGGGCGTGCCGTTGAAGACCCCCCCATGGGGGTGTGCCGGTGAAGACCCCCCCTGGGGGTGTGCCGGTGAAGACCCCCCCTATGGGGGTGTGCCGGTGAAGACCCCCCATGGGGGTGTGCCGGTGAAGACCCCCCCATGGGGGGTGTGCCGGTGAAGGCCGCGGCAGGGTGTGCCGCTGAAGGGCTAAATGGGCGATTTTGAGCCCATTGTGAGCATGAGTTGTGGCACACTTGATTTTCTTCGAGGCCCACGGGCTGTGGAGCCTTTTGTGCTTGATTTCCCCGGGGGTTTCTTCACTCGGCGCCGTTGTTGATGCTGGGCTGAGCATGACATTTTGGATGTGCAATTTTCGGTGTCCACAAATGCCCCCCACCCACGGGTAGCGCAGGCGAAGGATGAGCCGGGCGGTGCCCGTGGGTGTCTTCGTCTCTTCTCTCTTTGTCGATGCCGACGATGCGTCGAGAGCTGACCTGGTTTGTTGTTTGTTGGTCTCTTTGTTAGTGCCGACGGAGCGTCGGGAACTAAAGTAGTATGTTGGTCTCTTGGTCTCTTCATCAGTGCCGACAGTGTGCCGGGAACCGAAGCAATTTGTTGTCTCTTTGTCTCTTCATCAGTGCCGACAGGGTGCCGGGAACTGACCTGGTCTCTTGTTCTCTTGGTCTCTTCGCCCGTGCCGACAGGGCGTCGGGAGCTGGCCTGGTCTGTTGTTCTCTTTGTCTCTTCGCCAGTGCCGACGGGGTGTCGGCAGCTGGCCTGGTCTGTTCTCTCTTTGTCTCTTCGCCAGTGCCGACAGGGTGTCGGGAGCTGGCCTGGTCTGTTGTCTCTTTGTCTATTCATCAGTTCCGACAGGACGCCGGGAACTGACATGCTTTGTTGATCTCTTGGTCTCTTCACCAGTGCCGACGAGATGCCGGGAACTGGCATGTTTTGTTGGTCTCTTGGTTTCTTCGTCAGTGCCGACAAGATGCCGGGAACTGACCTGGTTTGTTGTTCTCTTTGTCTCTTCGCCAGTGCCGACGGGATGCTGGGAACTGAAGTAGTTTGTTGTCTCTTTGTCTCTTCATCAGTGCCGACGGGACGCCGGGAACTGAAGTAGTTTGTTGTTTCTTTGTCTCTTCGTCAGTGCCGACAGGATGCCGGGAACTGACATGCTTTGGTGATCTCTTAGTCTCTTGGTCTCTTCGTCAGTATCGACAGGATACCGGGAACTGACATGCTTTATTGTCTCTTGGTCTCTTCGCCAGTGCCGACAGGATGCCGGGAACTGACATGCTTTGTTGATCTCTTGGTCTCTTGGTCTCTTTGTCAGTGCCGACAGGACGTCGGGAACTGACCTACTTCGTTGTCTCTTGGTCTCTTCGACAGTGCCGGCAGGATGCCGGGAACTGACGTGCTTTGTTGATCTCTTGGCCTCTTGGTCTCTTCGTCAGTGCCGACAGGACGTCGGGAACTGACCTGCTTTGTTGATCTCTTAGTCTCTTCACCAGTGCCGGCAGGATGCCGGGAACTGACGTGCTTTGTTGATCTCTTGGTCTCTTGGTCTCTTCGTCAGTGCCGACAGGACGTCGGGAACTGACCTGCTTTGTTGATCTCTTAGTCTCTTCACCAGTGCCGGCAGGATGCCGGGAACTGACGTGCTTTGTTGATCTCTTGGTCTCTTGGTCTCTTCGTCAGTGCCGACAGGACGTCGGGAACTGACCTGCTTTGTTGATCTCTTAGTCTCTTGGTCTCTTCGTTAGTGCCGACAGGGGGCCGGGAACTGACATGCTTTGTTGATCTCTTAGTCTCTTGGTCTCTTGGTCTCTTCGTCACTTCGTCAGTGCCGACAGGATGCCGGGAACTGACATGCTTTGTTGATCTCTTCTTGTCCGTTCTTTCTCTTTCTCTCTTTTTTTTTGTACCACATTACCGATACAAGCGCCCTTTCGGGTTTTCGCCGGTACCGGCCCCCTCTTGCTTTTGCCCACGCGCCCTTTCGGGTTTTCACGTGGCGGGGTACCCAATTTTGCCCGTAGCGCCCTTTCGGGTTTTCGCCATGGCCGGGTTATTGCCATTTTTACCCTTGTTCCCATGTAGGGACAGGTCCGGCGGGGTATCTCTATTTTTAACCCCATTTTATTTCTTTTATTTTTTCTTGACGAGCGGGTGATATGCGTGTGTCGGCTAGGGCAAGAAGCCTTGCGCCGGAAGGTAGGGCTCATTCGTTGGCAAGAAGATAATGCCAGCGCAACGGGAGAGTTCGTGCCGATTCGGACGTAGGGTCCGTAATGGTCATATTTGTGCGGAGTGGGTGGCTAGGGCACGGGGCCTTGCGCCGGAAAGGGACTTATTCGTTGGCAAGGGACTAATGCCAACGCAAGGCTAGAGGTTCTGCTGATCCAGGCGTAAGGCCTGTGATGGCGATATTGTATGGAGTGGGTGGTGGCTGAGGCCCGAGGCGGTGTGCCAGGGACGGGCTCGTTTGTTGGCATGGGAATGGCGCCATTGCACAGGCGGCCGTGTGCAGGGGTAAAGTTATTTTGCTTGTGCGGATGCGTGTATGACCCGGCTTGTGGGGATGGGATGTTTTCCCCGGGAGGATCTTCTTTTTTTTTTTGTGCCTCATTCATGCGTACGTAAGTATCTATATATATATATATATATATATATATATATATATATATATATATGTGGATGGATATACGTATATGTGCATACATGTATGTATATAAGTATATACATATATATTTATAATAATTTTTGTTTCCCCCCCTTTTGTTTTCTTCTTTCTCTTTCTCCTTTTATTTCCCTCATCACTCTTTTTTTTATCCCCTTTTTTATCTCCTTCTTCTTTTCTCTCTTTTTTTTTACTTCGTTTCCCTCCATTTTTCTTCTTTTCCCCCTTTTTTTATTTTCTCCCTCTCTTTTACTCTCCCCCCCTTTTTCTTATCTTTTTTTTTCTTTCCCTTTTTTTTTATCTTCTCTTCTTTTTTTTGCCGTATAAAAGGGGCGGGGGCGGTTCATTTGAACCACCCCCGTTCGAACCCCCCTTCCCTCTTCCCTCTCTTCGGCAGACGAAACGCCCCCCCCCTCCTCGTCTTCTTCTTCCTCCGACCCCGGACGCCACCGTGAGCGCCACCGCCGTCGTCACCATTGCCGTGGTGAGGGCACCACAGTGGATCCCCCTTCCCCTTTTTCTTCTCTCTTCTTCTTCTTCCCCCCCCTTCTCTTTTCCTCACCGTGGATGGCGGCTGGGGGCCCTCGGCCCCTCCGTCTCTACCTCTCTATCTCTTCCCTTCCCCTCTCGTTCTCTTCCCCCCCCTTTTCTTCTCCGTCTCCGGCGTCTTGGGCGGCCGGAGGTGATGTTGGGAGCGGGCGTGCCGGTCGGGATGGTGCCGGGGAGGGGCCCTTTGGGCGTGTGCCGGGGAGCACGGTTTAGGGCGCATCGGGGAAAACCCCCATAGGCGTGCCGGAGAAGACATCCAGGAGCGCGCCGGGGAGCGGGGCTCCAGCGTGCCGGGGAGTGGCTCGTCCGGGTGCGTGCCGGGGAATGGAGGGCACGAGCGTGCCGTTGAATGGGGGCATCGAGTGTGTCGGGGAAGAGCCCGTCTGGGGCGTGTCGGCGAAGCGGGGTCCCGAGCATGTCGGGGAAGGACACCCAGCAGCGTGCCGGTGAAGGGGCCCGTCTGGGCGTGCCGGGGAAGAGCCCGTCTGGGGGCGTGTCGGCGAAGCGGGGTCCCGAGCGTGTCGGGGAAGGACACCCAGCAGCGTGCCGGTGAAGGGGCCCGTCTGGGCGTGCCGGGAAGACTCCTTGAGGGTGTGTCGGTGAAGCTCCCGTTGGGGCGTGCCGGGGAAGGCACCTGGGGGTGTGCCGGCGAAGGCACTAGCAGGGGGCGTGCCGGCCAAGGGGCTTTGGGCAGTATGTGGGGACTTTTAGCTTAGGGGAGAAGACTCTTTTGACCGGCGGACTTCTGGTGTTGCCTCTCGGGGCCCACCATGTTTTGTTGGGGCCGTCACTCCTTGTGGACGCGCACCCGTGTTTTCCCCTTACGCCTCTAGCCTAGGGGAAACTCTGCCGAAATTTCATCAGGAATTGGCAACATTTTGTTTATTTGACTTGTAGCAAAGCCCTTCTTCTACAGTCTTTCACTTCCTTTCGCCTGTGGCTTATTCTGACCTTCTGTTTATGTATCTTTGCAGATAAATGGCTGCCCCAAGTGGTTCCTCTGCTCCTACTGCCGCTATCGGTGCTGACCTTATCCCACGGGGCCCGGTACCAGCAGTTACCTGGCTAAATGTAGAAGACTTGGATCGGGAGCATGCAGAAATAGCCGCTTTGGCAGAGTCATCTGAGTCCGACGGGGAGACCACGGATTTCCGGAGGCTTGCCCGAGTTGACAGTGGCTTCACATTTGACCGGGTCACCGGAGAGTACAGGAAGGACTTCCCGAAGGATAGGCACCTTGTTCGATTCCTGAAGCACCTGCGCTCCCGAGAGGGGCGAGACTTTCGCACTATAAAAGCCGTTGAGCGGGCCATCCTACATGCCCGGGACAGTCTATTGTACAGCGTCCCCAGGAGCATTCCGATGTATCTGGTGGGAGAAGCCCGGGAATGGAAGCCGGTCCTGGGGATCGAAGGGGTGCTGCCGGCTGAAGATAAATTGGTGCGGGCCCCTCAGTTCACGCCAGCAAGGTGGGACATGTCTGCGGGGAAGGTGCATGGCGAGTCGCCCCGATTTGGTTTATTCTTGGCTCCCCTGAAATGGGGTTATAGGGAGGAGCCGTTCATATTGGACTGTTTGGCCATCAGGTTCAAGTACGAACTATCACTGGGCTGGTTCGGGGAGCTGAAGCTTCAAGACGCCCACAGCTTCCGAGAAGGGGCGGTGGAGTTCACGGAATACGTACTGTTCAACTACGCCCCGTTGCTGGTCCGAGTTGGCATCTATCACAGCGTGTACGCTTCCCGGTATGGTTATCCCATCTCCAAGGGTCTCTGTTGCGGCATGATAGAAGTATTCAGTGCGGAGACCAATACCTTCTACACGGCAGAGGGAGAGACTTCACTTGATTTGTGGAGCCTAAGCCAGCTGAGCGGCTTGCCATTGACGGGGAGCCTTATGAAGAAGTATGCCTCCCGGACTTGATCAAAGACGAGACTAATGGGGACGGCTATTATTCTCTGGGGTATTCATACCGGTACCTGATGAAGGCATACCGGGAGCTGTACCAGCTGTCGCACAAGGGGAAGCAGCCCGCCCGTGGGGATAGGAAACGGGTGCGTATGGCGGTATGGCTGGAATATTTCTATGATGGGCTGAAGCAGTATGAAGATTTTCCCTGCGTTGGCACCGCTGTTGCTCGCAAGAAACGTGCGAAGCCCAAGCATGACGTGAAGATCCCCTCCAAGGGACGTCGGAGCGGGGCCAATCCGACGGGGGTCGACCCACAAACTCACTGTGCCGCCTATCTGACGTACTGGCTGTGTTCATTTGCCATGCCGTACGGGGATGAGACGGTGATTCGGCCAGATGCCATCTACCCGGCGTGTCAGATGGCGTGGGGTGTTAAACTTTCTCTGTGCCCGGCGGCGCTCTGTCTGATTTATAAGGCACTGGGAGACATCAGCACGCACCAGTTCCCGAGGCAGGCCCGGTACGTGTGCCCACTGCATTTCTTTAACGCGTGGGTTTGTTCACTGTTTCCGGAGTTCGCCCCGCGAGTCCTTCAGGATTGGGGGCTGGTGCCGAGGATGCTGGAGTTCGCGAGTGCAGAACCGGCTTCTACTTCCATGCAGATGTATGATATTCGGGGCCGGTTGACCACGGTTCCCCGGGACGCAGCCGGTACCATTCATTTCTGGACGCTGGCGGCACATTCAAGCCCGCTCGTGAATAATAAGAGGGAATGCAAGGATGACCAGGTGGAGAGGTATGTCCACCCTATCAGCCAGGAAAACGTGGTGCGCCCGTTGCTGGAGCCCGAGCTGAGGGATTGGGCGCTGGCTATCCGCCCGAGCGTGTTGGTGTTCCGGAAGGGAGACAACGTACTGCTGGAGCCGTATTACCCTTTCCGATTTGGCCGCAACTTCGGGTATGACCAGCATATCCCTGCTTATCATGCGCAATTCGGCTTGCCTTCGCGGAACGTCCGGGGAGGTGCGGTCGCCGAGCACGCTAGAAGCTGGTGGGACTTCTTCCACCTTTCTACTCATCAACCAACTTTATCCTTCCCTTTTCTCTATCCCTATTTACCTACACTTCTTTC